>CM066034.1:957999462-958488816 GCA_033557465.1 Ichthyophis bannanicus | reverse complement strand
ACAGACATGTGTGATGAGATTATTCACTTCACAAAACTATGGTATAGGTCCAACCTACCTGCCATGAACATACACATAATCTTACTGACATACCCACCATAGCTATTGCTGATCTGTCCCCCTGTGGGCTGGTTGTCCTACCACAATTCATCAGCTGCACACACAGTTAGCAAAAAGGGTGACTAAACACGGATCGCATTGCGCAGCTCACAGGAATCCTGGGGATAGCGAGAGAAGGAATGCCATATTATAACCTGTTAGGCAACCACACAAGCATTATTCTCCATGTGGGTGCCAGAATTAGACACTGGGATGGCTGGCTTCCCTCCGGCCTCCAGGGGATAAGGGAGCAATAGAGCAAAACTGTTTAGAGCACACACAAGACATATCTCCATGGTTGCCAGATTGCCAGCCAGTCTGTAGTGGCATACCATGTGCCCATCCAGGGCATAGGGAGCATAGAGCAAAACTGTTAGTGCCACACACAACCATATCTCCATGGTGGCCAGATGAGGCCACTGTAGTGGCATTACCTGGCCTCCAGGGGATAGGGAGCATATCAGCAAAACTGTTAGATCAACACAATCCAAACCATATCTCCATGGTGCCAGATGCAGCCACTGTAGTGGATACCTGCCTCCAGGGCATAGGGAGCATACAGCACAACTGTTTAGATGCCACACTACAACCATATCTCCATGGTGCCAGATGTGAGCCACTGTAGTGGCATATTACTTTTGGGCCTTGTCACCACAGAGGGTAGGGAGCATACAGCAAAACTGTTATGAGCACACACAAGCATATCTCCATCGGTAGCCACTAATGAGCCATCTGTTAGTTGGCATACTCTGGCCTCCAGGGCATAGGGAGCATAGCAGCCAAAACGTGTTGTGCACACACAACCATATCTCCATGGTGCCAGATGCGCAACTGTAGTGGCATACCTGGCCTCCAGGGGATAGGGAGCATACAGCAAAAAATGTTAGTGCACACACAAGCATATCTCCATGGTGCCAGATGAGCCACTGTAGTGGCAGTACCTGGCCTCTAGGGCCTAGGGAGCATACAGCACAACTGTTAGAGCACAAACAACACATATCTCCCAGGTGCCCAGATGAGCCACTGTAGTGGCATAATGGCCTCCAGGGCATAGGGAGCATAGAGCAAAACTGTTAGCTGCACACACAACCATCTCTCCATGGTTTGCCAGAGGAGCCACTGTAGTCGGCATACCTGGCATCCAGGGGATAGGGAGCATACAGCAAAGTAGAGCACACACAAGCAATACGCCAGGTGCAGATGAGCCACTGTAGTGGAAGACCTGGCTCCAGGCAATATAGGGAGCCATAGAGGCAAACTGGTAGGGCACCTACAACCATATCTCCCATGGCGCCAGCATGAGCCACTTGTAGATGTGCATACCTGGCCTCCAGGGGAATAGGGCGAATACAGCAAAACTGTTAGAGCTAACACAACGCATATCTCCATGGTGACAGATGAGCCAACTGTGAGGGCATACCTGGCCCCCAGGGCATAGGGAGCATAGATCAAAACTGTTAGTGCACACCCAACCATATCTCCATGGTGCAAGATGAGCCACTGTAGTGGCATACCTGGCCTCCAGGGGATAGGGAGCATACAGCAAAACTGTGAGAGCACACACAAGCATATCTCCATGGTGCCAGATGACCAAGCCAAGTGGTAGGGAGCACACACCCATACTTGCACACCACTGGGTACCATAGGGACCAAATACACTAACACACCATAACTCCTCCATGGTAGGGCATGGATGGAGATGCCCTCTGCACCCAACATACAGGGGGGGCCCTACCCATGGCTGTGGCCCACTCTGTGGGAGCGCCATGGATAATGGGACGCAGCCCAGGGGGGCTGACGCACTGTGATGGGCAGCCACCTCAGGGGTGCGTGCACACCGCCACTGCCCCATGGGGAGGTCCACAGATGGGCGCCAGCAGGCTTGTGGTACCCATGAGAACCGTACCGCCACCATCTTGGTGCGGAAAGTGCTACACTTATGTGGTGTCCCCACCCGCGGGGCGTGCCACCTCCAATCCCCGCCGCGGTTAGGGTTGGGGCGGCCACATTTGTGGCAGCGCCATTACACTGACATGCCCCAAGGGTATTGGCGCAGGCGCCACAGGACAGCATGCCTGTGCAACTTCCATGTGGCCCTGGACTTGCACAGCCGGGACAGGCCTGTGAGGTACACTTAGGAGGGCACTGGGTGCTGCGAACCTGATGACGCAGGGCACTTGGTGCGGGTGCGGCGCCCCGGCCGTGGCAGGTGGGCCGGTTGGTTTTTCGAGCCGTGTGCGGGGGCTACCGCACGTGCGCCGCGACGTGCCTGCGCGCAACATCAGCGTGGCCCGACACGTGCATGACGCAGTGGGCATGATGGAAACTGCGTCACACAACACGAACTGCCAGGCGACAAGATCCCCTGCGCACACCACATATACACTGTTGCGTCTTTATTTAACTGAACACCATGATGTGGAACTAACATACACATTTGGCTTCTGTATGTTCTGTGCTGCATTCGTTCTGTTGGGAATGTGCGTGGCCGTACAGGGTGTGGCCCAGGGAAGTGGCAACACCAAGCCACCAGGTGTGCGGTCGCAGTAGGGCCCCACATTGGCGGCACCCCCTGCTGTACAGCAGCCACGTGCTCCCATGGTGAGCCGCTCTTGTGATGCTTTGGCGCAGGGCCCATGGTTTTTTTTAACCCCGCCGCCGGCCGGCGGCCACTGTAGGGGCAGGGGGGCGGCGCAGGCTGATGAGGGGCATGGCGGATGGGGGGCACTGCCTGCACAGCCAGCGCCTTACCACAGAGCCCCAATGTGCACCATGGTTAGGGGTTCAACCCCTGCAGTGCAGTAGTGGCATATGGTGGGTGTGCTGTAGTATGTATTTTATTACACCACGCGTTATACCCGTGGGTTATGCAGGCAAGGCCATACAGTGAGGCACCCCTAAGTGCACAGTATTGCTGCGCACAGTAATTATGTGCTGGATGCAACCATAAGGCCGGGCGGGGCCTCCTATAATGCACCCTCAGGCAATGGGTACATGGCAAGGTGTGATGTATACAATGCTCTGGACAACCCTATCACAGAACCCTCTGTGGACCTTGAACCATGACCTCCTGCTATAAAGGCAGTGACGGAACATTGGGCTACGGCACTATAGCTCTGAGTAAGCGCCTGTGTGCTGCAGAGAGCCTGCACGTCACCCCACAGACAGTCTGCTGCTGTAGACAGGACGGGGTAGGCACCCTTACCCATGATGCAATGCACATGCAAATCAGCTGCCCACAGATGCACACAAGATAGGGACTTGCACCCCAAAAGCTACACGGCATGGTAGGGGAACTGTCCGTGTCCACCCACACAGAGCCTCGGCCGGTGGGGGGCCTGAAGCGTGAGGACTGCCGGCGAGGGGTAGCTACACACCGTCACATTGTGCAGGTAATGTGCTCACCCAGAGTGTGGGTGGTGCTGCCCAGGACCACGTCCAGATCAACGTCCATGCCAGAGCTCAACATCAGTATTAACCTGTGTGATAAGAAGGTGTTGCAAACTCATCATGGATACCCCTTCTGTCTTAGTTGGTGGTTCTCCCCCCCCCCATAGGTGGGCAACATACCTACCCCCCCCATGACAAACAGGGTCTCCCATCAACACATCCCCATCCTTTCCCCCCACCCCCTGCACTAATGGCAGTAGAGTGGGGGGGCCCATCAACCCCTGTCCTGCTGGGGGACAGACACCCTACAGGGCAGTCCAAGCAGCTCCACACACATCCAAACACACTATCAGACAGACAGTAGGCCTGGATATTCAGGGGTGCACCCCAGCACTATCTGATATTCTCCTGCAGCAGGCCATCAGCTGCTGCACCCTGCAAGGAGCTCCATCAGGACACATACCAGCTGTGCAGAGTCTGCTGGATAGTCCTGATAGGATTGCATGCACCCCAAACTGGGGTGGCAGCACACACAGGGAGATCAGTCCATGAAGAGGCCCCAACAGGACACCCATATATATCACAGGAGAGAAATGCTATACAGCACTATGGGGGTGCCTAGCCATGCTGTCATCACTGCACGCTCAGGGTGAGAGTGATCCACCAGCAGCAGATACAGAGGTCAGCCTGTCTGTGTAGGTGGTGGCTGGGCATTACAATGTCCCAGCCAGTGCCCCATGCCCTGTGCAGATGCATCCTGGCCAGCACACCCTGTCTGAGCTATACCCATGGTACCTTGCTGCTCATTATGCACATTGTCAGGCCAATACTGGCAACAGTGCTGGCAGTGTGGCCTGTGGAGGGTGTTGTAGCCAACACACACTGTATAGACAGACACCCCCCCCCCTCACCTATGCCAGCATTGTGCTACTATTGGGGGAGTCATTCGACGTGCCCACCACACCAGTCCTGGGAAGGGTACAGGCATGGATATGGTACACAGTACTGCTGCATGTCACTCCCCAGGGTGGTAAATACTGTCAGGGGCCAGACCTGGGGCACGCACCACAGACAGCCGACAGCTTGTTCTGCTGCAGCACAAGGAGCAAACAGTGCTGAGTGTAGGACTGTCTACCTGCCAGTACCCACATCAAACGTTTGTGGTCTGTGTACCGTGTACCCAGGTATAGGGTGGCATTGCTAGGGTACGCAGGAGCTAGATCTGGGAGATGCCCCCCCAGGGGGCTTTTCCAATGTGGCCTGTGGGTGTGGGTGCGTCTGGACCTTTGCCTCTTGCTTTACGGCAGAGTGTCCCTACTCCAGTCCTGGTGTTCCAGACACTGTTCGGGCCTTCATGCTGTCCCCTATGAATATGCATGGGCTACAGTTGCATAGCATGGGGGTGGTGCAGACATCTGCAGCACAGGCATCTGTCTTAGGGGAAGCATGGAACCTGAATGGTGTTTGGCCCTCCAGGACTGCATTTGGGAGACTCTGCTGGAGATAATGTGCCTGTTTATGGTGTCTGTGTTTGGTGTGGTAAAAGATAGGCTTATTTACCATGACTATGTTCTCACAATAAAGGTTTGTCCTTACTACCACGGTGTAGCTGTGGGGTGAATATGTGGACAGGGTTGGCGGTAGCTGCAGCTGGGCTCAGAACCTGTGACCCTCTGTTCTTGCACACACTGTCTGTGTGCACTGCACCACCGTGTAGCCACTGATTGGCTGCAATCCCTGGGTGGTCCATGACTGTACATCCGACAGGGCCTGTCTGTTGCAGTGGACGGTGCCAGCCTGCACATGGCCTGGCCACTGTCCTCTGTGGCTAGCAGCCACTGCCCCCTCCACCATCTGAACCCTTCCGCCAACATGCTGGCATGTCCTTATCCTTGCAAAGGGATATGACCTGATTGCGTAGTGTAACCCCAGGACTGTATTTGGCTCACATGGTATAGCGGTCTAGCTGTTGTTCTTTAGCAAGGTTTTTGTGGAACGTGGGCCACCCATTACGTGATCATGACCAGGGACACACTTGGCCCTTGGCACGTGGGGTGAAGGCATGTACAGGCACATCTGTCGTACATAACCTCTACCTACTTAACCTCTACCTACGTGTCCTTGGCCCCTACAGTTGTGGCACTACAGGACTGCATTTGGGGGACGCGGCTGTTGGTGATGCACATTGTGCTGGTGTGTGTGTGGTGTAGGGTAAAATATGGGTGTTTGCAACATGCTTTTGTTCTGTGCAATAAAGGGGTGTCTCTGCTATCTGTGTTTAGTGGTGGGTTAAATATTGGGATTGTGCTGGCATGTGCCTTAGCTGGGATTTGAACGTGTGACCCTCTGGTCCTAGAGGTACCGGCTCTGTCCACTGCACCACACTGTGGCCACAGAGACAGTGCAGTCCCTGGAGATAGTAGACCTGGCAGGGTGGGGTTCCAAGACCTGCTCTGCACATTATTACTGTGAGCTCCTTCACCCTGTCTGGTGACAAACGTGCAAATATAACACGGGTATGACGTCCGAACAGAGGGGGATAGCATATTCCCATGCGGGCAACAGTGCTATTGATGGTCAACCATAAGTAACACTCCCAGGAGGGGTCCAATACACGGAGACGTTTTTGGAGGTGTCTCCGCTCCGTGCCCCTTTCCAAACAACTGTTATTTTATTTTTTAGGAGCTCTGCTGGGTGTGTTTTTAACTTTTGCGCATTACTATACCTGTTCCCCAGCTGATTTACTATTTTAATGCTTTTGTTGTGGTCATTTCCTCTTTTTCATTGCAGTTTTGTGCTGTGCACATGTATCACACTGCTGACGTTTTGCATGTTTCCCCGGTTTTGCTGTACATTGCTGACGGAAATGGTTTCTCGTCCCTTTATATGCCCTCTACCGCGAGTGTTTCACTCGCGCTATTTTTTACATGTAGATTCGGGCCCGATACCGTGCGGGGAGACTCTCCCCTCCCACTCTCCACCCATTGACCCCGTCCCTCCGCCCCTCCGGAGCCTTCCTCCGCCCTCCTTTAGCCGTTCCACGCCTCTATCGGACATTTGCGGGCCCGCACTTGTACGGGGCCCGTTACTGAACCGCGTACCTGTGCGGGGGTGACACGCACGTGTGCGGGGCGTTTAAACGTGTTTCTGCGCGTTTCAATGCCGCGTTACCGTGCGCTATTTTGCGCCGCGCAGATTTGCGGACTTTAGTAAACATGCCCCTAAGTTTGGTCAGTGTTCCCTTCTCACAACATCCTATATGGATTGAACTGTTTTCCTCCCTCAGCCCTGCCCTGTATTGTCTCTCTAACCTCATTGCACCTTGATTATTTGATGTTGCACGTTCTGCCGGTGTTTTCACAATTTAAATGTTTTTAAGTGTGTTCTATTGGTTTTTAACTTTTATAGTATTATGTTTTTTAATTATTAATTTATATGTATTTTTATATTTACCAGTGTCATTCCCCCTGAGGAAGGCGTTGCCGAAATGCGTTGGGGTTCCTTGTGTATAATAAAGACCCTCATTCTTCCCACATCTCCTGCTCCTTGTGTTTGCTTGTTTAGCTTTTAGCAGGAGACATAAAAGGGGTGGCGAGAGTTAGAGGAGGCGTGCATACCTGAGGCAGTTGGTGGGCTCAGGCAGGGATTTGAAGGTCAGGAGTGCTGAACAGGTTTGGTTACCCACCCACTGTGCCCATTTGGAGGCTAGAGGACTATTGGAGGGCTGGAGTTAGGGGATTTTGAATTAAGTTAGATGGTAGGATTTTGTCACAGCTTGGCAGTTGTCAAAGGAGTTTTTGTGTTAGCAGTGGTGATTAACTGGTAGATGGGTACAAATGCCAGGCTTAGTGCTTCTGAATATCAGGGCTATTTTTTTCTTAATTAAAACTATTAAGTGTTCTCTTGAAAAGTTTTACTGGAACTGAAGGTCATGTAGATAGTCTGAGCAGGTTTGTTGAAACCAATTGGTCTCCAAACCAGCTTTCCTCAGGAAATCTAAGAGATCTTCTATGCCAGCAATCTGACAACAAATTGGTCAAATTGCCAATATTTTTTTTTCCATTCTGCGTCAAGGTGCATGGGCAGAGTTTCAGTTCAGGGCTTTGCAATTAATTCCAGCTGTGAGCAGAGAATGTTCTCATTAATTCTTCTGGGAAGACACAATGTAAATGAGGCGGGGGGATGACTCTACAGGAGAGAGAATGCATTCTGAGTTACAACAATATGACTCCAGAGCAAGATTTAAGCAGTTCAGCCTGTGAGTTAAAAGGGGCATTCCAATGTCTGCATTTAAAATCCTGAAAAAAAACACAACTTAATTAAATCACTAATTTCATGTCATGCTGCTTCTTATATTCTCACTTCAAGTCCTCTTTTAAGTGAAAAGGCAGTAATATGTGATTTATAATTAGAAGATCATCATTCCAGAGAGTAAGAACTAAATAGTAATGGCCAAAAATTAACTTCCTGCTTGAACTCCAAGGCCTTTCTACCACATTTTCATTCTCCTTCTTCTTTCATTTTTGTTTGTATCCTTTTTAAATGTGGTCTAAAGGTAGGGTTGCCAACTGGCTCCAGATGTGCCCGACAGGCTTGATCCAGTCCTGTGTTTATTCCATTGCATGCAGGGACTTGTAGTCTTGCGTTTCTTATGGAGTGCAATGGAGAAATCAGAACTATATGTCCGTGCATGCAATGCAGTAAATCCAGGACTGGATCAAGCCTGTCGGGAGCATCTGGAGCCAGTTGGCAACCCTATCTAAAGGAAGGGTGGGATTTGAGTCAGTTCCCCTCAGCTTCTGATAGTTTTGTCCAGCCAGCAGTAGTGGGCAAGAGTCCCATTGGGGCTGATAGAAGATTGCAGGATACTGTGAACCTTCTGAGCATGGAGGACTCGTTGAATTCTAGAAGATGCATAAATCCACTGCAGCCACAGAGTGCTGCTGACCAGGTACTTTCTCAGTGCCAGTCAGGATCCAAAGAGTCCTTAAGTGACATGGTTGGAGGCAGAAATGCCATGAGATATTTAAAAATATGCTAGGAGATCTGCTGCGTTACTCCCCCGTACCCATGGCGGAAATGAAAGTGGCTGAGGAGAAGTGAGTCTTTGGAGCCATCTAGCCTGGTGATTGAAATATTGCCCCAGTATAGCTGCAGACAGGTGGCTATTCAAGCTCCTAGCCTCATACCAGGACTCCCAGGAAGGGTATTACTACCCCAAAGGACTTTGTTGCTGGTTGGTGGTTTCAGGCACTGAAGCTGCTTTTACTGCTTGTGTTTAATTGTGCTCTGTTTCTTTGGATTCAGCTAACAAGTTTCAGGAAGAGGACCTAATTTTGGAGGACCATGATCCAATGTTATTCACCCTGGGCACAAGTCGGTCCTTGTATCAAAAACATATCAAAAATACCAATGATGAATTTTTAAATCAACCTTAAAATCATTTCTCAGCAACAAGTATCCTTTAGCATAAAGTAATTTATTATACTGCGTATACCATGGACTGCCCGAAGAACAAACCAGTCGGTATTAGAGGAGATCAAACCTAAGCTTTCTTTAGAAGCTCAGATGACAAGACTTCGACTTTCATACTTTGGACACATCATGCGAAGAGAGAGATCATTAGAGAAAGACATCATGCTTGGCAAGATAGAAGGTCAACGCAAAAGAGGAAGGCCAGCAATGAGATGGATCGATACAATAACAGCAGTTACGGGTACCAGTCTGTCAACAATGAGCCGCCTGACTCAAGACTGAACACAATTTAGGATAGCTATCCAGAGGGTTACCATGAGTCAACTCCGACTCGACAGCACTTACCAACAACAACAATTTATTATATTATTAAGAAAAAGGACCATCTGTAAGCTAATGAGGTGACTTATAGTCCTCCACCTCTCACAACAACATTGCAGCAGTGATCCTACTATTATCTGGCTTTTTAAGGGCTGCATGCAGTTATTCACATTTTTTTAGTGCGGTCAAGTCAGTACTGACTCCTAGTCAGCCACCTGCCTCTGGGTTTTCTTGGCAATGTATCACCAGAAGTAAACTGCCAGGCCTTTTCTTCCAAATCAAGGGAGGGTAAAGTGACTTGCCAAAGGTCTCAAAAGTGCCAATAGGAAATGAACTCTTGAGCTTCTGGGTATTGGGTAGTTTCCCTAACCACTAGCCACTCCTCCACTCCAACAAAAAAAAGAAGACATTAGGAAATACTTTTTTATTGAACTTATTTAGTATATTTCTTGACTAGGTTTCAGAATTTATACTCCATCTGGTCAAAACTGAATGCGTAAATTAAGGTGAAGGATGATGTTCACTTACTATACGAATGATTTACAGATTCACAGCTGGCTTGTGCTTGATAATACGATGTGAAACCAATGTCCCTGTTACTGGGATGGTTACTTTGATCTTTAACAGTGACAATAGGTCTGGTTTTTAGAACAATTATGGGCAGTGGAACACCTAAGTTTCCTAACTGTAAGGTAAAAAAATGATTGGGCCATGATCCTGGTGACCCACCCTACTGTACTACCTATGGCCACAATGAATATGCATACATGCATTGCCTCCCACTGTATGCCAAACTCTCATATGCATATCTGTTATCGTAATCCTGAAAACCTTTGAAGAATGGAGTTAGCGACATCAGCCCTATTAAGGTTTGCCATTCTGTTCTCAATGATATGTTATGCACATACGTCCCCATTTTAAAGGACTAACATGTGTGACTGAGCATTTACACTGCCTTTTGGGCAGTCACTATTCAGTAAAGAGGTCATTCTGAAATGCAAATAGGCCAGTTAAATGTGCGGGATAGATGTCCATCCCCAAAAATGTACACCACTGTATTCTGTAGCCCCGCAGCCCTGCACGTACACGGCGCTAGTACAGGGATCATAAAAAGTGGGCTGGGAGGGGCAGAACAGGGGTGTGTTTAGCCGCTGAGATGCAGAAAAGGGTATGCAGAAAAGGCCCCTGAACTTCCCCAGACATCCTCATTAACATACATGTTATTCCTGCAGCACCGTGTAATAAGGGCAGGACTTAGAGAGGATTCTCTTCTGCCCTACATTGCGTGCCATATAGAGAAAGGGTTATGTTCAGTCTTAAGTGCAGTGGTGTGTGTGCTGTCATGGAGAGCATGAGGTGCAGTTGTGCACAACAGATTGTAGAGATGAGGGATGTGTCTAAGTGCGTGACACAGTAAAACAACCCCCACAGGAACAGAACGCTGTGCAATAGACAATATGCTGGCTATGCTGACATCTGTTTTTGTTGGCATCAACTTAGGAGCTGTATGTATTGCAGGCTGAGGCATGGCTGCATGGCGATGAGGAGCATCTGCTATGTACATCCGTGTAAGGCCCTTTGCACAAACTTTAAGTTGGGGTGTGTATGGGGTGGATCTTATGCAGAGCATAGGCAGGGCCTAAATTTACATGAGTAAGTTATAGAATACTATAACTTACTCATGTTTACGCCCTAGAATGGCATGTAAATTTAGGCCCTGCCTATGCTCTGCACAAGATCCACCCCATACACACCCCAACTGAAAGTATGTGCAAAGGGCCTTACACACACATGAAAATGCGACTGATTGCAATCTGATTCTGAAACTGGGGGTATAGACGCACCCACAATTTCAGGATTAGGGAGATATACAGCCCCGTGTAACATGCACCTGTTCCAGCAATACCAAGTTACCTAGCTCCAGAAGTGAGATTTTTTGGCGTTCTGGTTTTAAATTTGCATTGCAATGCAGTATGATATTTGCAGTCCTTGATTTCATCTATTGGAATCAGTGCTGCAGGTCCTTGTGATGGGGTTTATTAAGTGTTGCCATCCCTCTCCAGAGAGATTATCAACAAGCCTCTAAGCAAGCCTGCAGCCCAGAGTTCAGGGTTGGGAGGGCATGACTCACAGGAAGAGGTTAAAAACTCAGCAGGTTGCAGGAGGGAGGGAGACTCGAGGAGCCAGGAGTTCTTTCAAGCAAGTCATTCAAAGGTAAGAACTTTAACTGGGCAAGGAAGGAACTTTAACTGGGCTGGAAGAAGAGCCGGGAGACCAGTTTTGTGAAGGTTTAACATATCGTGTATGAAAAGAAACATGTTTTGTGTTCCCTGAACTGCTGTCTGTTTGGCGTTTTAACAGAAAACACCTTCCCACCACATGCCACACTACCACAGTCCCATAATGCATCAGGATAGTATTGTCAGAAATCCAGGACTGGTTTAAAATCTCATTCCTGGAATCAGGTAAGTTGGCAAGGCTGTTACTCTAGAGCAGGCAGAACTGCAGCGATTAGGCTAAGGGATGTCAGCTTGGCTCCATCTTTTTTTTTTTTTAAACTTTTATTTTCATTTTGCAACAAACAAAAGAAACAACACACCAAAAGAGACAAAACGAGTATACAATAAGGAAAAGTAAACCCATTACCCCCCACCCCGATGCTTCTTCTCTACCCGATTATATCAGCGTGTGAGCGCTTCCAATTAACAGTGATTATACATCAAACGATCAAAAGAGTATCTACAATACAGCATGATCATGGGACAGAGATATATACAAAGTTAGACAGTCAGATGAGAGCATTTAGCAAAATGTACATAGTCATTGAGCATCTTCCATTGAGACCAATGAGAAGGAGTCTGAACAGAGGAAGCGAACAGACGAGGTATTTATTCATATTTACTGTAAAGACAGGCATGATTCCACCATTCATTGGGGCTCAGATGGGAGCTAATTTTCCAGTATACTTAATTAGGGAAATAGCAATGCCAAGCATAAAGTTCGAAAGGAGATAAGCCATTTTTGGGAGAGAGGGGATCCCCGCAACAGGGCGAAGTCCCACTATCCTCCAAGAAAGGGACTCCTGAGAGTGCGAGATAGACTAAATACGACCCCAGACCCGACGCTAGTAATACTGTGGTGCGAGATATTCATGCATAACATGAGACAATGAACCAACGGCCGCAGGACGTGTCCAGCAACCATTGCCCTGAGTAGTGTTCCGTTTGTCTAATCTGTAAGAAGTGTAAAAACACCGGTGGGCTAGAAAGAAGAGGGTCGGAGTGAATGAGGCGGATCGGAAACCCGTGTCCCTCTACTCCAGATAAGGCTCCATTGCTCCGAGGTCAAAGTCACATGCAATTCTCTCTCCCAGACTTTCTGCGCAATAGGGGTATTTCTAGTTATAGCATTACATAAGGTTTGGTAAAATTGGATGCTACACCCGGTGAACTACCGAGAGATCGGAGAGTCTCCAATCAACCTTATGTAGAGAATGCCGATGGCGGGAGTACTCTAGTGCTCCGAAGGCGATGCTGAAGTCGCACTGACCAGAATCGGGAGTCTAAAGATTGCATAAGAGTATGAAGGCACCTAAAGTGTCTAAAAGCATTAGTAGATAGTGGGAGTCTGATGGGAGAGTCATACCAGGGAGAAAGGTAAGAGGAATCGGTTTGTAAAGGCCCGCTTCTATCTAGCCACACAGGTCCACTCGGTGCTGGATCTTCCAACCAACGAGCACCTTGTTTGAGAAGAAAAGATTGAGGGAACACTTGAGTAAAATCGCCACCAAGTATTAATGGAGCATTGGCAGAGGCCAAGGCCAACTGCGCAATACTTGCATAGTAAGCAGGATTGTCCACATTCGGGGCATAATGCAAATACACGTGAATGCACTATCTCCAACCTCAAGGTGCACACGGGCCCATCTACCCTCCTTGTCAGCGCTAATGTCAGGTACAGTAACGTGCAAAGACTTCTTAACCAGAATGGCTATCCCGTACCATTTGGAAACGGTGGGAGAATAGGCAGCTACCATGTAAGGCTTAGCATTGAGTTTCAGTGTTTCAGCAGAGTTTAAATACGTTTCCTGAAGAAACACTAAATCAACATGCTCATGACTAAGATAGCTAAGGATTTTCTTTCCCTTGAGTGGACCATTAATGCCTTTGACGGTGAATGATAAGATTTACATAAGGCCATTCAGAAAAGTTAAAAATTCTGAGCATGAGAACACACATAACTTCACTATGTCCCTCAAACTGACTGTATCTGGCTGTACACATGACATAGGAAAAATGAGCTAATATAATACAATGAAGCGCCCCACATTAACAAAGAAAATCACAGTACAGTAGAGGAGAAGCAAAACCCCAAAATTACTGGCGACCATGTGTCTGCGGGGAGAAACCCCAGAGAAGGCCGAAATTGAAAAAACATATAACCTGTAGGACTGTGCGTGCTCCGAATCCGACCGAGGCACACATCATGAAGGGATAGGAGACCAAAAAACAAAAGTCATATAGAGAAAGAAAGAAAGTCCAGGCTATTTCTGTGCTTGGCTATGACCGCCGCATCGGGCCCTTCAAAATGGCGGATAGAGCCGGCAGATAAGAGTCCAAGATTTGGGATTAGCGCATCTGCTCTGCTTCTTTGGAGTCCAAAAATGTTGATAGTAGATCAGGATCTTCGAACGTCCTGGTTTGGTTGTGGAGAGTCACTCGAAGCTTCGCTGGATACAACAGGCCAAAGCGAGCCTGTAGCTGTTGAAGTCGAGGGCGAAAAGCAAGGAGTTTCTTCCGACGGTCAACGGTAGGCTTTGCCAAATCAGGAAAGAAGGAGACCTTACGGCCTTCAAATTCCAAATGATGATTCGCTCGGGCAGCATGTAAAATTTGTTCCACTTGTTGATATCGTAACAAGCTAAAGATAATAGGCCGGGGGGTCGTGCGGTTGAGCGCCATGTGGGCAGGAACACGGTGTGCTCGATCGATTTCCAGTTCTCTGTGAAAAGTGATCTTCAGCAAGGAGGGAAGAGTTTTGAGCAAGAATTCTCTTATATCTCCTGCTTCCACCCCCTCCGGTATTCCAAGGAGCCTCACATTGTTGCGACGGGCTCGATTATTGCTATCTTCTAACTCCTTTTGAAGATTCTGTATCTGGCGCTCAGCCTTGTCCAGATTGCCCAAGCGCACCTCGTGCGAGTCGAGGACCCCCGCCATGTTGTCCTGCCGTAATGAAAGACTTTCAAGTCGGTCCTGGAGCACTCCAAAGTCTTCTCGCATGGCTCGAAGCGCTTCTCCATTGGACTGCACCAATTCCTTCACGCCGCGGATTTCCTCCAAAATCTCCAGGTGCATTTCGGGGTTTTCACGAAATGGAACCATCTTCTGTGGGGAGGACACCTCTGTTTTGGAGCGTTTTCCATGAGAAGAAGAAGGAGACCCGAAGTCCAAGCGCGCTGGTTTATGGGCCGCCATCCCCCCCGAGGTGCCCCGGTCAGCTCGGAGCGAAATAGTAAATTTGAATAGGTATTAAGTCAGGATTCTAAGTAGGCCTCTCGGGAGCTTCAACGCAAAGCGTCCTACCCGCTGGACATCAGGCTCCGCCCCCCCGGCTCCATCTTTATTTATTTATTTATTTAACATCTGTTTTTTTATACCATCTTTCTACCAGTCAAGATGATTTACCAAGAACTTAGTGCATCTGGACGAAATGGATACAATGGGAGATGTGAGTTACAGAGAACAATAATGCAGACCAAATAAATAATAAAACTTGGGTACAATCAATATATTGAATAATCTAGGCTAGAGAAGCTTAATAACATAACATACATACAACACGGCAATGGAGCTGTGGAATGGGTGGGAATGAGTGTATTAGGTCTGATAGTTGTTATGGATTGAGGTGGCGTGGTAGGTTTTGCCCTGGAGTCTTAGGACAAAGTGTCTAGGGGAGGTGGGGTTAGACCTGTTGAGGGTCTGCTCCATAGAACTCTACGAATAGATGGGGTTTTAGCTACTTTCTGAAGTCCTCAATGGCTCTTAGGTGAGGTGATAGAGCATTCCACAATATTGGGGCATAGACAAAGAAGGCTCTGTTACATAATCTTTGTTTGCTCCTTGTTTTTTGAGGAGGCAAGTCCAACAGGTTGAGTGTGCTGTATCTTCTTAGTCTGGAGTTAGTGAGCTTTTTTAGTAGGTTTTGTAGACAGTCATGGCCAAAACCAAACTTCTTATTTTCTCCCTTAAGACGTCCTCCCGTCTTTTTTCCTTTCTTTGTCTCTGTACTTCCTGTTTCCTTGGACTGCAACCTTAGGGTCATCTTTGACTCCTCCCTTTCCTTCTCCTCACAAATCCAACAGAAAACTAAAACCTGTGTTTCTTTCTCCATAACATTAACAAAATCTGCCCCTTCCTTTCTGAACACACTACTAAAAGACTTGTCCACCATCTATTTACTTCCCTTCTTGACTATTGCAACCTCCCTCGATGTCATCTCTCTCCTTTTCAATCTATCCAGAACTCTGCTGAGCGACTAATCTTTTGTCAGCCTTGATATACTCATATAACCCCTCTTCTCAAACCACTTTACTGGCTTCCTTTCCATTTCCATATCCAATTCAAGCTTCTTCTTCTGATCTATAAATGCATTCATTCTTCTGCTCCTCACTACCTTTCCTCTCTCCTCTCTCCCTACACCCCTCCTCGCGAACTTCGCTTTTCTACTGACTTACTTCTCTTTGTGCCCTTTTCTTCCACTGCCAACTCCAGACTTCTGTCCTTTCATCTTGCTGCTCCTTATGCCTGGAAGAGGCTCCCTGAGTCTATATGTCAAGTTTCATCACTGCCCCTCTTCAAGTCTATGCTTAAGGCTCAGATCTTTGAAGCTGCTTTTGGATCCTGATATCTTATTCCTTATGTCTCCTCACCCTTTGCTTTTTCCCTTATTCTTATCTTTTGTCTTGTCTGCCTTAATTAGATTGTAAGCTCTAACAAGCAGGGACCATCTTTATATATGTCTGTACAGTGCTGTGTATGCATTGTAGTGCTTTATAAAAGTTTAATAGTAGTTGTAGTAGTAGTAATTCCATGCTGCCCAGTTAGCGACCTACAGCTAAAAGATAGGTGTAGCAATATTGCTGTTGCACTTTAAGCTACTGTGGCTGGGAGGCTGTGCGGCAAACACAGATTTTCAGTGCCAGGGACACATATGGCCTCGGCATCGAATCTCCAGGATTAAGGGTCGGCACAGATGAATTTGTACCATAGTGGCCCCTTAGAAAATGATGGCAGATAAAACCCATATGACTTATCCAGTCTGCCCATCCATACCAGTTACAGACCTCCATAATCCCTTGCTCTCCCTTAGAGATTCTCTGTGCTTGTCCCAAGTTTTCCTGAATTCATATACAGTTCTTATCTCCACCACCTCCACTGGGAAGCCATTCCATGCATTAACCATCTTTTGTGTAAAGAAATAGTTCCTTAGATTACTCCGGGGTCTATCTTCTCTCACCTTCATCCTCCACCCGCTCATTAGCGAGCTTCCATTCAATTGAAAGAGACCTGTCTTCTGTGCAGAAACGTGCATTTGGAGGATCAGTACAATATAGGAGTTGAACTTCCATGCATAAAACAAGAGCGGGATCTAGAGGTGATCAAATCTTATGATCATAAGTTGCCAAACAAGTAGACAAGGTGACGGCAAACACCAGAAAAATGTGTGTCTGAATGGGGAGAGTAACGATGCTGTTGTTAAGTGCTGTCGAGTCTATGTTAACTCATGGCAACCCTGTGGATTGCTACCCTTAACTATGTTCAGTCTTCAGTCAGGAAAGGGGAGAGTTATACAGAGGCAATATCACCCTCTATTTCCTGCTGGTTGTAAGTCTCTTGTGAACCCTTATTAGAGTACCATGTACAGTTTTGGAGACCACACCTTTAAAAGGATATACAGTTGTGGTCATTATTGGTACCCTTGCATTTTATTTATTTAACAACATGTTGTACACAACATACAATATCTTATTTATTTAGCTGGGTTTATATGCCACTTTTCACCGTGTCAAAGCAGTTTATATTGAAACAAGGATATTTACATTTTACAGTGGAACAGCAACTATATACATTATGCACTGGATAAATAGTGATTTTCAACTATGTACAGAGTTTACAATTTCAGGGTTCAGTTACATTCAGGGTGGGTAACTATATACAGTGTGTATCAGTCGTGGTGGTCGTAGGGGTTATGTGGAGGGGCTGCAATGTTCTGAGAAGAGATGAGTCTTTAGGTGCTTTCTGAATGTGCCGAAATCAGTGACGTTTCTTAGTGGGTCTGGCAATGAGTTCCAAATTGAAGGCATGTAGAGTTGGAATGCATGTGTACAGGCCTGTTGATTGAATTTGCTTCTATTGTATGGGATGAAGAGAGTGAGGTATGTCTTGACCTGTCAGGCTGGGATGTTTGAAGCAGGATGTGGATGACTGGGGCGGGGGGGGGGGGGGGGTCAACATATATGACCTTGTAAGTCAGGAGGAGGGTTTTGTATTTATCCGACTAGGGAGTGGTAGTTAGTGGAGATGTTTGAGGATGGGTATAATGTGGTCCGGTCTGGTTGCTTTCTTGAGGATGCATGCTATTGTGGGGAGAGCAGTGCATAGCGGGTGTAGTGTTGATTGTGGGAGACCCTGGTAGAACAAGTTGCAGTAATCAAGTTGCGGAAGAATCATGGCTTGGAGTGCAGAATGGAAGTGTGGTGGTTCGAGGAGTGGGAGGAGACATTGCAGGGTTTTTCTTTTGTAATATATTGTTTTGGTGGTTTTGTTTATATGGCCTTTGAAGGAGATTTGTTGGGTCTAGCATAATGCCAAGGTACTTCATCTCATTATGGACTTTCACTTGTGTGTTGTTTAGTGTTACAATGGTTGTCTTTTGTTATGAAGAGGGTTTCTGGGGTTTTTTTGTAGTTGATCTCTAAGTTGTTTTTCAGCTACTTGAAAGACATCTGCAAAACAGTTTTGATGGGGAAAGAAATAATCGGACATATTCCAAATGTATGTCATCATAATATTTTAATATTATGTTCAACGTTATGCAACAAAAAAAGGGGATGCCTATGCAACTTAGCGTAGTAATTTCTGAGGAAAAAAACTAAACATGACCTGGACAGGAATAAAGGCACCCTTCCCTAATTTTTGGTTGCACAACCCTTGGCAATGATGACAGCCTCCAAACATTTATTGTAGCCATCTATATGTTTTGTACATTTGTCTGCTGGTAGTGTCTCCCACTCTTCAACTGTGATTTGTTCCAACTCATGAATGTTTCCAGGATTCCTTTTACCAATTGCAGATTTCAGCTCTTTCCAAAGGTTCTCAATTGGACTGAAATCAGGACTATGAGTTACATTTATTGAGAAGACTTAGGCACTTTGCAGTACAACCGAGAAATGCTTGTATGCAAATGCTAGAAGTCTAAAAATAACATGGGAGAGTTAGAATATATAGCACTAATAAGAGGTTAGATATGATTGGAATATCAGAGACACGGTGGAAGGAGGACAACCAGTGGGACACTGTGATACCTAGGTACAAACTACATCGTAATGATAGAGCTGATCAAATTGGTGTAGGGGTTGTGCTCTATGTTAGAGAGGGCATTGAGTCAGAAAGGATTAAAGTTTTGTAGGAAACAAAATTTGCTGTAGAATCTCTATGGATTGAAATTCCATGTAAAAAGGGGAAGGCAATGGCAGTGGGGGTGTACTGTCGACCACCTGGCCAGAATGAACAAATGGATGATGAAATGCTCAAAGAAATCAAGGAAGCTAACAAAAGTTACAGCACAGTAATATGGGTGATTTCAATTACCCCGGTATCGACTGGGTCAGTGTCACGGCAGGACATGCTAGGGAGATAAAGTTCCTAGATGAAATAAAAACATGCCAAAAATATAGCTCTAAACTAACTATGAAGACATGTGAACTCCAACTTCATAACCGTGAATTGTGCGGCGTTTTTTGGTAAATCAAGAAGACACTGAGTAACGTGGGCAGCAGTTTTGGAGTGAGTAATCTCTTCATCCTGGTTTTCTCATCGCTGTTTAGTCAGTGTCGCAACATAAGGTTTTTAAAAAATTCACGGTTATGAAGTTCGAGTTCACATGTCTTCATAGTTAGTTTAGAGCTATATTTTTGGCATGTTTTTATTTTCCAGATCCTCCTGAAGAAACTCCATCAAGGAGTGAAATGCTAATCAGGCACCGAGGGAGGCGTTGAGATGTTTTGCGAGAGTGATCAGAAGAAGATAAGCCCGCTTTGGAAAATAATTCAACAAAAGATAAGCGGTTTTTATAGCTGTTTATAGCTCAACAACGTGGTGATGGATACCTGGTGATATTCACATAAAAAGTAGAAAAAGGAACGCAGGGGGGTCCACAATAGTCGTTGATGCAATCATAGCGCTGATTCACCAAATCAATGGTTTTAAGTGCCACTGAAGTCTGAGACTATCCCTGTGGATCTTTTTTAATAATTTTTTAATAATTTATTAGGAATGAGTTGAATTAAAGCATAGAGCATAATTTCGTGGGATTATCACCAGCCTTTTTAGGAGCTTGTTTGTATGGAGTAATTTTTTCTATAGAACATTTAGAACCCATAGCAAACGCGACGTATCATAACAGCACTACCAAGACTCACAAAGCACCATACTCTACCTATCAAAAGACAACACTGCAAATATTAAACCAATACAGTTCAGAGAATAACAATACATGACCTACTGGGGAAAGAGAACAAGTGGCAATGTCAAATAGGAATTACTTAAACAGAATACCTCAGCTCAGTTACACATGCAGAACATAGACCATCACCAAACAAGGAATCACAATTTAGAAACAGGAAGACAATAATTAAACTGGGAATCCCAAAAGCCAAACTTGGAATGTACAAAAACACTGTAGAAATAAAACTATAAATTATAAGTCAATAGACTTAGATAAAGGCTAAACAGTTTATGTCCAATATACTCCAATGACCTATACATACAACTCTTTATAGCTGATACTGTACTTTGCATAATGCTTAAGCCCCACAAAATATGTACCTGTATATAATGTATATAGTTTGCACTGTCCTATGCTGTTCAGTTTTAATATTGGTTGTATATTTATCTTATTGCTTTTCGTTTACGATGTTATATGTAAAACAAACTCTGATTTGTTAATTGTTGTTCATTGTGAACCGCAACTGATCTATGGAAGATGCGGTATATAAATCATTGTTAAATAAATAAATAAAATAAATTAATTTCCTCTTGTACTAAACAAAGTGCAGACGTTAATGATGCACATTTCCCAGAGCTGACATATTCCAGTTAATAAATTCAAAATAAAGAGATATTTTTCTAACTTTTGTTCATTTTTTGTTCAGTTGCAATTGTTCCAGCCACTTTCTTTTGGTTTCTTCGTGTCTTCTGCTAACTTGCCATCGTCTGCTGTCCATTTGTCCTTTCTTCTCTCTTCTAGTTTTTTTTTTCCATTCTCTCTCTACATCTGCTTTAACATACTAATCTTTCTCCTTTTGCTCTTTCCTCATTCCTATTTCATCCACTCAAATTTTACCCTCCATCCTCAATCCCCACTTACTCTCCCAATACCCGGCCAATTGTAGATTTTTCTTCCCTCCCACACAAAATATTTTCCCCTCTCCATTTCACTCTCCCAGCCCCATCCCATTCTTATCCTCTCCCAACATCAGCTCCCTTCTAATTCCAGCCCCACCCAGCATCTGCTCCCTTCTATTTCCCGCATCAGCCCATTTCCAGTCCTATCCTAGCCCATCAGCCCATTTCCAGTCCTAGCTCCCCCATCCATTTCCAGTCCTATCCGAGTCCCTCCATCATTTCCAATCCCAGCCCCCATCAGCCCATTTCTAGTCATTTCCTAGACCCACCATCAGCCCATGTCAAATCCTAGCTCCCCTCCACTCAGCTCATTTCCACTCCAAGCCCCCCATGAGCCTACTTCCAGTTCTAGCCCCTCCACGTGTCCATTTCAATCCAAGCCCCCACCACAGCCCATTTCCAATCTTAGCACCCCCCAACAGCCCATTTCCAGTCCTAGCTCCCCCCAACTCAGGCTATTTCCATCCCTAGCACCCTCCCCTCACATCCCATTTTCATTCCAAGTCCCCCTCCCCATCAGCTATTTGCAGTTCAAGCCCCCCTTGCACTCAGCCAATTTCCAGTCCTTGCAACCCCCCCAGCCCATTACCAGTCCTAGCCCCCATAGCCCATTACCAGTCCTAACCCCCCATTACCCAATTACCAGTCCTAACCCCCCATCAGTCCATTTCCAGTCCTAGCCCCCCCCCCCATAGCGCATTACCAGTCCTACCCCCCCCCCCCATCATCCCAGGGAAAATTAAGCAAAAAAACAAACTGGCTGCTGCTGCCGTCACGGCAGTGGCAGAATCAAGTGTCCCGCGGGCTCCCCCGGCAGAGTCCTCCCTCCCTGCATCAGTTCCTCTCCGCGCCAGCTTTCAGAGCCGGGAAGGGAGAGTCTCTCCCTCATGGCTCTGTTAAGTCCTCTGGCACTGATGGGAAACAGGCATTTCCTGTTTCCCATCAGCCCTGGTGAGCTTAAGAGAGCCGCAAAAGGGAAACTCTCCCTTCGCGGCTCTGAAAGCCGGCGCCGAAGGGACTGATGCAGCGAGGGAGGACTCTGCCGGGGGAGCCCGCGGGACTCTTGATTCTGCCGCTGCCATGGCAGTAGCGGCAGCAGCCAGTTTGGGTTTTTTTGTTTAATTTACCTGGGCATTTAATATAGAATGTTGTTTGCACGGGGCCCCCTGAAACGTGGGGCCCTATGCAAACAACATTCTTGCTCAATGGACGGGCCAGCCCTGTTGCCGGGATGATGTTAACTCTATCCAACCCTCTGAGGGTGTAGTAGGGGAATCAAAATACTATGTTCTAACTGGAATACCCTATAGGGAACACAGAAATTATAATACTACTAAAGGATACGGCTGCGATGGATCTTGGGTGCTACGAGAGAGAGAACACCCAAGTAAGTATTAAATTATGGTACGACGTATTATAATCAGGTACATATGTAGATTCTGAAAATATTGGTTAAAAAAATTATGTTTTTAATAGCAAATGACAATAAACATTTAAAAACAATGGGCCTGATTCAGAGTTGGTCATACCAGCCCTCTGTGCACCCAGTCGGAAGGGGACGCACAGTGAGCCAGGATTCTGATCCCGCAGGGTAAGTCTAACCCCTGTATGTCCTGACCGGGAATCATGTCCAGGCCAATACGTGCAGGCCGGGACCCTGATTCTGGTCAGTTTGTACGTACAGGCCTTCCCCGGCTAACTCAGTCATGGCTCTTGAATGGAGCCGCGGAGCCATAGCACCATGGCTCCATTCAAGAGCCGCGATCCCCAGCTTCCAGATCAAAATATTCATTCCCCACAGCCCGAACCCTGATCTGGCCTCCCAATGCCAGGATTGAGCTGCAGGGAATTTCCTTCGCCCCCTTTCGCCTTTTCTGAGCACCGGGCCTGCCCGATCCACCCGACTAGGGGAACATATTCCACCTCAGTGAGAAATAAGTTCCCCATTCAGGCAACCAGCCCTGGACGTACAGGGTCGACGTTGGAATCGGCCCTGTACATCTGGGGCCACTGACCACCCACTGCTCATCCTAACTCCTCCCCCGCAACACTTCTTTCCTGCCCTCATCTAACTTCCCCGTACAATGTGCGGGGAAGTTAGTCGGGGTCAGAAGAGGGGCCAAATAGCTAGGATGGACATCCCAACAGGACATCCATCCCCACTATTTGTGCCTCGGAATGACCCTGAATGTCTCCAGTTCTTGTCTCAAGTTTATAGAACTCAGCTCTCAGTGAATGTATCTTTCTCTTATTTAATAGAAACATAGAAACATAGATAAATGATGACAGAAAAAGACCAAATGGCCTATCTAGTCTGTCCTTCCATATCAACAACTATTACAACAGTCCACTTTTTACCTTTAGAGATCCTCTGTGCTTGTCCCATGCTTTTTTGAATTCAGATACTGTCCTCATCTCTACCACCTCCACTGAGAGACTATTCCAGGGATCTACCACTCTTTCCATAAAGAAATATTTCCACATATCACTCCTGAATCTATCCCCCTTCACCATCATCCCATGTCCCCTCATAGCAGAACTTGCTTTCAATTGAAAGAGGCTCTCCCCCTATGTATTTATGCCATGGAGGTATTTAAATATCTCAATCATATCATCTCTATCCTGCCTTTCATCTAAGGTGTACATATTAAGATCCTTAAGTCTGTCCTCATATGCTTTATAATGAAGACCACTAATCATTTTAGAAGCCACCCTCTGTACTGACTCCATCCTGTTCACATCCTTTTGAAGGTGAGAATCTCCAGAATTGCACACTATACTCCAAATGAGATCACACCAAAGACTTATACAGAGGCAGTATCACCTCCTTTTTTCTGCTAGCCATTCCTCTCCGTTTGCACCCAGGCACCCTTCTAGCTTTTGCTGTCACCTTTTCTACCTGTTTAGCTACTTAAAGATCATCTGACACAAACACGCCTAGGTCCCGCTCTTCTTTAGTGGACAAAGTACTTCACCCCCTATATACTATATTGCTCCCTTGGATCGCTGCAGCCCAAATGCATGACCTTACATTTTTTAACATTAAATCCCAGCTGCCAAATTCTAGACCATTCTTCAAGCTTAGCTAGATCCTTCCTCATGTTATCTACCCCTTCCTGGGTGTCTACTCTATTGCAGATTTTGGTATCATCCACAAAAAGGCAAACCTTACCCGACAGCCCTTTTGCTATATCACTAACAAAGATGTTAAAAAGAATCGGACCAAGGACAGAACATAAGAACATAAGATATGCCATACTGGGTCAGACCAAGGTCCATCAAGCCCACTATCCTGTTTCCAACAGTGGCCAATCTAGGTCATACGTACCTAGCAGTTTCCCCAAAAGACACAGGTTCCGCAATGCTTGTACTGGGTCAAGCATTGATATCCTGGGTCCCTTCTTAATAATGGTTTATGGACCTTTCCTCCAGGAACTTGTCCAAACCTTTTTTAAACCCAGCTACACTAACAGCCTTTACTACATCCTCCGGTAACAAATTCCAGAGTTTGATTACACGTTGAGTGAAAAAATATTTTCTTTTATTAGTCTTAAATAGTTTACCCTGTAGCTTCATTGCATGTCCCCTAGTCTTTCTATATTCTGACAACGTAAACAATCGATCTACGTTTACCCGTTCCACTCCATTCATTAATTTATACACTTCTATCATATCTCCCCTCAGCCGTCTCTTTTCCAGGTTAAAGGGCCCTAACCTTTTTAGCCTTTCTTCATAGCAGTTTCCTTCCATCCCCTTTACCATTTTGGTGGCTCTTCTCTGAACCTTTTCTAATAACTCTATATCCTTTTTAAGATACGGCGACCAGAACTGCACACAATATTCAAGGTGCGGTCTCACCATGGAACGATATAGAGGCATTATAATATCTTTTGTTTTATTTTCCATTCCTTTCCTTATGATACCTAGCATTCTATTTGCTCTCTTGGCTACCGCTGCACACTGGGCGAGGGTTTTAACGTTATCCACAATGACGCCTAAATCTTTTTCCTGGGTGGTGGTTCCTAATGCGGAACCTTGCATTGTGTAAACATAGGGGCATGTTTACTAAAGTGCGGTAAACGTGACTAACGCGCGTTATATGACGTTAACGACCGTAAGTGCCGTATAACGCGCGTACTGACGCGCTAACGACCGTTAACGTCATACTACGCGCGCTAACCGTAGTTAACGATCGTAAAGCTCCGCGGCGCGTTAAAACAGCGCAAAAGGTGGAGAGTGGGCGGAGAGAAGGGGTCAATGGGCGGAGAGTGGGCGGGGAGAGGCACCCCTCATACTAACACGCTGAATTTCAGAGCTCAATTCCAACGCGAATGAAAACCTGTCGTTAAAAGGCATTTAAAGGGAAGAGAAACCATTTCCGTCAGCAATGTACAGAAAAACCGGGGAAACGCAGAAAAACCGGGGAAACCCACAAAACGTGAGCAGTGTGATACATGTGCACAGAACAATATTTCACATAAAACGTTAAAAATGACCACAAGAAACATTTTAAAAAGCATAATTCAGCTGGGCAACAGTGATAGCAATGGGAAACAAGGAACAACACTCCCTGGAAAGCACAAAAATAAAAGAAATGATGTGTGGAAGGGTCTACGCTCCGCAGACCCTTTCAAAGAGCATTACATTGTAATGGAGCTGTCCTGGGCGTGTGGTGTAATGTTTTCCAATGATATCATTGTTGCCCAGCTTGGTTATGGGTGTGTGCCCCTTTTTTGAGGTCTTTTCTGAGGTTTACGTATACCTTTGTCTGCATAAGGTAAATGAGGCCACAGTAAACCTGTTGCAGAGCAGGGTTTCTGGCTCGTCAGGCCGGTTTAACTAACCCCAGGGAGTGCACTGTCTCTGTGGCCACAGTGTGGTGCAACAGACACAGCCAGTGCCTGTAAGACCAGAGGGTGACAGGTTCAAATCCCAGCTGGGGCTCTTGCCAACCCAGTCCCCATAGTTTTACCCACCACTAAACAGTGATAGTAACGACAATCCTTTATTGCAGAGAACATAAACATGGCCTATAGTTTACCACACCAAACACAGACACCAGAAACAGGCACATTACCTAAAGCAGAGTCCCGCAAATGCAGTCCTGGAGGGCCCCACACCATTCCGGCTTCATGCTGCCTCTAATAAAGATGCCTGTGCTGCATAGCTATGCACCACCCCCATGGTATGCAGATGTAGCTCATGCATATTTATGAGGGACAGCATGAAAACCCGAACAGTGTTTGGAACACCAGGACTGGAGTTGGGGAACTCTGCCGTAAAGCAGCAGCCAACAGGGCCACACACCCACCCACAGGCCCCATTGGCCAATGCCTCCTGGAGAGGCAAGACATTGGGCCCTGCCTGTATCTCCCAATACTAGCAGTTGCATACCTTAGCAATGCCACCCTACACCTGGGTATATGGTACACAGCTATCAAACGTTCCCTATGATAACTGGCAGATATCAATTCCTACGTTAAGCACAGTTTGCTCATTGCGCTCCACCATAACAATCATTCTGATGTCTGCGGTGTTTGCTGCAGGTCTGGTCTCTGACAGTGTTCACCACCCTGGGGAGTGACCCTCCAACAGCCCTGTGTACCATATCCATGCCTGTACTATGCCCATGACTGGTGTAGTGGGTATGGCTGCTGACCACCTCTATAGTAGCACAATGCTGGCATAGGTGTGGGGGTGGCTGTCTGTCTATCCCAGGGGTGGGCACCTCCGGTCCTGGAGGGCCGCAGACCAGTCAGGTTTTCGGGATATCCCTAATGAACATGCATGAGATATATATGCATTAGAGATATCCTACCAACCTGACTGGTTTGTGGCCCTCCAGGGCTGGATTTGGAGACCCCTGCCTTACACCTCTGTCATTTAAGATCGTGAGTGGGCAAGGTACAGATGTCCTAGACATCGAAAGGGTATATAGAATGTGTCACATTCCTCCTCGATTCTCACCACCACCAAAAAGTTGTCTAATAGACAATTTTTTGGTGGTGGTGAGAAGTGAGGAGGACTGTGACAAATTCTATCTAACCTTTTTGATGTCTTGGACATCTGCACCTTGTCCACTCACAATCTTAAATGACAGAGGTGTAAGGCAGGGGTCTCCAGATCCAGCCCTGGAGGGCCACAAACCAGTCAGGTTGGCAGGATATCTCTAATGCATATATATCTCATGCATGTTCATTAGAGATATCCCGAAAACCTGACTGGTCTGCGGCCCTCCAGGACCAGGTTTGCCCACCCCTGGTCTATCCAGCAATGTTGCCAGTATTGGGCTGCCAATGTGCATAATGAGGAGCAAGGTACCATGGGTATAGGCCGGACATGGTGGCCTGGCCAGGGTGCATCTGCACAGGGCATAGGGCAGTGACAGGCACATTGTAGTGCCCGGCCACCACCTACACAGACAGGGTGACCTCAGTATATCCTGCTGAGAGATCACTATCACCCTGACTGTGCAGTGACCACAGCATGGCTAGGCACTCCTATAGTGCTATCTAGTATTTTTCTCATGTGCTAAATATGGGTTTCCTTTTGGGGCCCAGTCACTGATGTATCTGCTTGCTGTGTATGCTGACATCCCAGTTCTGGGTGCAGGCATCTCCACTGGGCACTAGCAGACTGTTTGCAGCTGGTAGGTGTTGTGATGGAGTGGCTTGCAGGGTGCAGTGGCTGATGGCTTGCACCCTGGGAATATCAGATAGTGGTGGGGTGCAGCATACCATATCCAGGCCTAATGCCTGTCTGCTGTTGTGTTATGGCTGTGTACAGAGCTGCATTGACTGCCCTGTGGGGTGTCTGTTCCTCAGCAGGACTAGGGTTAATGTTCCCCTCTACTGCCACCTTTGCAGGGAGGTAGACTGTGGGTCTTTTGATGGGAGACCCTGTTTGCCACCCTCAGCCCTGGGGGAGGGGTGTGGTGGTGCATGGGGGCTACACCTGACTGAAACAGACAAAGATGTCCAAGGTGGTCCTGCAGAACCTACCTATCTCACACAGTAACACAGCTTTGGACCTGCGCCATGGCCGGTGCTGTGGACCTGGTGCTGGGCACCTCACTGCACCCTCAGGGTGAGCACAGTACCCGCACAATGTGACGGTGTGTAGCTACTCTGTGCCAGTACAACACACGGTCAGTACCCCCTATCAGGCCGAGGTGCTGGGGGGGTGCACATGGTCAGTCCCCCCTACCAGGCCGAGGTGCTGTGGGGGTGCATTCCCCATGGTGTGTATCTGTGGACAGCTGATTTGCATGTGCAGTGCATCATGGGTGTGACTGGCCCAATCCAACCCTGTGAAACTCCAGTAGCTGCTCACAGGCTCTGATAAACCATAGGCCATCACACGTACATCTGTTAGCATAATGCATAGGTGCAGGACACCCTACAACGTCTGTAATATCAGATGCCCACGCTGGTAAAAACACACGTATCCACGCACGTAAACAAACACGTACCCACGCACGTACCGACGCACAATTGTACGCGCGCAGCTACGCACGTACCAATGCACGCAACCTCGCACGTATCAACGTACGTGGCTAAGCACACTCCGAGGGTGTTTTTCTGACACCAATACTCAGCGTAACGAAAAACATGCCTCCTCTTTCCCTCTGTAATGTGCAGGGGGATGCCTGGGACAGCCTTCTGCGTTAGGCACACTGGGGACTCGAACCCATGCTGCCTGTAACCGCAGTCAGTACCGTAACCATTGTGCTACAGCTCTGTTTCAGTGCTTTGTGTCTGTACGTCTTCTTATGATTAACGCGCAGTAACGCGGCACGGCGCCCGGTAACGCTCGTTACGTTTTCTAACGCGCGGTAGTGGTGACAATGTACCGCCCATGTCCTTATTTGGGGTTTCTTTCACTACCGCGGCTCCTAACGCGAATTGCACTAACGCACTTTAGTAAACATGCCCCATAGTTTTGGTTGTTCTTCCCTAGGTGCATAACGTTGCACTTGTCCACATTACATTTCATCTGCCATTTTGATACCCAGTCTTCTAATTTATCAAGATCCTCTTGCAATTTTCCACAATCCTCTTGGCTTTTAACAACTTTAAATAGTTTTGTGTCATCTGCAAATTTGATAACCTCACTCGTTATTCCACTTTCCAGGTCATTTATGAATATGTCAAAAAGCAGCGGACCCAGCACAGATCCCTGGGGTACACCACTATTTACCTTTCTCCATTGGGAAAATTGGCCATTTAGTCCAACCCTCTGCTTTCTATCTTTTAATCAGTTCTTGATCCACAGTAGTACACTGCCTCCTATTCCATGACTCTTTAGTTTTGCCAAAAGTCTCTGATGAGGGACCTTGTCAAAGGCTTTCTGAAAGTCCAGATACACTATATCAACCGACTCACCTTTGTCCACCTGTTTATTCACACTTTCAAAAAAAATATAACAGATTATTAAGACAAGATCTTCCTTGTCTAAAGCCATGTTTGCTGTTTCCCATTAGGCCATGACTATCTACATGTTGAGTAATTTTATTCTTTATGATGGTTTCTACCATTTTTCCCGGTACTGACTTCAGGCTCACCAGTCTGTAGTTTCCGGGATCACCCCTGGAACCCTTTTTAAAAATTGGTGTTACATTGGCGATCCTCCAGTCTTCAGGTATTAGAGATGATTTTAATGATAGTTCACAGATTACTAATAGCAGGTCTGCAATCTCATATTTCAGTTCTTTCAACACCCTTGGATGTATACCATCCGGCCCAGGTGATTTGCTACTCTTCAGTTTATCTAATAGTTGTAATACATCTTCCCAATGTATCGATATTTCCTTCAATTCTTCCGACCCTTTAAATACCACTTCAGTCATGGGTAACATCCCTACATCTTCCTCAGTAAAGGCCGAAGCAAAGAATTCATTCAGTCTCTCCGCTATCGCCTTGTAGCCTCTTAGTGCCCCTTTCACTCATCTATCATCTAATGGACCAACTGACTCTCTCACAGGTTTTTTGCTGCAAATGTACTTGAAAAAAATCTTTATTTCGTGTTTTTGCTTCCACAGCAAGCTTCTTCTCAAATTCTCCCTTTGCCTGCTTTATCAATGCCTTGCATTTGATTTTGCAGTGCTTGTTCTGTTTCCAGGTTTCGTCGTTTGGCTATTTTTTTCCATTTCCTGAAAGATGCTTTTTTGGCAACAACAGCCTCTCTGACCTCACCTTTAAACCATGCTGGCGGTTTTTTGGACTTCCTTCCACTTTTCTTAAAGTGTGGAATACAGCTGGTCTGGGCTGCCAAGATAGTATTTTTCAATAACACCCAAGCTTGATGTAAGTCTTTAACCTTTGCAACTGCTCCATTTAGTTTTTCCTAACTATTTTCCTCATTTTATCATAGTCTCCCTTTCAAAAGTTAAAAGGTAGTACTGTGGATTTCCGTACTATCCCTCCTCCACTAATTAAATCAAAGGCGATCATGCTGTGATCACTATTGCCAAGTGGCCCCAACACCCTTATCTCTTGCACTATATCTGGTGTTCCACTAAGGACCAGGTCTAATATGGCTTCCCCTCTGGTTGGTCCAAGAAGCAGTCATTTATGTCATCTAGGAACTTTATCTCCCTAGCATGTCCTGCCGTGACACTGACCCAGTCTATACCGGAGTAATTGAAATCACCCATTATTATTACTGCACTGTAACCTTTGTTAGCTTCCTTGATTTCTTTGAGCATTTCATCATACATTTGTTCACTCTGGCCAGGCGGTCGATAGTACACCCCCACTGCCATCGCCTTCCCCTTTTTACATAGAATTTCAATCCATAGAGATTCTATAGCAAATTTTGTTTCCTGCAAAACTTTAATCCTTTCTGACTCAATGCGCTCTCTAACATAGAGCGCAACGCCTTCACCAATTTGATCAGCTCTATCATTACAATATAGTTTGTACCCAGGTATCACAGTGTCCCACTAGTTGTCCTCCTTCCACCATGTCTCTTATATTCCAATCATATCTAACCTCTCGTTTAGTGCTATATATTCTAACTCTCCCATCTTGTTTTTTAGACTTCTAGCATTGGCATACAAGCATTTTAGAGACTGTATTTAATACATATTAATTTGGCTATTGGTAGACATGGGTAATTTGGGATCTTTAAGCTCTGTCTGCTTCATACTCGAGGGCATTTGCTCTACTTTACTCTTTTTTGGAACCTCTCTGCTTTTGGTAGATCCCTGGGTCACACCTCTGGTAACTTCCTTCTCCTCAGAGTGAGCTCCATTTACCAGTACTCTTTGTTGTCTCCCACTCAATCAATTTCTAACCCAAGCAGTAAATTTAGGGTCCATCCCTAGAGTGCTCAGTTTGTTTATAAGTCACCTGTGAGGAACAATGTCAAAGGCTTTTTTGAATTCTAAATACACCACGTCTAGGGCTCTCCCTCAGTCCAACTCCCTGGTCACCCAGCCAAAGAAATCAATCAGATTTCTCTAACAAGACCTGCCTCTGGTGAATCCATGCTGCCTCGGATCCTGTAATCCTCTGGACTCCAGAAACCTCACTATTTTCTCTTTCAGCAGCGTTTTCAATAATTTACTCACCACCAAAGTTAACACTAGAAGCCCCAAAGTGCGTCAGTTGACGCAAATGCATCTTCGAAGATGTATATCAGCACCACTGCTAGAACTATGTCAGTCATGTTCCATGACTTTGTTAGCAAGGTCAAGATATTCAAATATGTGCATCAAAAATTAATGACAGATGTTCCACCTAGCGGGAAAACGAATGCATACCTAGAAGCCCCAAAGCACGTCAATTTCAACATGTAAATAGTCTCCCATGTTTTCTAAGTTCTATTCCCTGTTATAATGTAAATTCAAACATTCTTCACTGTTTTGAATATTTTTGTTGAATGTAAACTGCACTGATAACAAATAGCGCGGTATATAAGAATTGTTAAATAAATAAATAAATAAAATAAAGAAATTGACGCACTCAATTGTCTTGGATGCGTCAATTGACGTACTTTGGGGCTTCTAGGTATAAATTCATGTTCCCACTAGGTGGCGCATCTCAATCAGTGTTTACAGTTTTACTCCGACATTAAAAACAATAAACACACGATGATGTCATGTAATGGCATCACATACTGCACGTATTTAACAAATAAGTAACTTCACATTAATTCATATCTGCATTTCATGCTAAACGCAGTCATCCTGATAATGCGTCAATTGACACACTTTGGGGTTTCTAGGTAGAATTCCTTTTGGGGTTTCTAGTGTTAAACTAACCAGCCTGTAGGTTTCAACCACATCCTTACTTCTACATCCTTACATCAGTCTCTGAAAATATTTGAGCTCAAATATAAATGTAGTCTGCACATGGAAAATCAGTACTTACCATGCGCTGTCTCCATTGGGGCCCAGATGCAGTAGCTTTCTCCCTTACTGAGGGAAGTTGAGATAACTCTTGGAACCTCAGGATCTTCTTGGAATCCTCAGATGTCTTCAGCTCCTCACATTCAAAGTGATGTCCCTATCTAAGTCTAACCCTGACACTGAAATCAAATTACCTCTGAATTCTGAAAAAAACCTCAACTTCACCTTTTTTTAATAAATGCAAAAGATGGGTAGTAATACATGAAAAACTTACAACTATTGAAAGCTTGCAAATTCTCCCCTTCACTAACACCAGGCTAACTTTCAGTTTCCACTCAGATCACCCTTGCGCTTGCACTCAGAATCTCACTTTCCTCTTCATTTCCCAATCTTAAATTTTCTTAGTCAGCCTATCAAGCGGCCTCTCTCCAAACTCTCTTCTCCTTACACCTAAGTGGTACTGTAGAAACTGGCCTTCTATGACTTCACTCTAGCTCAGATTTTCTGAAAATATTTAAAATTTAACCATCTGTGGAGCCCGTTTCTGGAAGGTGCACATCCAGGTCATCTGGATGGCCCCTGTTAGGGTCCAGTTCTGTACCATGGGAACAAAATGTTCCCATGGCATACAGAATCAGGCCCTAGGACAGCCCAGCATGCCCCTGCATGCCTGCGGGGATGTCTTCCTCGCAGGCTCCCCTTGCTCCCGCAGTGCATACCCCTCTGTTCTCTGCCGTCCAACCTACAGCTGGCTAGCTGGGGCCTAGATCAGGCAGTAGGGATCCCCCTGCAGCCAGCCTCAGCCCAGGGGGGATCACTGTCCCTGATCACACCATTTATGATCTTGCAGGACATACAGGGCCGTGACCAGAATCGGCCCTGTACATCCTGCCTCTTCGGCCTGCCCCTGCTCCACTCAGACCCTGCACTTCCCACACCCCGCAGGATCTCTCCTTCCTGCTGCTCTCGCCATGTGTGGAGAGCCAGAGAGGGAATCGGGCAGTCCCTCAGGACACATCTCAGAATCGGGCACTTAGTCTCTTAACAGAAGGTCTCTTATCATCCCTTGACCTTATCCACCACTATCAGGAACCTATCCTGTCTCCTGAGCTTTCCCTTCCACTGAACTTGGAAGAAAAACAATAAGAACATCTTATGTTCTCCCTGCTTTCACTGACACATCCCTTGTTCCTTATCCTTCTCTTTCTTCTGCCACTTCCTTTCTCTCAACCTGACTCAACAGCCACACTTACCTTCAAACTTCCAAAAATCCACTTAAAATCACCTACTGACAGTCCCTCTCACTTAACTACACTCTCTGTTTCACTCAGGCACCCAAAACTTTCAAACTCTCAAACACAGGCCATTCTAATAGCAATCTTACCTTTGCTGATGTCATCAAATTGTACTTTACTAACTTTTCTTTCCCTCACTTGGTTTGCAGCTTGTCATTTATTTATTTACATTTTCTTATATACCGCGCTATTCTGCATCAGTGCGGTTTACATTGAACAAACTGAAATTACATTGAACAGGGCATTATAACTTGGAAATAACTATTTTACAGGGAACATGGGCTGTGAGGGCTTGTGTGCATCAGTAATTCTGAGGGCTAAGCTATCGGTAGTTTAACTACTGGCAGGGTCTCCCAAGATGGACAGGTCTCAGCTGAGGTGCTAGACCAAGACAAACCACCCATATGGGCAGCAGGAGAATGGGACAGTGTCACTGGCGGAGAATCACATTTCTGTGACAACTGGGAGGGGTGGTGTAGTGGTTAGGACAAGGTACTTCGGGCCAGGGGTTCAAGTCCCACCAGGGGACAGCAATCTCAGGCTGGAGGGACTGGGATTTCTAATCCTATAGGCACTCATTGTGGTCTTGGGCAAGCCCCTTAACCCTCCATTGCCCATGTTCCCTGTAAGCATTAGAGTATGTGTTGCATATTCCCCCCTTGTGTTAAATGTATCCCTCAATTGATTGCTTTGACCTGGTAAAAAGCAGGATATAAATACAGCTAAATAAATAGCAACAACACTAAACTTAAACTGTGCGGAGGAAAGGCCTGGTGATCTACTTCTGTATCTTGCTATGAAAACCCATCTGGGCAGCAGAGGGATGGTGTTGGCGGCAGAGGATCACATTTCTGTGGTAATGACACTAAACTTAAACTGTGCGGAGGAAAAGCCCAGCAAACTACTTCTGTATCTTGCCATGAAATCCAATGGATAGTCACAACAAAACAAATTTCACTATACAGTAGTTCTATAGTGCTGGAAGATGAGACCCCCCCCCATGTCGGAAGGCACTCAACTAGCTACTGGGGAGGAACTGAAGACTTTTCAGAGAAAAGACAGCATTTATGATGTGGTTGGATCAAAGCCCTCGGGATGTCTGACTGCTGATGTAGCTGCGCATGAAATGAGAGTCAGAAGCTGTAGAGATGTCTTACATATTAGGACATGGAACATACATAGCATGAACCAAGAGAAGTTGGAGGTGGTCAAGAATGAAATGGAATGTTTACAACTTGATCTATTGGGTGTCAGTGAACTGAAATTGACTGGCATTGGGCAATTTGCATTAGATGATCACATGGGGGTATGTTTACTAAGCAGTCTTAACGTGTGCCTGGCGTTAGTGTGCAGGATGCCATATAAGGTAGTGGGCGTTCTGGTCTTAAGGTAGCATTTAGGGTTATCGTGCGATAAGGTATGTTTTTGTGTGATAGAGGGAGCTGTGGCACGTTAATGCGTGTTAGCCTTAATTAGGCGCGCTGACCTACAAATACAGCAACAGAGATGTAGCACAATGGCTAATACATTGACTGATAAAGCAGGGGTCATGAATTCAATCCCCCAGTGGGCTTGATGAGTAAGGCCGTCTGAGGCATTACTATTTACTTTAAATTAGTGCTGTCTGAGGCATTTTCTTTTTTAATTTAAATTATTGCTGCAAGCAAACACACCCTCACAGTGCCGTAACCTAAGGTGCCGCATAAGGTGCCTTCTAAGGAGCCTTATAAGGTGCCCTTTAAAGGTGCCTTGTAAGGTGCCTCATAAGGCGCCCTATAGGGCACCTTAGGCTAAGCACCTTATTAGGCACCCCTGGACAAGCCACCATAGAAGGCACCCTGGGCTATGGAACCATAGGTTAAGGTGGCCTAACAAGGTTACAGTGCCCTAGGTTAGTGTGCCCTAAGGGCTGCAAGGTGCCGCAGGATTTATTTATTTATTTGCATTCTCTTATATACCGCACTATTTTGCATCAGCGCGGTTTACATTGAACAAACTGCATGACATGCATGACCTGTGAGCAACAGAGACAGATGTAGCCCTAACACTAGATAGAGCACTCAGGAAAGGCAATGAACAGGTGAGTGAAGGAGGGAGAGCTGGGAGCCGCTGGACCCGCCATATCTGTGGGCATCCCATGTGGCTGCCAGTACTGATGACAAACATGGTGGGGGCAACTGTACTACAGCACAGGGTGTTGGCAATGTAAAGTACTGGAAAGACAGTTGGTGGCAGACGATGGGAATACCTGTCCCCCAGTGGAGGTGGAGGTGGCAGGATAGTTACAATGATGGGTGGACAGAGGAGTGGTGGTGCCATGCAGATCAGGCACAGGTGAGGCAAGCACGATGAGGTGCAATGCTGGAAAGGGTAGCAGTGCAGGACATGGGGTGACAGCCCGCACAAGCAGACAGGACTCTACACAGCTGACAGATGCAGATAGACGGACCGAGGAAATGTTGGCATTTGTGGTGAGGGTATTATGGGCTGGCAGCACAGATCTACAAAAATATGACTGTTACAGGCATGCACACTATTTAAGTAAGACAGGCATGAAAGGAGAGAACAATGAGGAATTGAACCCATGGACACTGCCGAGAATAGCATTGTATTAACCAGTAGGCTATACCTCTGTGGTGTATGTCATAGCAGTGGCTGGGTACAAAAGGACTGAAGGTCACCGCACAAACTGTCTGCTCTGAGTGCCAGGATAGGGTAACCCCCAACAGTATCCATGATGCAATGCACATGCTGAATAGCTGTCTACAGCTGATCACCAAATGGGGTCTGCAGCTCTCCTGTATCTCAGCTTGGAAAAACGAACTGACAGTGCTTGATACTGGCACAGTGTAGCTACAGACCATGCCATTGTGCAGGTTCTGTGTTCACCCTGAGGGATAGGACGGGTGCCCAGCACTAGGTCCACAGTACATGGGGTGCTAGAGATAGGTCCTGCTATACATCCCTATTACTATCTGTGTGTGACAGGTCTTTTTTACAGTACAGCTGAAGGTACTTTGTTGTTCATTTGTATCCTGCTGTCACATGTGGTTCTCTGGGACCAACCACCACCCAGATTAGTGTGTACTCTGTGTTAGGGTCTGGCTGACATGGGAGTCTGTTATCAGGGCAGAGGGGTTTCTAGACCTGTATGAGGTTTGTGTAGCAGTGCTTCTATAAGGTCAATGTGGTATACACTACAAACCCCAAAGGGCCAACATCACCCTTTTTGTAGGTAAGGGACAGGTGCCCCAGCCCTGGTGAAGCAACCTTCATCCTGCTGGTATAGGACAGCCCTCCAGGGTTGGTGGGCCAGAGCCATACCTGTAACTTGGGCAGTGGCAGACCATCAGCAAGGTTGAGGTTAAATCTGGAAAACCACAACTGCCTCACACCACTGTCTGCTAGTCACCATCAGACAGCACAGCACATTTAAGACATAAAATATTTTTTCACTCAATGTGTAATCAAACTCTGGAATTTGTTATCGGAGGATGTAGTAAAGGCTGTTAGTGTAGCTGGGTTTAAAAAAGGTTTGGACAAGTTCCTGGAAGAAAGGTCCATAAACCATTATTAAGAAGGAACCCAGAATATCAATGTTGGGGAAACTACTAGGTATGCATAACCTAGGTTATCCACTGCTGGAAACAGGATATTGGGCATAATGGACCTTGGTCTGACCCACTATGGCACATCTTATATACTTTATAGGTGTGCTAACCATGCACAGTCTAACTGCAAATAGTCCACTAACCAGTCCATAGTGCATGCTCACAGAGAAACTATGTGCACCAAGCAGGCATCTCACGGATTAATACCTCAGCACTAGGAACACAAAAGTATCACTGGAGATAGATAATGTAGAGCACTATGTGGGAACCTAGACATGCCATGGTCACTGCTCGGTTAGAGTGAGTGCCCTCCCAGCATGACATGCTGTGGCCACCCTGTCCATGCAGGCGGTGGTTGGGCACTACAGTGTCCCAGCCATTGCCCCACACCCTGTGAAAATGCATCCTGGCCAATCCGCCCTGTCTGGGCCATACCCACAACACCTTGCTCCTCATTATGCACATATTCAGGCTAACGCTGGTAACAGTGGGACATTTTGGGCCCAGAGAGGGGTGGGCAGCCAAAGAACAATGGATAACCAAAAACTAACAAAATAACTAACACTCTATACAATAAACACATGAAACAAAAATAGAGTGAAAAATCTAAAGGTATGAGCTAGCGTGTATATAAATGCATTTATGTCGGAAGATCAGCCATGAGGTAGAAATAACCTCTCAAAGCTATACTTCCGTTTTACTCCAATTTAATAAGCTCATATCAGAGCCAGATATCATAGGTAAAAACCACCATAAATTAGTGCTACCTATAGAAAAACAATAATTTAGATGTATGTGTAAGGGTCCAAACAGGAAAATCAAAAAACAATTACTTATCTCAACTGTCTTTCCTGTAAATTTTCACAGACCACACACAAAACAAACAGCAGTTATAAAGAAGTACACAGTACTGTGTTTCAGGCAAATACAGACTCCATGCCCTGTTTCAATGCTTAATTCAACTGCAAAAACTGGAATCAATCATCCGGCCTCTCCATCTCTTCGAGACGCCAGCACATGCTCATTGACGGTCTGAACTCAACAGAAAGACTCTTGTATTAAATGACGCAGGTAGCCAATCACAGCTCACCAGATGCCATTGCCATATCTACCCTACTATGTTGACAGTAACAAGCTCAATGAATCAGATGAATCAAATAAATCAAAGAATACTTATCCAATCCAATTCTTTGTTAAGTCCCAGTGGTTCAACAGTGGACCATCTAAATATCCACCTTTGTTTGAGTGTCTGGAGGAGTTGCTCATGATCTCCACCCCGTGGATTTTCAGGCACACAATCAAAAACCCTCCAAGCTAAATCCTCAAATGCATGATGAAAGTCCAAACAATGTTGAACAACTGGAGCTGACGTTATTGCATTTCTAATTCTGGATTCATGTTCATTTAAACAAATTCATACAGAAAGAATCGTCCTGCCAATGTATAAAAGATTACACGGGCAGACTAAAACATATACCACGAATGACGTTGAACAAGTGGTATGCCATCTGGCTTTATGAATCAAATCGGAATTAGGAACCCTCCATTCACTGCCTATTATAGACTGTGAACAATGATTACAAGAAGTACAAGCAAAATGACCCGTCTCAAGGGGCCCCCTTGATATAATTCTGTCCAGAGGGGAGGAGGTGACACCTACAAGATCTCGGAGGTTAGGACCTCTGGAGTGTGCTATCTGCAATCTTTTTTGAAAACACGGATGCAATTGTAAAATATGCTAATGTCTAAGAAGGATCTTTCTAATATGATCGGTATGGGACATATATGGTAACACATCCACAAATGCATCGGATTGAGCAACAGTATCATGAGTGTTTATGGGATCTTGAACGTTCAAAGGAAACAACCATTCACGATGGATATATTTAGCTCTCAAAAATGCTTGCTTGATTAATTTTTTTAGGATAACCTCTCTGAGCAAGTCAAATTGACAATTCATATGCATGCTATTAAGATAAAAAAATTTAATAGAGACAAAAGAGAATATGGGGTATGTTTACTAAACTGCAGTAACGGTACATAACGCGCGGAATGTAACGTTAACGATCGTTCGCGCGTCATAAACCACGTTATGACGTGCGAACGATCATTAATATTACATAACGCGCGTTAACCATAGTTAACGATCGTAAACTGCCGCGGCGCGGTAAAACACCGCAGAAGGTGGAGAGCAATGTACTGCCCAGGCAGGGAAACCTAAAAAACATGATAAGTGTGATACATGTGCACAGAACAAAAGGGCACATAAACACTGAAAATGACCCCAACAAACTGGAAAAAACCATAACCAAGCTGGCCAATAGTGGTATCAATGAGAAACATCAACCCCTCCCCCCCCCCCCGAGTAAGCTCCATAGAAAAGATATAAATCGTGGAAGGGTCTATACTCCGTCCCCATACAAGATGAATGAGCCCACAGTGAAATAGCACTGCTCAGGGTTTTCCCCACCATCGGACAGGGTTCCTATGGCATGCACATGTCCCGCAACATCAGGCAGGCATGTCGGAACGGCAACTGGACAGATGCCGGAGAAGGGGATACAGTGAGCCGCAGGCGGCACATGCTGTGGTGGAGCTGGGCCACAGTGCGGACTAGGGTGATGCCTAGGTAGCCCATACAAATGCTGAAACAGCAGAGTAGCCAGACAGCAACTTCTGAATACCAACATGGGCACGAGTGTGTTTCCCACAGTGTACCAAAGGGGATAGTACCCAACAGCCACCCCCAAGGGCACGGAACATTGGCAGGCGGGGCTGGGGGAAGCGTCGACGTCTATGCAGGCACCCCTACCCCAGAACCCGCACCATAGGCAGCCGCCTACCTGCACACTGGATGGCCTAAGACTGCGCATCACCAGCACCACCAGCAGAAGGGCATGTCAGCATGGTGGCTGAGGGATACTGGTGGTGGAGGGGGCAGTGGCAGCTGCCCAGAGCAGACCATGGCCTAGCCCTGTGTAGGTGGGTGCTGTGTACTGCAACAGACGGGCCCTGTCTGACGAACAGTCATGGTATCACCAAGGAATGAACTGACTCTGTGACAACAAGGTGGTGCAGTGCACAAAACCAGTGTATTCAGAAGTAGAGGGTCACAGCTTCAAGTCCCAGCTGTGGTTCCTGCCAACCCAGTCCCCATATTTTACCCACTACTACAACTTGCTAATACAGACAGCACCTTTATTGCAGATGACGTAAACATGCCCAAAACACCTACATTCTACCCTACAGAGCACAGACACCATAAACATGCACATTACCTAGAGCAGAGTCTCCCAAATGCAGTCCTGGAGGGCCAAACACCATTCCGGATCCATGCTGCCTCTAATAAAGATGCCTGTGCTGCATTTCTATGTGCCACCCCCAGGGTATGCAGATGTATCTCATGCATATTCATGAGGGACAGCATGAAAACCCGAACAGTGTTTGGCACTGCAGGACTGGAGTTGGGAACCTCTGCCGTAAAGCAACAGCCAACAGGGGCAGACACACCCACACCCACAGGTCCCATTATCCAAAGCCTCCTGGAGAGGCAGGACTTTGGGCTCTGCGTGCATTTCCCAATACTAGCACTTGCATACCTTACTAATGTCACCCTAAACCGGGGAATATGCTACACATCTATCAAAAGGTTGCTATGATTACTGGCAGATAGCAATTCCTAGGTTAAGTACAATTTTCTGAGTGAGCTGCATCATAGCAACCTTTCTGATGTCTGTGGAGTGTGCTACAGGTCTTGTGTCTGACAGTGTTTACCAATCTGGGGAATGACTCTTTACAGTATTGCGTACCATAGCCATGCCTGCACTGTGCCCAGGACTGATGTGGTGGCCTGGGCTGCCCAACACCTCTATAGCTGCACAATGCTGGCATAGGTGTGGGGAGTGTGTGTCTGTCTATCCAGTGTGTGGTGGCTACCAACACCCTCCACAGCCCTCACTACTAGCACTGTTGCCAGTATTGGCCTGCCAATGTGCATAATGAGGAGCAAGGTACTCTGGGAATAGCCTGGATAGGGTGGCCTGACCTGGATGCATCTGCACACGGCATAGGGCAATGGCTCGGACATTGTAGTGCCTGGCCACCACCTGCATGGACAGGGTGGCCATAGCATGTCCTGCTGGGAGGTCACTCTCACCCTGACTGAGCAGTGACCATTGCATGGCTAGGTTCCCCCATAGTGCTATATGGTGTTTCTATCATGTGATATTTATGGGTTCTCTTTTGGGGCCCAATCACTGACTTATCTGCTTGGCGTGTATGCTGACATTCCTGTTCTGGGTGTATGCATCTCCCCCAGGACCATGCACTATGGACTAGCTGGTGGACTGTCTGCAGCTAGTATGTGTCTTGCTGGAACACCTTGCAGGGTGCAGCGGCTGGAGGCTTGCTGCTGGAGAATGTCAGATAATGGTGGGGGGCAGCTGAGCATTTCCAGGCCTGCTGTCTGTCTGCCATTGCGTTATGGATGTGTAGTGCTCTGTCTCTTCCCCAGTAGGACTGGGGTTGATGGTCCTCTCTACTGCTACTATTGTAGGGAGGTAGACTGTGGATATATTGGTGGGTGCTCCTGTTTCCCACCCTGAGCCCCAGATTGTGGGTTGTGTAGTGGTACATAATCTGCCTATGGGTCCATACCCCTTCACCTACAGCAGGTAACCATGGCACCAACACAGGATATGAACTATTCTGGGTGCATCATTGCCCATAGGGACTAGACATGACCGAGACATACAGCAGGACACAGATGTATCGTAGGTGTGTCTAACGGAACTACCTATCACACACTGATGGGGACCTGCAGCATGGTGTATTTCAGCCATGAAAGGTGCTGTGGACCAGGTGCTGGGCGCCCCACCTCAGGGTGAGCACAGTACCCACACAATGTGACTGTCTGTGGCTACTCTGTGGCAGTGACGCACATGGTCATCTCGCCCTACCAGGCCAGGGTGCTGTGGGGGTGCATACCCCATCTTGTGTTCATCTCTGGACTGCTGATCTGCATGTGCAGTGCACCATGGGTATGGGTGCGTTGACCCATATCCTGGCCAACACAGTGGGTGGTGTGGGTGGTTTGGGTGGTGGCCTGACGCCCTTCAGTAGGCAACCAGGGGGTTGTTAGCAGCTATGGGGCAGTAGCCCAGTGGTTCCTTCACTACCTGTGGGGCCAGTGGTCATGGGTTCAAACCCACCATGGGGTTATTTTGTAGGGCTGTCTGCAGCATTGTCTATTTTTAATGTACATTAGTGCTGCCAGCAACAACCTCTCAGCATACTGTAACCTTACAGTGCCTCATAAGGCGCCCCATGCGGCACTTTATATGGCGCCCTATAAGGTGCCTTATAGGGTGTTCTATAGGGGACATTATGGGGTGCCTCAGCAGACAGTGCACTTTATAATGTAGCCTATGGAGTGTGCTATGGGGTGCCTTATGCGTCACCTTAGGTTACGCCACTGTGAGGGTGTGTTTGCTAGCAACACTACTGAAAATAAACGTAAAATGACTCCTCATTCACTACTTAAATGTACAGGGTGATGCCTTAGCCAGCCTTATGCATTAGGCACACTGGGGAATCAAATCCATGACACCTGTATTATCAGTCAGTGCAGTAACCACTGTGCTACAGCTCTGTTTCAGTGTTCTGTGTCTGTGCGCCTTCTTAAGTTTAACGCGCCACGGCGCCATCTAACGCTCGTTAATTTCTGTAACGCGCGTTATCGGTAACGATGTACCGCCCATGTCCTTATTTGGGATTTCTGGCTCTACTGCGGCTCCTAACGCGAATCAAACTAATGCAGTTTAGTAAACATACCCCTATGATTTAGATCAGGTGTATACTTGGATGAAGAAAGTTGATACGTCATCGAAGAAGGTTATTTTTGATTCGAGATTTCATCTGATGATTTTCACATTGTGGCTCCTGCTGTACATGCCAGAAAATGCACATGTATTTACCAACATCCCTTTACATATTTTACAAAAGGCTCCACAATTGAGAGATTATTTTAAAATACATTCAGGAAACCTGACTGTCTGGACCTGGATGTGCCATTTCTCATGTGAAGCCCCTGTGCAAATTGCAAAATGGGAATGTCCCTGGCAGATCAGGGAGACCATGAAGTTCTTATCTGCTGACAACTGCTATTTTACTATTATCTGAGTGACTATATGGGTTAAATTGCTAAGCTGTTTTCCCCATAGACACATTGTGGAAGAAAGGTTATTGCAAATCAGGCTCTATCTATACTTCTGCCAAACGTTAGATAGGTTTTCTTAATACCAGCAAAGGCAGTGGAATGGGGTGGGCTGCAGGGTCCATGGCCCCACCAATATTTCCCCCCAACACAGCATCATCAAGTACATGGTTTGGTGGGGGGGGGGAGGGTAGCTGGAAATTGTTTTGTATGCCTCCTCTAACTAAATTATTGCCCTGAATATTGGTACTGAAAGTTCACCCATACTACATATCTGGGGACGCATTTTTCTTGGCCATTTTGAAAGTGAAATTTTGTACATCCTTTCGCTTTGTAAAGTGGTGCAAAAATTGTGGGTATAGAGTACTGGTGGAGCTTGCAGTAGTACGGCCAGTATGAAAATTGCCCTCTGAGGGACAAATTCTGCTGAGGTTATTTTTTCTTTGTTGTTGTTGTTACATCATAATAGGCAGTCATGGTGCAGTATTAGTCATTGCTCTGTTGTTATTTGAATAAGCCCCTCACTTCTAACACAAGGAAGGAGTCCACAAGACAATGACAGATCTCTCTTCACTTTTACTGCACTGCCTCTTGTGCTAAAATTTAGAAAAAGATCCTGTGTCTTGCTTAAGGGTTATAAATATCGCTGTTACTGCAAATGCAATGGATTCACACTAAATGGCCAGGTTCACGGCCCAGTTGTTATAGAAGTGAAAGATTTGGCTTCACTCTAACTTTGACAATCGCTAATAAAATCCATAGCACTCAATTATCCTGCACTAATGCTTGTTATTTTTCATGTATCCCACTATTTCTAATGGGAGATATTTTAGAAGCACTTTTTATGCTTTTTGGCATCTGAAAACAGGCATAAAAATGTTCAAAGCACAAAGAAGTCCACCGAGGTATTTTAAAAGCCAGTTTTGTGGATATCTTTAGTGTGAGGACATCCATGTTGGAATGGGGGAGTGGTGTAGATGTGACCAGGGTATTCCCAAGAATTTGGACATCCTCACTTGGGTTCAGAAACATCATGGATGTCCCAAGCACCGTCAAAGATGATACCTGCTCCCAGGCAGAATAGGCATCTGAAAACTGCTCGTTTTGTCAGGCAAATGTCTGGAAGGTGTGGAGAAGGAGGTGCACTAATTTCTCCTTTACTTTGAAAGTCAACAAACACTGATGGGGAATGGGTGACCCGTGGTTTTGTTTTGCCATGCCGCTGGACATTGGAAGTCCCCGCCCCATGGTTTCATAGGAGGTGATGGCTATATGGACACCAGCATATTTGGTACATCTGTGTTTCTAAAACTGGGTCAAAACATAGATGTTCCTAGCATTTTTCTGCACTTTCTACCCTGGACGTCCCAGATTGCACTGGGACACCATTTCTAAAATGCCACTTTATGTGTGTCACAGATTGATAAATAGACCCCCATTGTTTTAGTCCTAGGTGTCATGTCTTAATGTCTGCATAGGAAACATCTTCAAATGTTAGGCTAAAAATTTTTTCCTACAGCAACTATGAACTGTTATACAATGCCAGGCCTGCAGTGACTTTTGCAATAATTCTTCTAAAAAAAATAATTCAGAATTCTATTATATCCTGATCACAAAGCTGTGGCGATGAGGTAGTGTCTGTATTTGTGAATAATCATGAAAGTCAGACAGAAGTAAGAAAAAAGTGCTTTCATCCTGTTCAGAATGACCTAATCAGAAACAGTTGGGGATCAAAAACATTGGCTCATTAGAGAGGAATTTTGCATTTCAGATAACTATGACTGGACTGTATTTTGTGCGGCAATTATAAGGAAGATTCAGAATGAGTTACAATGGCTCGGATACGTGCAGTAGCGCAGGGTGCATTCTTTTAGTTTACCTGGGATTCATTGAGTACACTTAAAAATGTTAACCATTTACCCTAAGTAACAGACTAGCAAGCTCTCTTTATTCATAATCTTTACTTACTTCAAATGAAAGTAACTTCATATATGAAAAAACAGCAAGGTATTGATGGCTGGCACAGTTTTTGTCAGTGTATGCTGATTTTTGTCAGAACCGGATTGCTAAAACCAATCTCTTTTACATTTCATTCAAAACTACCCTCATTTTTGTTTAACCTAGCTATTTTTGCCTACTCCGTTTGCCTGCCAGCTCAACAAGAACATAGACTGGGATCTGGCTCTATCGGCTTTTATTTTCAAATACCCAAAGGTTGTTTTTTTTTCTCTTATTTTATATTCCCTTCAGTTTAGTCCAGTCATTGCACTGAGTCAAGAGGCATGCATCAGGACACTTTTCAGATCCTTGCAAGCAAACGCTCTCAGTCCAGCCATGAGGGGTTATAACTGCACAATGTCTGATGTTTCCCCTTCTTCACACAGGACTCTGAAAACTGCCCCTGTGGCATCCCCAATTCTGGCTGATGTAGAAAGTGAAATACCCGAGTCGAATATCAAACCCAAGTTCTTCCACATGACAACGTGATTACACCAATTAAAGTAGCAACATTGGCAGGGGAAAACTCCTGGTAACTAGCCCCAGTAACAGTGGAGTTTTCCATCCATTTTTTAATGAAACTTGCTTAAATCTTTCTGGCAGGCTTCTTCTATAAAGTCAGCAATAGTCCAAGGGATCAAGAGTGCTATGAAGAACCCACTGCTTCTAAAGAGGGGAAAAGGGCACTAGTTTTAGAATGAAGGCTCACAGTCACGGTGTGCTTGGCACAGCTTCACAAACTCTGGCAGGAAGACCCTAAGATAACAGAAGAGGCAGGGAGAACCCAAATCTGCTAAGCACTGGCCAAAAAAGAACCAAGAGAGTCAGAATTTTGGGGAAAAATCAGCCCATTGAAGGGATGCATGAATGAGTATCCAAGTGTCTACATAGATTGGTCTGTCAGGCATTTGACAGTAAGAGCCTGCTTTGTATCACACTGACCCTGCTTTGAAAGCAGGATTGGAATTCAGCCTGAATCTTCATCTACACTGTTTCCCTGCACAAAGAAGCTACTGTTGCTCAGCACCAAATACAGTTTCTGTGAGAATAGGATTGTAGCGTGTAAAATCAATAAAGATGCATCAGCATGAAGACCCCCAGGATACCAGGAAAGGGGTAAAGCAACACCAGCAAAGAATTCTATGTGCATCTGTTTGAGTATCACCTCTAATACTATATACAGTAACCCTGCCCAGCTTGGGAATACTTATTTAAAACAAGTCGGTCTGCCATACTTATATGAGTACACCATATTCTTATAGCAATCCAGAATTGTTTGCAGTATGTGTGTGCCCTCTGCCCTGCCTAGTAAGGAGTGTGTGAACCGCTCTGTATATCCCCACACAGGGTTTTTTTCAAGAATGAATAAACTATAAACAATATTGTCATTGTAACACTAGAACACCCACTCACTTCTGTGCATCAACCTAGCAGGCCAGACTTTAGTAGTGGGGTGCATATCACACCCACAAACAAAAATCAGCATGCATGCACCCTCTACCCTGCTTCATAAGGATGTTGTCACCATGGCACTGTAGCACACCCACTCACGTCTGTGCAACTCACAAAACATGCCAGACTTTTGTAGTGGTGTGAGTCCCACACCAAGAAAGAGAATCAGTATATGTAACCTCTGTTCTGCCTAGTAAGGATGCTGTGACACTGCATCATGCTAAGCATGCCTACTCAGTTCTGTGTACCGACACAGCATATCGGACATTACTAGGAGAGGGACTTACACCCACAAAGACAGTGTGTATGCCCTTTCCCTTGCCTTGTCTCTGCCACTCCTTTGTTCTTTCACAGTCAAGCTCCTTACTATGAATTTTGTCTGCTGATGACCATTTGCCATTGTAGCACACATAGCCTTAGGGGTATGTTTACTAAACCATCTTAAGGGTATGTTTACTAAATCATCTTAATGTTCCCAGCGCTAGCTCCAGCGATAATGTGAAGAATGCCATATAAGGAGTGGGCATTCCGGTCCTGACGTAGCAAGAATCGGTATTGTGCGATAGTAAGCGCCGTGGCACATTAACGCGCGTTAACCCTAAGTTAATGCCAGCGCAGTGTCAGTAGGAATAAAGATATAGCCCACTGGTTATGGCAAAGACTGCAGAGGCAGAGGTCATGAATTCAATTCTGTAATGGGGTTATGTAAGAAGGCTGTCTGAGATGTTACTCTTTAATTTAAAGCAGTGCCGTCTGAGGCATTTTCTTTTTTAATTTAAATTAGTGCTGCCAGCAAAAACACACTCACAGTGCCGTAACCTAAAGTGCTGCATAAGGCTCCCTATAAGACACTCCGGAGGGCACATTATAAAGTGCACTGTCTGCCAAGGTACCTTATAATGTTCCCTATAGGGTGCCTTGTGCAGCGCTTTATAGAATGCCTTATGAGGCACCTTAAGGTTACAGCACTGTGAGGGTGTTTTTTTCTGGCAGCACTAATTTAAATTAAAAAAGGAAATGCCTCAGACAGCCTTCTAACATAAGCCCACTGAACAATTGAAACCATGACCGCTACCTCCACAGTCAGTGAAGTAACCAGTGGGCTACATCTCTAAAGCTGCTAACAAACCCCTGGCTGGCTACAGAAAGACTGCAGTCCACCACACAAATGTCTGCTGTAGTTACCAGGATAGGGTAAACCCACCCGTACCCATGATGCACTGCACATGCAGATCAGCAGTCTACAGATGATCACAAGATGGGGTATGCACCCCCACAGCACCTCGGCCTGGTAGGGGGAACTGACCGTGTGTGTTACTGGCACAGAGTAGCTACAGACTGTCACATTGGGCGGGTACTGTGCTCACCGTGAGGGTGAGGTAGGGTGCCCAGCACCAGGTCTGCAGCACCTGGCTTAGCTGTGATATGCTATGCTGTAGGTTGCCGTCAGTGCCAGTGTGTGATAGGTAGTTCTTGCAGACACACCTAGGATACACCTGTGTCCATCTGTATTTCCAAGTCACATCTAGCCCTTGTGGACTATGATGCACCCAGAATAGTGCATATCTTGTGTGGCTGCCATAGTCACATGATTTAAGTGAAGGGGGTGTTTGGACCCATAGGTGTGTTATGTAGCACCACCAAACCTGCCTTTGGGGGCTCAGAGTGGGGACAGAATCACCCACCAACTGATCCCCATTCTACGTCCCTGCAATGGTGGCAGTAGAGGGGACCATCAACCCCAGTCCTGCTGGGGAACAGGCACCTTACAGGGCAGTCAATGCAGATCTGTACGCATCCATAAGGCAATGGCAGATAGACAGTAGGCCTGGAAATGCTCAGCTTCCCCCCCCCCCCCCCCACTATCTGACTTTCTCCAGCAGCAAGCACAGTGAGTCTCCAGCCATATACATACTAACTGCAGACAGTCTGCTAGCTAGTCCATAGTGCATGTTCCTGGAGTAGATGTGTGCACCCAAAACTGGGATGTGAGCACACACACCAAGCAGGTAAGTCAGTAATTGGGCCCCAGAAAAGAAAACCCATAAATATTACTTGAGAGAAATACTATATAGCACTGTGGGGGAACCTAGCCATGCCATGGTCACTGCTCAATGAGGGTGAGAGTGACCTCCCAGCAGGACATGCTGTGGCCACCCTGTCCATGGAGGTGGTGGCCAGGCACTACAATGTCCCAGCCATTGCCCTATGCCCTGTGCAGATGCATCCTGCCAGGCCATACACACAGTACTTTATTTATTAGCTACATTTATGTCCCACTTTTCACCAGTCAAAGCAGTTGGGGGGGATACATTTAACATGAGGGGTATGAGACACATACACTAATACTTACAGGGAACATGGGCAATGGAGGGTTAAGTGGCTTGCCCAAGACCACAAAGAAGCATCTGTGGGACTAGAAACCCCAGTCCTTCCAACCCAAGGTTGCGGTCCTCTAGTGGGATTTGAACCACTGACCTTCCAGCCTGTGGTACCCTGCCCCAAACACTAGGCCACTCCTCCCTTTGCTCCTCATTATGCACATTGGCATGCTAACACTGGAAACAGTGCAAGCAGTATGGGCTGAGTAAGGTGTAGGCAGCCACAACACACTGGATAGACAGACACACTCTCCCACATCTATGCCAGCATTGTGCAAATATAGAGGCTTTTGGCGGCCCTGGCCACCACACCATTCCTGGGCACAGTGGAGGCATGGCTATGGTACGTAATACTGTTGGGGTCACTCCCTGGGGTGGTAAACACTGTCAGAAACCAAAACTGAAACACATTCCACAGATATCAGAAAGGTTGCTATGATGTAGCTCTATCAGAAAATTGTGATTAACTTAGGAAATGTTATCTACCATTAATCATAACAACCTTTTGATATATGTGTAACGAATTCCCAAGTTTAGGGCGGCATTGCTAAGGTATGCAAGTGCTAGTATTGGGAGATGCTGCTGCGCGCAGGGCCCAACAGCCTGACTCTCAATGAGGCTTTGGATAGTGGAGCCTGTGGGTGTGGGTGTTTATGCCCCTGTTGGCCGCTGCTCTAGGGCAGAGGTTCCCAACTCCGGTCCTGGTGGGCCAAACACTGTTCAGGTTTTCATGCTGTCCCTAATGAATAGAGTGCAGTCCTACCAATAATACCAAATACCTGGTTAAAATGTGAACAAACAAAACGTGAACCAGGAAAACTAACACACCGGTGAAGAAAGCAAAATTCTTTTTGTTGGAATAGCCATCCCAGTAAAGAGGAAAAACCTTGTACCGCTGTGGCCAATTCCTTTTTAATAAAGTATTTGTTAAAAGTCAGTATTTACTTAACTGAAGTCTAGTAGTCCATTGTGTTCAATCAGCAATGTAGCAAGTCGACGTGGCACGTTTCGGGGTAGTAACATTCATACCCCTGCTTCAGGTCATAGACATTGCTCGGTGAACTAATCCATTGTGTAACATTGCTTCAAAAAAGCCGGTTTTTTAACATGGCCGTAACAACGTGAGCGCAGCTGTGTGAACGTCTCCAAATGCAGGACGTCGTGAGAAAAACCAATCAGAACCATGAGGGGGAAGGCCACTGCACAAAGACCAACCCCTAAGTCTGAAAATGGTAATAGACGTGCAGCTATATGATCGTATACCAGTCCTGTTGTAGATTTAAACCATTTGGTGATACTGAGTTTAGACGGTAAATCCAACGTTGCTCCCGATATTGTAAAAGCTGTAAGCGATTTCCTCCACGAGGGTTAGGAGGCACAAAATCCAGAATCCGCCAGGTAAGCATTTCAAAGGAATGTAGTGCAGCAGGTGTTCCAGCGAGCCCAATGAGTGATGTGGGTATGATCATCCAACCAGGATGCCCCCGAAATGGTATGAGAGCAATATGCACAACTGCCACAGGGGAAATGACCAGCATTTTCATGAAAAGTTGGTGGACGATCTATGGTCGCCGTTGTATGCACTAACATGTCCCGTAAATTTGATTGTCTGGAATATGCTATCCGGAGTTTTTTCCGGAAGCAAGGGTGCAGAGCCAAAATTGGCCAGTAGTGATGTAGAATCCCCACTATTTTTGAAGAACCCCTCATGTAAGGGAAAATGGCCATGACTGTAGAGGACTGTGAAGAAGTAGGTGAAGAGTCACATAGTAACCATTCCCTATGAGTATGGCAGGTTCGCTTATAGGCTCTCCGTATTAAGTAGGGTGGATATCCCCTAGCCGTCAAGCGGGAACATAAGTCAGCCGCATGCTGAGTAAATTCCACTTTGTGAGTACAGTTCCTGCGAATACGAAGGAACTGACCATAGGGTAAGCCATGTTTAAGGGAAGGCGGATGAAAGCTGTCATAATGTAAAAGAGTATTACGCTGAACCTTTTTGCGGTAAAGTGATGTCTCAAAACCTGTCTCAGTAAGTGTCACAGTAATGTCAAGAAATTGGATACATTTTGTCTCGACCTGGGCAGTAAATTGTATGTTAGTTTTAAAGGAATTCAAAGAATGAAGAAAATCATCTAATGCTGTTCTTGTACCTGTCCAGATGAAGAAAATGTCATCTAGGAAGCACCGCCAGAAGGATATGTTAATATATAGGGGGTGAGGATAGATGAATTGCTCCTCAAACCACCCCATATAAAGAGTGGCGATCGAAGGCGCCACTGTGGCACCCATTGCAATACCATACACTTAAAAGAAATCACAGAGAGAGGAAGACAGGCAACTATATTTGGAAAAACTTAGAGAAGCTAGCAAAGTAGTCACAAAAGCAAAGATTCAAAAAGAGGAGGAAATAGCCATTGCAATAAAATGGGGGGTGGGGGGGATAAGACATTTTCAGATATGTTAGTGAGAAGAGGAAGGGCAAAAGTGGTATTGTCAGACTAAAGGGTGAAGGGGAGGAATATGTAGAAGCTGATGAAGATAAAGTGGAATTGCTTAACAACTATTTCTGTTCTGTGTTCACAGATGAAGAACCAGGAACAGGACCTCAGAAAACACCCACAAACAGGAAAAGAAGCGAGGGGCATCTTGAACAATTTTCAGAAGACTGTGTTCGTGAAAAACTAGCTAAACTTAAAGTAGACAAAGCAATGGGACTGGATGGGATACACCCTAGAATACTGAGGGAACTTGGGGACATTCTAGCAACTCCACTGACTGACCTTTTCAATGCCTCATTGGAACCGGGAGTGGTGCCAAAGGACTGGAGAGAGGCTCATTTGGTGCCTTTACACAAAAGCTGAAGTAAGGATGTGGTTGAAAACTACAGACCAGTTAGTTTAACTTCGGTGGTGAGTAAATTATTGGAATCCCTGCTGAAAGAGAAAATAGTGAGGTTTCTGGAGTCCAGCAGATTACAGGATCTGAAGCAGCATGGATTCACCAGAGGCAGGTCTTGTCAGACAAATCTGATTGATTTTTTTGACTGGGTGACCAGGGAGATGGACCGAGGGAGAGCCCTAGATGCGGTGTATTTAGATTTCAGTAAAGCCTTTGACACCGTTCCTCACAGGTGACTTATAAACAAACTGTAGATATACAAGAAAATTGTTGGTCTTTCCGGAGTATTACAACTAATGTAAGAATAAAACGATTACCCCACTCTTAACTATTGGCTTTAGATCAAGGTTCTACTGGTGTTATTAGCTCAGCTTTTTATCTCCCGAATGTAGTCTCAGATCAAAGCAGCGCTCATGTACACCATATGGCATAAACCATTAACCGCGCTTGATAACATCAATGACTACCGGGTTTCACACAGATAAAGAATATCAAATTCATAAAAAGTATGAAACCCGGTAGTCATTGATGTTATCAAGCGCGGTTAATGGTTTAAGCCATATGGTGTACATGAGAACCTTGATCTAAAGCCAATAGTTAAGAGTGGAGTAATCGTTTTATTCTTACATTAGTTATAAACAAACTGAGCACACTAGGGATGGACCCTAAAGTTACTGTTTGGGTTAGAAATTTGTTGAATGGGAGGCGACAAAGGATACAGGTAAATGGAGTTCACTCTGAGGAGAAGGAAGTTACCAGTGGTGTGCCCCAGGGATCTGTCCTTGGTCCGATTCTTTTATCATCTTTGTTAGTGATATAGCGGAAGGGCTGTCGGGTAAGGTTTGCCTCTTTGTGGATGATACCAAAATCTGCAATAGAGCAGACACCCAGGAAGGTGTAGATAACCTGAGGCGGGATCTAGCTAAGCTTGAAGAATGGTCTAGAATTCGGCAGCTGGGATTTAATGTTAAAAATGCAAGGTCATGCATTTGGGCTGCAGCGATCCAAGGGAGCAATATAGTATAGGGGGTGAAGTACTTTTGTCCACTAAAGAAAAGCGGGACCTAGGCGTGGTTGTGTTTGAAGATCTTAAAGTGGCTAAACTGATAGAAAAGGTGACAGCAAAAGCTAGAAGAATGCTTGGGTGCATACGGAGAGGAATGGCTAGCAGAAAAAACGGAGGTGATAGTGCCTCTGTATAAGTCTTTGGTGCGGCCTCATTTGGAGTATTGTGTGCAATTCTGGAGACTGCACCTTCAAAAGGATATAAACATGATGGAGTCAGTACAGGGGGTTGTTACTAAAATGGTTAGTGGTCTTCATTATAAAGCATATGTGGACAGATTTAAGGATCTTAATATGTACACATTAGAGGAAAGGTGGGATAGAGGTGATATGATTGAGACATTTAAATACCTCCGTGGCATAAATGCACAGGGGGAGAGCCTATTTCGATTGAAAGCAAGTATTACTTCAAGGGGACATGGGATGAGTGTGAAAGGGATAGATTCAGGAGTGATATGCGGAAATATTTCTTTACGGATAGAGTGGTGGATCCGTGGAATAGTATCCCAGTGGATGTGGTAGAGATGAGGACAGTATCTGAATTCATAAAAGCATGGAACAAACACAGATGATCTCTAAAGGAAAAAAGGGGACTATTGTAGTTGTTTCTTTGGAAGGACAGACTAGATAGGCCATTTGGTCTTTTTGTGTCATCATTTTTCTATATTTCTATTACATGCCTGTGTGCTGTTCATGTTGGTGGTATGCAGTCTCAGCCCATTCAACATGTGGGTTGGCAGGTGCCTAGGGTGCAAGGTCTGGATGGGGGGGCAGAGGCATACATGGATGGTCACACATCCCCCCCCCCCACCCCCACAACCATCTGCCTCTCCAGGGACTCCATCAGTGCATGCCAATGTTACGTCTCTTCAAGCTGTGGAAGTGATGGCTGAGGAGTGTTATTTTAGATGTCTATACGATATTGCCTGGAGTGGATTGGGTAAACATGGATCGATTGTTTACACAATCCAAATGTAGTAGGACTAGGGTACATGCCATGTGGCTACGGTGTAATCCATTGAGGACTACTGGGAGTGAATGGTTTCTCAGTCAACGCATATTCAAACTCTGGAATTCATTTCCGGAGGATGTAATAAAGGCTGTTAGTGTAGCTGGGTTTTGGAAATGTTTGGGTAGGTTCTTGGGGAATGGTCCATAAATCATTACTAATGAGAGGCACAGAATATCCCCTGTTTGCCCAATACACGCACTGTGCATCCTGTGTGTCTTTTGTGTGTCCAACAGTTGCCAATCTATGACCTAGATTGGCAACTGTTGGACTCAGGATACTGGGCATAATGGACCTTAGGGGCATGTTTACTAAACACCGTTGCTGTGCGGGTTCCCGTTAGTGTGCTGGTGCCATATAAGGAGTGGGCGGGCCAGGCAGAAAAAAGAAAAAAACCGGACCGTATGTGTGTGCGTCGCGCAAATGTGCGGGGCCCACATTAGCGCGTGGGAAGGCTAAGTGGGGCGCTGCTGCATAACCAAACAACAGAGCCATAGTACAATGGTGAAGACACTGACCTAAGGTGCAGGGGCCAGGGGTTCAAACCCCCATTGTGCTCAATGAAAAAGACCAGCTGAGGCATCAACTTTTATGGGCAAAAGTGGTGTAGGAGGTATATTGATTATGGGCGGCAGAAGGCAGCGCACTCTTTTTTTTATACGGCATGAGGCGGCGCACTGTTCATTGTGGGCGGCAGATGGCAGCGCGCTGATAAAATGGGGCAACAGAAGGCGGTGAGCCTGTGGGCAGAAGGCGTCGCGCTGATGTGTGAGGGGGCAGCCCAATAGTGGGAGGGATAAGTGGCGCGCTGATGTGCAAATAGCAGGAATAGAGCCATAGCACAATGGTTAAGACACTAACCACTCGTACAGGCATCATGGGTTCAATTCCCCACAGTGCCCATTGAAGACAGCTGACTGAGGCATTATTTTAAGGGGCATGCCCATGTTGGGCGGCATAAGGCGGTGCGCTGTTAATGTTACGCGGCAGAAGGTGGCGCACTGCTAATTTTGTGCACCACAAGACAGCGCACCGATGGCTACAAGGCTGCGCGCTGCTGCTCAAGCACAGGAACAGAGCCACAGCACAATGGTTGTGACACTGACCAATGGTGCAGGGACCAGGGGTTCAATCCCTCACAATGCCCATTGAAAAAGACTAGCAGAGGCAGTATGTTTTATGTTGTGGAGTGCTGTAGTAGGCCCACTAATTTTATTTTGTGATAACAACTAGAAAACGCATGCTCACAGCATGTTAACATAAGGCAGCCCATAAGGCACATGTGACAGTGCACCATCCGCCAAGGCACCCTAGAATGTCCCCTATAGGGCAGCATGTATGTTGCGACACAGGATAATGTATAGTGCACCCTATATGGATGGCAACCATAAAGCGCCCTCAGAGGCACCTTATGGGTACAGTACGCTCAGGGTGTTATTGCTGGCAGCAACATATGTACAGTAAATTAAAAAGATGCTGTGGATACCCCTATCACAGAACCCCACTGTGGGTTTGAACCCATGACTTCTGGCTGCACAGGGAGTGATGTAACCATTGGGCTATAACTCCATAGCTGTAAGCAAGCCCCTGGCTGGCTGCAGATAGCCTGCACGTCACCTCACAGACAGTCTGCCGGTGTAAACAGGATAGGGTTAGGCCACACGTACCCATGATGCACTGCATATGCAAATTAGCTGTCCACAGATGGACACAAGATGGGTAATGCACCCCCACAGCACCTCGGCCCTGTTGGGGGGAGTGACCGGGTGCACCCACACAGCACCTCGGCCTGGTAGGGGGCACTGACCGGGTGTTTTACTGGCACAGAGTAGCTACACACCGTTACATCGTGTGGGTTCTGTGCTCACCCTGAGTGTGCAATGAGGCGCCCAGGACCAGGTCCACAACACCTTCCACAGCTGATGGAGGCCAAGCGGGAGTTTCAAAGCAGTGTTAATGTGTAAGATAGCTAGTTTCTGCACAAACACCATGGATATCCCAGTCAGGCTCAGCACCCCCTGGGAACTCCCACCAGGGCTCCCCCCAGCCATCAAGAGATCCACACTGTACCTCCCTGCAAAAATGGCAGTAGAGGGCAACATCAACCCCAGTCCTGCTGAGGAATGAACACCACCCCCACCCCACACACAGCCACAACACAATAGCAGACAGACATAGGACCAGCATAAGGTAAGCTGCACCCCACCACCAGATATTCCCCTGCAGCAAACCAACAGCCACTGCACCCTGCAAGCCATTCCAGCAAGACACATACCAGCTACAAACAGTCTGCTGGTTAGTCCATAGTGCATGTTCCCAATGGAGACACATGCACCCAGAACTGGTCTGCCAGCATACACAGCAAGCAGATAAATCAGTGACTGGGCCCCAAATAGAAACCCATATCTATCACATGAGAGAAAGACTGCATAGCACTATGGGGGTGCCTAGCCATGCTGTGGTCACTGCACAGTCAGGGTGAGCGTGATCTCCCAGAAGGACATGCTTTGGCCACCCTGTCTGTGTAGGTGGTGGCCGGACACTACAATGTCCCTGCCAGTGCCCTATGCCTGGTGCAGATGCATCCTGGCCAGGCTACCCTGTCCTGGCTATACCCATGGTACCTTGCACCTCATTATGCACATTGGCAGGCCAATACTGGCAACAGTGCTGGCAGTGTGGGCTGTGGAAGGGGCTTGCAGCCAACACCCACTGTATAGCCAGACACACACTTCCACACCTATGCCATCATGGTGCTACTATTGAGGAAGTAATTAACCTTGCCCACCAAACCGGTCCTGAGCACGGCAAGGCATGGATATGGTACGCAGTACAGCTGGGGGTCACTCCCCAGGGTGGTAAGCACCGTCAGAGGCCAGGCCTGGAGCACGCACCGCAAACACCTAACAGATTGTTCGGATGGGGTCAACTAGCAGTATGTGTGCGTAACGTATGGATATCTAGCTGCCTGTGCTCCTAGCAAACGTCTCAGAGCTGTGTACCATATACCTCAGGTGTAGGGTGACATTGGTAAGTTATGCAAGTGCTAGTTTTGGGAGATGCATGCAGGGTCCAATGGTCTGCCTCTCCAGGAGACATTGGCCAATGAGGCCTGTGGGTGTGGGTGTGTCTGCCCTTGATGGCTGCTGCTTTACGGCACAGATTCCCAACTCCAGTCCAGGTTTGCATCACACTGTTCTGGTTTTCCTGCTGTCCCTCATGGATATGCATGAGCTACATCTACATACCATGGGTGTGGTGCATAGATATACAGCACAGGCATTTGTATGAGTGGCATCATGGAACCTGACTGGTGTGTGCCCCACCAGGACTGCATTTGGGTGATTCTGCTCTGGGTACTGGCCCTGTTCATGGTGTCTTTGCTCAGTGGGGTAAAAGATAGACGTATTGCCATTGCATATGTCCAAGCCAGGAAAGGTGTGCCCTTACTATCACTGTTTACTTGGGGGAAAAATATGTGGGCAAGATTGGCAGTTGCCCCAGTTGGGCTTTGAACCTGTGACCTTCTGCTCTTGCATGCAGTGTCTGCGTGCACTGCACCACTGTGTAGCCACAGATTGGGTGGATTCCCTGGCATGTGGATCCGGCAGGGCCTGTCTGTTGCAGTCTGTTGCAGTGGATGGTGGCAGCCTGCACATGGCTAGCTAGGCCTCTGTCTTCTGTCGCTAGCAGCCACTGCCCCCTGCACCACATGTACTCGTCCGCCAACATGCTGGCATGAGCTCCTCCCATACAAAGCAGGTGACCTGATTGGAATGTGGCAGTACGGGACTGCATTTGGGGTACTTGGCTGTGGGTAATGCCCATTGTTGTGGTGTGTGTGCGTTGTTGGGTAAAATATGGGTGTTTTCCCCATGCTTATGTCACCTGCAATACAGGGGTGTCTGCGCTATCTGTGTTTAGTGGTGGGTAAAATATAGGGACTGGGCTGGCAAGTGCCCCAGCTGGGCTTTGAACCTCTGGTCCTAGAGGTACTGACTTTGTCCGCTACACCACACTATGGCCACAGAGACAGTGCAGCCCCTGGAGGTAGTAAGCCTGGCAGGATGGAGTCACAAACCCTGTTCTACGCAATTTTACTGTGGGCATATGCACCCTGTCTGGTGACAAACGTGCACATCAACCACGGAAATGACCACGGGAACTGGGGGAAACAATATCACCACGCTGGGCAACAGTGATATTAATGGGCAACCATAACAAACACTCCCAGGACAGCTCCACTACAGGAAATGTTGTTTGGAAGAGTCTCCGCTCCGTAAACCCTTCCAAAATTCATTTCTTTTTTCTGGAGCTTTGTTGGGTGTGTTTTCTGTATTTGCCCATCACTATCACTGTTCCCCAGCTGAATTACTATTTTTAATAGTTCTGTTGTGGTCATTTCCTATTTTTATGTGCACTTTTGTGCTGTGCACATGTATCACACTGCTCACGTTTTGCTGGTTTCCCCGGTTTTCCTGTACATTGCTGACGGAAATGGTTTCTCTTCCCTTTAAATGCTTAAAATGCAAATTCGGGCCCGATACTGTGCGGGGACCCTCTCCCCTCCCACTCTCCACCCATTGACCCCGTCCCTCCGCCCCTCCGGAGCCTTCCTCCGCCCTCCTTTAGCCGTTCCACGCCTCTATCGGACATTTGCGGGCCCGCACTTGTACGGGGCCCGTTGGTGTGCCGCGTACCTGTGCGGGGGTGACACGCATGTGTGCGGGGTGTTTAAACGCGTTTATGCGCGTTTCAGTGGCGCGTTGCCGTGCGCTATTTTGCGGCGCGCAAATTTGCGGACTTTAGTAAACATGCCCCTTAGTCTGACAGTCTGGCATATTTTCAATTCTTATGTTTTATGTGCCACCTAGGCAACCACCTGGTCTGCCCTGTGCACCAGCGACCTCTACTGCATGACCCACATGCACCCTTCTTTGCCCCATTTACATCATCAACATAGTGCCCTTTCATACTTGGGCTCTATGCTGTTGCTGCTAATGGAGCACGACTATCACTTTCTTAGGCTCAGCTGTCTTTGCATCACATTGCAATGCTAAAATAGGCTCTCTCTCCTCAAAATGCACCCTTACTTTGAGGTTTTGATATGCGTTGAAGTTCTTGACATTAAGGTACCGTCATTAAGGGATAAGGCCTTGTTCCCATCCACTCCCCGCCCATTGACAACTGTTCTCCATCTTGTGGTGCTTTACGCTATTCTCCACCCACAGAGCGCTTTACGCTGCGAGTACAGTTAGCGCACGCTAAAGTGGATTTTTGGATGCACTAAAGGCACAAGTGCACCATTAGCGCACACTAATGGCACACTTGCTCCTTTACTGCAGTTTAGTAAACATCCCCTTAAGTGTGCCGTGCTCACCATACCCACTTTCTGCTCCTAACCTGCTCCATTACCACCCCAATGCTCAATTCACAGTTAACGGGGAAATTGTCCTGCGCTGCGTCGGTTACACAATAACAGGTACCAGACATCTCAGTGGGTGCTTAACATCCCTTTAGTAGAAGGGTCCCATAGTATTACAACTGCAAAGCAAAAAATAAATAAATAACATATTTATAGGACTGCATTCCAAATAAGGTTCAATGCCTAATCTTAAAGTTTGGAACTTGTGAGTTTTAAAAAATTCTTTCACTTTAAAAACCTTGGAGATCTTTAAAGACATTAGAACACCTTAGCATTTTATTGTTAAGCATATTCTAACCACAATCAACCAGCATATAGAAGTAGTCATCAAATGCCAGGAGAACTCTAATGGGTAAAAACAGAGAAAGTAGTATTTGTGAATAAAATTTCTGGAAAGAATTTATAGATAAAAATCAGACAGTATGCATGTGGGTGAGCCCTAAATATTCTGTACGAAAATCATTTGGAAATTATGGGCCCAATATTCAAAAGGCATTTATATGGTTTACAGCCCTCTAAACCATGTAAATGCCTTAGATTGGAACATTTAATGGCATTTACACATTTAGTGCCGTTGAATATTCCCGTCTATGTCCCTTATTTGCCCCGGTTAGCATCGGTTAGCATCAGGACATGTTGGGGGAGTTCTGGTGTAGTGCGGAGCGGAGGCGGGGAGTCCCGGTAACTAGGTAGCGGTGATATTGGACTGCTACCAGGTTAGCCATCCATAGCTAAAACTAGGCGAGCTTTTGGCTCGCCTAGTTCAAGCCGTGGATAGCTAACCAGGTAGCGGTCCAATATCGCCGCTACCCAGTTAGGCTCTGTGGATGAATCCCCTCAGCACCTAACCCGGATATTCAATGCCTTCACTGCGGCATTGAATATTTGGGTTTAGAAGTCAGCGGGCAGGGTTATGTGCCAACATGTCGCATAGCCCGCCGAATTGAACATCGGGCCCTATCTGCTTTGATGAAAAAAATGGTAGTGCAGTTTCCAAAGTACTTTAAGGTTAATTAACAAACAAAATAAGGCAAGCACTTATTAAATCGCGGTTTGTGAAAGATATTGTCATTCAAGTACAATAGGCTTTATATGTCTTATCAGAAAACTGTCATCAAATATCAGGCCTGAGAAAACTGATGTCTTGAAAGATGGAGTTAATGAATCATTATCGTGTCATGCTAGCTTGCAAAGCTGTGACTTTGTAATCACTATAATCCTGGTCAGTGCTAGATGACAGAACCAGAGAGAAGTCAGCAACATGAGACGTTAAATGCTGCTTTGCCTTAGCCATCATGCTAACAATAGAAATATGGGGGATGGATGCAGCCGGAGCTTGCACAAGACATTGGGGGTAGCCCCAGCAGCTCCCTTACACCTGGCCATCATACTTTCCAAAGCACATATTTGTTTTCCTTCATTTTTCCAAGATCTGTGCTTGAACACTGTTGCACTGTTTCTCCTTCAAAACGCCCATCTGACAAATCATTTTACGATAACTGAACATATTGCAGGTGGTGACAGTTTTCAATGGACCGGTATAATTATATTTATTTATTTAAACAACTTTAGATCACTTTTCTGAAAAAAAAAAATCCATCAAAATGGTGTACAAACAAAAATACTACAAACATAAATTTCCCAACTTCTCCCCACCACCCTTACCACCACCCCAACTTCCCCTCCTTTATTCACTCATTTCCATCCTACCCCTCAGGAGATCAAAATGTCTTCAGCACTTTCAAAAAACATAACAAATTAGATATCATCTGTAGCTCTTCTGGCAGCCCATTCCACACTTCTGGGGCCACATCTCTAAGGGGTATGTTTACTAAACCGTCTTAATGTTACCGGCGTTAGCTCCAGCGATAATGTGAAGAATGCCATAAAAGGAGTGGGCGTTCCGGTCTTAAGGTAGCATTTCAGGTTATCGCACGATAAAGTCTGTTATCATGCGATAGAGGGAGCTGTGACATGTTAACGCACGTCAGCCTTAATTAAGTGCACTGACCTGCAAACCCAGCAACAGAGATGTCGCACAATGGTTAATACATTGACTGATGAAGAAAAGGTCATGAGTTCAATCCCCCAGTGGGCTTAATGAATAAGGCTGTCTGAGATGTAACCCTTTATTTTAAATCAGTGCTGTCTGAGGCAGTCTCTTTTTTAATTTAAGAACATAAGAACATAAGATATGCCATTCTAGGTCAGACCAAGGTCCATAAAGCCCAGTATCCTGTTTCCAACAGTGGCCAATCTAGGTCATACGTACCTAGCAGTTTCCCCAAAAGACACAGGTTCCGCAATACTTGTACTGGGTCAAGCATTGATAGCCTGGGCCCCTTCTTAATAATGGTTTATGGACCTTTCCTCCACGAACTTGTCCAAACCTTTTTTAAACCCAGCTACATTAACAGCCTTTAGTACATCCTCCGGTAACAAATTCCAGAGTTTGATTACAAGTTGAGTGAAGAAATATTTTTTTTTATTAGTCTTAAATAGTTTACCCTGTAGCTTCATTGCATGTCCCCTAGTCTTTCTATATTCTGATAACGTAAACAATCGATCTACTCTTACCCGTTCCACTCTGTTCATTAATTTATAGACTTCTATCATATCTCCCCTCAGCCGTCTCTTTTCCAGGTTAAAGAGCCCTAACCTTTTTAGCCTTTCTTCACAGGAGTATCCTTCCATCCCCTTTACCATTTTGGTGGCTCTTCTCTGAACCTTTTCTAATAACGCTATATCCTTTTTAAGATACGGCAACCAGAATTGCACACAATAATCAAAGAGTGGTCTCACCATAGAATGATATAGAGGCATTATAATGTATCTTTTGTTTTCTTTTCCATTCCTTTCCTTATGATACCTAGCATTCTATTTGCTCTCTTGGCTGCCGCTGCACACTGGGCTGAGGGTTTTAACATGCTATCCACAATAACGCCTAAATCTTTTTCCTGGGTGGTGGTTTCTAATGTGGAACCTTGCATTGTGTAACCATTGTTTTGTGTTTGCTGGCAGCACTAAATTTAATTAAGTGCTGCCAGCAAACACACTCTCCCAGTGCCATAACCTAAGGTGCCGCATAAGGCACTCCAGAGGGCACATTATAAAGTGCACTGTCTGCCAAGGCACCTTATAATGTTCCCTATAGGGCGCTTTACAGGGTGCCTTATCAGGCACCTTAAGGTTATATCACTGTGGGGGTATGTTTGCTGGCAGCACTAATTTAAACTAAAAAAGGAAATGCTTCAGACAGCCCTATCAAATAGCACCACTGTGGAATCAAACCCATGACCTCTGCCTCCACAGTCAGTGAAGTAACCAGTGGGCTACATCTCTATAGCTACTAGCAAACCCCTGGCTGGCTACAGAGGGACTGTAGGTCACCACACAAACTGTCTGCTGTGGTTACCAGGATAGGGTTAACCCACCCGTACCCATGATGCACTGCACATGCAGATCAGCAGTCTACAGAAGATCACAAGATGGGGTATGCACCCCCACAGCACCTCGGCCTGGTAGGGGGAACTGACCATGTGTATTACTGGCACAGAGTAGCTACAGACCGTCACATTGTAGGGGGTACTGTGCTCACACTGAGAGCGAGGTGGGGCGCCCAGCACCAGGTCCGCAGCACCCAGCTTAGCTGAGATAGGCTGTGGTGCAGGTTGCCATCAGTGCCAGTGTGTGATAGGTAGTCCTTACAGACACACTAAGGATACACCTGTATTTCCCAGTCATGTTTAGGCCTTGTGGACCATGATGCATCCAGAATAGTGCATATTCTGTGTGGGTGCCATGGTCACATGATTTAAGTGAAGAGGGTGTTTGGACCCATAGGTGGATTATGTAGCACCACCCAACCCACCCTCTGGGGCTCAGGGTGGGGAACAGGATCTCCCACCAATAGATCCACATTCTACAGTTCCTTCTTTAAATACTTTTTTTTCTTTGTTTTTATATGCTTTTATTTATTTTTTTGTTGTAAATTTTAGATATTCCTAAAAAATGAATGCAGGTCTCAGACTCACATTGGTGTTGCTCTGTATTTACAGAAAGCAAATCACCTTATCGCATCAATGACCTTATAGCATTCCTCATTTTCATTAAAGAAATGGTGTGTCTTACTAATTTCTTCCCTTAGAACTTTCTTCAATTATTACCAGTTACATTAAACAGGTTGTTTCCTTTAAACAGATTATTTTAAATACAAGATTGTGCTTATCTTTTCATATTTTTGTGGGTAAATTCCCCGACGCCACCAAAAGGGCACCGCTATGTGCGTTTCGAATCCTTCTTCAGGGGGAAATGTTATAACAGCACGATCTTTGCTATGGATATATTGACCTGAAGCAGGGTTGAAGATTTTTTGTCAAACCCGAAACGTGACACGTCGTCATTTGCTGGTAGTAAAAATCCACAAAGCTAAGTACAATGTTTTAAATGTAAAACTGATTAAAAAGGAGTAGCCTCAATGGTGCATAAATTAGTTTTGTGCACTTGGTTGGTAGCTCTGACACAAAAAAATACTGATTAGGAGATTTTTCTTGCAGTGATCGTAATCATAATTCAGTGGAATATTCATTAGGGACAGCATGAAAACCTGAACCATGTTTGGCCCACCAGGACCAGAGTTGGGAACCTCTGCCCTAGAGCAGCAGCCAACAGGGGCACAAACAACCACACCCACAGGCTGCACTATCCAACGGCTCATGGAGAGTCAGGCTGTTGGGCCCTGTGCGGAGCAGCATCCACCAATATTAGCACCTGCATACTTTAGCAATGCCGTCTTAAACTTGGAAACACGTTACACATATATCAAAAGGTTGCTATGATTAATGTCAGATAACAAATCCTAAGTTAAACACAATTTGTTGACAGAGATTCATCATAGCAACGTTTCTGATATCTGTGGAGTGTGTTTCAGTTCTTGCTTCTGACAGTGTTTACCACCCTGGTGAGTGACACTAAAAGTATTGAGTACCATAGCAATGCCTGCGCTGTGCCCAGGACTGGTGTGGCGGCCAGGGCTGCCAACCACCTCTATATTTGCACAATGCTGAAATAGGTGTGGGAGTGTGTGTATGTCTATCCAGTGTTTTGTGGCTGCCTACATCTTACTGAGCCCCCAATGCTTGCACTGTTTCCAGTGTTAGCCTGCCAATGTGCATAATGAGGAGCACGGTACTGTGGGTATGGCATGGACAGGGCGGCCTGGGCAGGATGCGTCTGCAGAGGGCATAGGGCAATGGCTGGGACATTGTAGTGTCCGTCCACCACCTGCACGGACAGGTTGGCCACAGCATGTCATGCTGGGGGGGGGGGGTCACTCTCACCCTGACTGAGCAGTGACCATGGCATGGTTAGGTTCCCCAAAGTGCTATACAGCATTTCTCTTAAGTGATAGCTGTGAGTTTTCTTTTCTGGGGCCCAATCACTGACATACCTGTTTGGTGTGTGTGCTTACATCCCATTTTTGGGTGCACACAGTTCTTCCAGAAACATGTACAAGCTAGCAGACTATCTGCAGTTAGCATGTGTATGGCTGGAACACCGTGCAGGGTGCAGCGGTTGGAAACTGACTGTGTTCTCTGCTGGTGAGTGTCAGATAGTGGTGGGGGGGCAGCTGAGCTTTTTCCAGGCCTACTGTCTCTCTACCAGTACCCTATGTGATGTGTACCGATCTGCATTGACTGCCCTGTAGGAGCTTATGGCTGAAGACTGACCGCATTGAGATTGATCTGAAGCAGGGTTATTAAGATTTAAACCCGAAATGTGACATGTTGTTGGTTTCTGTGGTATTCTGGACAGCCTGAAATAATTTGTCAACCAGCTAAGTACAAGGATAAGCTGTTTTAAAAAATTACTTAATTAACCCTGGGAGTACCGATGGAGTCAAAAGTAACGCCATTGCAAATTTCACAACGCGTATCTACGGAAACTAGTTGTTCAAGAATGCAATCTTTTTATGACTTTTCACATGTCAATATTCAATTTATATTGCACCATGAGAGGAATAATTTTCATATTCTAAGTGACGCTAGTGATGACTTGCAGCACAGAGTACCAGTGGGGTCATTTTTGACCCCAGTTGCTTACGTCCGTTTTGGATCGGGATACAATTTGCAGTTTTGTGAATTTTTTGATCTGACAAAGGTATTTATCATTAATTATGAATCATTTATTTTTTGTACTCTTATTTTATGAAAATTACATATTTTCTACAATTGATATCATATGTTCTCTCATTATTTCCAATGAAATCAAAAGGCTTTCAGCTCGTTCTTCACGATTATTGTACACCTATAGTAAAATTGCTTTGCGTTTTATTCAAACTTATCTTTGGGGTATGTTTACTAAACCATCTTAAAGTCACAGCGGTGGTATTATCACGCAATAAGTGACATTATCGCACGCTAACGTCACTTAGCGCGCGATAACGCGGCTGTGGCATTAAGGCACACTAATGCTGTTAAATCCGGCTCTGAAGGGTGGAGTAAGGATTCCCAGAGGGTGAAGAGAAAGGGTCAATGGGCGGAGAGTGGGAGGGGAGAGGCTCCAGGCACACTAACGCTTTGAAATCTGGGTCTGAACACTAACGTCAGTGAAACCCTCGCGTTAAGGTACATTTGCAGGAAAGAGAAACCATTTCAGTCAGCAATGTACAGCAAAGCCAGGGAAACCCAAAAACGTGATAGTAGTGATACATGTGCACCGAACAAAAAGGCAAATAAACATAGAAAATGACCTGAACCACATTTAAAATCCCAATAACCAAGCTGTCCAAAAGTTATATTAATTATAAACATAAAGCAACACCACTTGCAAAGCTCAAAAAATAAGATATCATGTTTGAAAGGGTCTATTCTTTGTCCACCTACAAAGTGAATGGTGTGGTAGCCAGAGCTGCCAAAAGCATCTATATTTGCACAATGCTGGCATAGGTATGAGAGTGTGTGTATGTCTATCCAGTGTGTTGTGGCTGCCTACACCTTACTCAGCCCACACTGATTGCACTGTTTCCAGTGTAAGCCTGCCAATGTGCATAATGAGGAGCAAGGTACTGTGGGTATAGCCCGGACAGGGTGGCCTAGGCAGGATGCATCTGCATAGGGCATGGGGTAATGGCTCAGACATTGTAGTGCCTGGCCACCACCTGCATGGACAGGGTGGCCACAGCATGTCCTGCTGGGAGGTCAGTCTCATCCTGACTGAGCAGTGACCCTGGCATGGCTAGGTTCCCCCCATAGTGCTGTATAGTATTTCTTTCAAGTGATATTTGTGGGTTCTCTTTTTTGGGACCCAATCAATGACTTATCTGCTTAGTGTATGTGTGTGTGCTCACATCCCAGGTTTGGGTACATGCATCTCCTCCAGGAACATGCACTATGGACTAGTTAGCAGCCTGTCTGCAGTTAGTATGTGTATGGCTGGAACACCTTGCAGGGTGCAGTGGTTAGAGGCTCACTGTGCTTGCTGCTGGAGAATGTCAAATAGTGGTGGGGGGCAGCAGAGCATTTCCAGGCCTACTTTCTGTCTGCTATTGCCTTATGAATGCGTACAGATCTGCATTGACTGCCCTGTAATGTGCCTGTTCCCCAGTAGGAATGGGGTTGATGATCCCCTCTACTGCCACCATTGCAGGGATGTAGAATGTGGCTCTGTTGGTGAGAGATCCTGTCCCCCACCCTGAGCCCCAGAGGGTGGGTTGGGTGGTGCTACACAATCCACCTATAGGTCCAAACTCCTTCTTCACTTAAATCATGTGACCATGGCATCCACACAGGATATGCACTATTCTGGATGCATCATAGTCCAGAAGGGCTAAATGTGACTAAAAAATATGGATGGACACAGGCGTACTCTAGGTGTGTCTGCAAGGACTACCTATCATACACTTGCACTGATAGAAACCTGCAGAATAGCCTATGGCAGCTAAGCCAGTTTCTGCGGATCTGGTGCAGTGCACCCCACCTCACCCTCAGGGTGAGCACAGTACCCGCACAATGTGACGGTCTGTAACTACTCTGTGCCAGTAACACACATGGTCAGTTCCCCCTACCAGGCCGAGGTGCTGTGGGGGTGCATATCCCATCTTGTGATCATCTGTAGACTGCTGTTCTGCATGTGCAGTGCATCATGGGTACGGTGGGTTAACTCTATCCTGGTAACCACAGCAGACATTTGTGTGTTGACCTGCAGTCCTTCTGTAGCCAGCCAAGGGTTTGCTAGCAATTATAGAGATGTAACCTACTGGTTACTTCACTGACTGTGGAGGCAGAGGTCATGGGCTTGATCCCACATTGATGTTATTTGATAGGGCTGTGTGAGGCATTTCCTTTTTAAATTTGTGCTGCCAGCAAAAACACCCTCACAGTGCTGTAACCTTAGGGTGCCTCATAAGGCGCCTTATAAGGCGCCCTATAGGGAGCATTATAAGGTGCCTTGGCAGACAGTGCACTTTATAATGTGCCCTCTGGAGTGCCTTATAGGTCGCCTTATGCGGCACCTTAGGTTACGTCACTGTGAGGGTGTGTTTGCTGGCAGCACTAATTTAAATTATAAAAGAAAATGCCTCAGACAGCAAAGTAAAGGGTAATGCCTCACTCATTAAGCCCACGGGGGGGATTAGAACTCATGACCCAGATTTCATCAGTCAATGTACTAACCATTGGGCTACACCTCTGCTGCTGTATTTGTGTGTCAGTGCACCTAATTAAGGCTAACAAGCGTTAACGTGCCACGGCTCCCTCTATCGCGCGATAACGGACTTTATCACATGATAACCTGAAATGCTACCTTAAGACCGGAACGCCACTCCTTTTATGGCATTCTTCACATTATCGCTGGAGTTAACATCGGTAACATTAAGACGGTTTAGTAAACACAGCCCTTTGTTTATTTATTTTAGGTTATTGTTTATGATGTCAAAACAAAAGTATTCAGCTGCCCAGGTATGAGAAATATTGCAACGAGATGCTGACAGTGACGGCTCTGAGTCGTCTGATGATGCAGCATATTCAACAAGTGAAGAAGCATATCAGCAAAGTTTGGGCGATAAATCTAATGATGACAGTCATGATTCAGATGGCGACAGCAGTTGGTCGCCAAGTGAATGTGAGACTGATTTTGAGCCGGTAACATTGCCTGCAGCAAAGAGTCAAGTTACAGGTCGAGGCAAAGGTCGAGGCTGTGTTGGACCTGGAAGAAGGTAGGAGTCCTCGGTGTCAGTATCATCTGTGAGGAATCTTAGTTGTGGTCGAAGAGGAGCTAAGAGGTCATCAACTATAAGAACAAATGTTGCCATTGAAGCCTATGTATCTAAGGATGCCACATCATGGAACAGGAAACCTATAAAGCAAGCTGCTGGAAGATATGCCAGAGCTAATGTCATACCCATACAACAAGGTCCTACAAGTTATGCTGTATGAAATGTTGATGGCCCTCTCGCAGCATTCCACTTTATTCATGAGGAAGAACTTATTGAATGAAATCATGATGTGGACGAGCAAACAAGTAAGATACATTTATGTTGAAACCTGGAAAGATTTGACAGACGGAGAATTTCAATGTTTTCTTGGACTTCTGATCCTCTCTGGCGTGTACAAGTCACGAAATGAATCCATAGTTCAGTTGTGGAACCTTGAAGATGGTCATTCTGTTTTCTGGAAAAATATGGCCCATAACCGTTTTCAGCAAATTTCTTGTGCTCTCAGATTTGATGATGCAACCAACAGACGTGAACAACGAGGCATGGATAAGCTTGCTCCAATAAGACATGTTTTTGATACCTGGGAAGCAACTCTAAGTGACGCCTTTGTTCCTGGTGAAAATGTTACCGTGGATGTGCAACTGCTTACATTTCGTGGCCATGTTCCATTCAGAAAATATATTCCCAGCAAACCTGGGAAATATGGCAAAAAGCTATGGATGTTGTGTGACAGTGGAACGTCATATGTTCTGTGTCTTCAAGTATATACAGGAAGGTAACTCGGACAAAACAGGGAACAGAATCAGGGTGAAAGGGTTGTGCTGCAACTCACTGAAGGATTGACGCGATCTGGCAGAAATGTTGCCGTTGACAATTTCTTCTGCAGTTTATCCCTGTCACAGAAATTGCTAGAAAAACAAATTACACTTTTGGGGACAATTCGAAAGAAAAGAATTACCTCCAGAATTTGAAACAGCAAAGGGCCGAGAGGTATTCACTTCACTGTTTGCCTTTCGCGATGACGCCACTCTGGTTTCCTATTGCCCGAAGAAAGGAAAAGTGGTTGTTCTTCTGAGCAGTTTGCATGATCAAGAAGAAGTAGATAACACATGTCCAGACAAAAAAAACACACATGATCTTGGACTATAAGTCTAGTAAAGGTGGAGTAGATACGGCAGATCAAATGTTGCGCACGTATACCACAAAACGAATGACAAGATGCTGGCCAGTGACAATCTTCTACAACATGTTGGACATCAGTGCTTTGAATGCCTTCATTGTTTCGATGTCACTAAATCCAGAATGGCAGTCCAAGTCAAAGCACAGACGTCATCTATTCATCTTGGAATTAGCAAAGCAGCTGTTTCAGAGTAATTGCAGCGAGACTTCTTCCAGCATTGAAGAAGCCACTGATGCTGTTTGCAATGTCGGGATCCCAAAGAAAAGGGCAAGGTGTCACTGCTATTCCAGAGAAAAAGACAAGAAAAGCAACATAGTTGGCACCTCCTGCAAGTGCAATGTTTGCAAAGAACATTCAGAAATTGTCTGTCAGAAATGACTGTAGTAATTTACTGTGTTCCTCAAGGGCATGCAAAAACTGCTTTGATGGCAACTCTTCTTCGTGTACTTTTATGATAAAGCATTCAATTTCAAAACATTTAACCTTCATATAATAAATAATTAATTTGGAATAATATTTTGGGGTATGTTTACTAAGCAGTCTTAGGGGTATGTTTACTAAACTACGGTAATCGTGAATAATGCGCGTTATGTAACGTTAACAATCGTAAGCGTATCATAACGCGCGTTATGATGCGCTTACGATCGTTAACGTTACATAATGCGTGTTAATCGTAGTTAACGATCGTAAACTCCCGCGGCGCATGTTTATGGTGTCTGTGCTCTGTAGGGTAAAATGTAGGTGTTTTGGGCATGTTTACATTATCTGCACTAAAGGTTCTGTCTGTATTACCACATTTTTGTGGTGGGTAAAATATGGGGACTGGGTTGGCAGGAACCACAGCTGGGACTTGAACCTGTGACTTTCTGCTCCTGAATACACTGGCTGTGTGCCCTGCACCACCGTGTTGCCACAAAGACAATGCCTTCCCTGGAGATACCATGACTGTTTGTCAGACAGAGCCTGTCTGTTGCAGTGTACGGCACCCACCTAAACAGGGCTGGGCCATGGTCTGCTGTGGGCAGCAGCCACTGCCCCCTCCACCACCAGTACCCCTCTGTCACCATGCTGACATGCCCTTCTGCTGGTGGTGCTGGTGATGTGCAGTCTCAGGCCATCCAGTGTGCGGGTAGGCGGCAGCCTATGGTGCGGGTTCTGGGGTAGGGGTGTCTGCATAGATGTCCACGCTTCCCCCCAGCACCGCCTGGAAATGTTCTGTACCCTTGGGGGTACCTGCTGGGTACTATCCCCTGTGACACTGTGGGAAACACATTCGTGCCCGTATTGGGCCCTCATCAGTTGCTGTCTGGCTGCTCTACTGTTTCAGCATTCGTATGGGCTACCTAGGCATCACCCTAGTCCGCACTGTGGCCCAGCTGCACCACAGCATGTGCCGCCTGCAGCCCTCTGTGTCCCCTTTTCCAGCATCTGTCCAGTTGCCCATTCCGACATGCCCACCCTGCTGTTGCAGGACATGTGCATGCCATAGGAAACCTGTCCAGTAACAAGGGAAAGCCCTGATCAGTGTTATTTCACTGTGGGATCATTCACCTTGTATGGGGACAGAGCGTAGCCCCTTCCAAAATTGATATCTTTTTTTTGGAGCTTTCTTGGTAGTGTTTTTTGATGTTTCCCATTGATATCACTATTGCCCAACTAGGTTATGGTTTTTTTCCAGTTTGTTCAGGTCATTTTCAATGTTTATCTGCCCTTTGTTCTGTGCACATGTATCACACTTATCACCTTTTGTTGGTTTCCCTGGCTTTGCTCTACATTGCTGACGTAAATGGTTTCTCTTCCCTTTAAATCTACTCTAACGCCAGGGTTTCACTGGCGTTAGTTTTCAGCCCCGAAATCCACAGCGTTAGTGTGCAGGGAGCCTCTTCCCTCCCACTCTCCACCCATTGACCCCTTCTCTCCGCCCCTGGGGAGCCTTCCTCCGCCCTCAGGGAGCCTTTACTGCGCCTTCAGCGCTCGTTTGCGCCGCTGAGCGCGCTAGCGCGCGATAAGGTGCCTTATCGCGCGATAAGGCGCCTTATCACGTGCTAACGTGTCAGAGCACACATTAAGACGGTTTAGTAAACATACCCCTTTGTCTGTTTAGTTTAAATTTTTCATGGTTAACAATTAAAATTCGTCGTGGGGTCATTTATGACCCCCAACGGTATTCAGTGTGTGCAAAAAATCTTGGTAATTCCAGTGTTAAAACGGAGAAGCCACGGTGGTCAATGGATTTGTTCCTTTCACTGGGCTGGCAGCTCCAACAAAAATAAGTGCTATACACGGAGAATTGTTCCTTTATTAGATCAGAATTTTCTTGCGTGATTGGTTTATTTTATTCTGGTTGAGAGTTTCCTTGGTTTTTTGCCCTGTAGGAGTGCCTATTCTCCAGCAGGACTGGGGTTAATGCCACCATTGCAAAGATGTAGATCTGTTGGTGGGAGATCCTGACCCACAGAGGGTGGGATGGGTGGTGCTACATAATCCACTTTTGGGTCCAAACACCATCCTTCTCTTATAACATGTGACCATGGCAACCACACAGAATATGCACTACTCTAGGTGCATTATAATCCACAAAATCTAGTCATGACTGAGAAATACAAATGGACACAGGTGTATTCTAGGTGCATCTGCAAGTACTACCTAACACACACTAGCACTGATGGAGACCTACAGCATAGCTTATCTCAGACAAGCCAGGTGCTGCAGACCTGGTGCTGGGTGTCCCACCTAACCCTCAGGGTGAGCACAGGAACCGCACAGTGTTACGGTCTGTAGCTACTCTGTGCCTGTATCACACACAGTCATTTCCCCCTACCAGGCCGGGGTGCTATAGAGGTGCATACCTCATCTTTTGAGCATCTGTAGGCTGCTGATCTGCATGTGCAGTGCATCATGGGTACGGGTGTGTTTACACAATCCTGGTAACCACAGCAGACAGTTTGTGTGGTGACCTGCAGTCTTTCTGTAGCCAGCCAGCGGTGTGTTAGACATTCTAGAGATGTAGCCCACTGGTTATTTCTATGACTGTAGAGGCAGAGATCATGGAATTGATCCCACATTGGTGTTATTTAATAAGGCTGTCTGAGGCATTTCCTTTTGATTTAAATTAGTGCTGCTGGCAAAAACACCCTCACAGTGCCGTAGCCTAAGGTGCTTCATAAGGTGTCCTATAAAGCACCCTATAATGCACATTATAAGGTGCCTTGGCAGACAGGGCACTTTATAATGTGCCCTATGGAGTGCCTTATAGGGCGCTTTATGCGGCACCTTAGGTTATGACACTGTGAGGGTGTTTTTGCTGGCAGCACTGATTTAAGTTTAAAAAAGGAAATACCTCAGACAGCACTGATTTAAATTAAAAAGAAATGCCTCAGACAGTCTTCTTACATAGCACCACTATGGAATCAAACCCATGACCTCTGCCCTCCACAGTCATTGCAATAACCAGTGGGCTACATCTTTATTGCTTCTAGCTTTGCACTGGCATGAACGTAGGGTTAACGCGCATTAACGTGCCCGGCGCTCACTATCGCGCGATACAGATTCTTGCTACCTTGCCACCGGAATGCCCACTTCTTATATGGCATTCTTCCATTATCATTGCAACTAGCACCGGTAACATTAAGACGGTTTAGTAAACATACCCTTACAGGCATGTTTACTAAAGTCCGTTGCTGTGCGGGTCCCCGTTAGTGTGCTGGTGCCATATAAGGAGTGGGCGGGCCAGGCAGAAAAAGGAAAAAAACGGACCGTAGGTTTGTGAGTCGCGCTAATGTGCGGGTCCCACATTAGCGCGTGAGAAGGCTAAGTGGGGCGCTGCTGCACAACCAAACAACAAAGCCGTAGTACAACGGTGAAGACATTGACCTATGGTGCAGGGTCCAGGGGTTCAAACCCCCATTGCACCCAACAAAAAAGACCAGCTGAGGCATCAAATTTTATGGGCAAAAGTGGTGTAGGAGGCATATTGATTATGGGCGGCAGAAGGCGGAGCACCTATTTTTTTAAACGGCATGAGACGGCGCACTGTTTATTGTGGGCGGCAGAGGGCGGCGCGCTGTTAAGGTTGGGCGGCAGAGGGCGGCGCACTGATAAAATTGGTCAACAGAAGGCGGCGAGCCGGTGGGCAGAAGGCGGCGCGCTGATGTGTGAGGGGGCAGCCCAATAGTGAGAGGGATAAGTGGCGCGCTGATGTGCAAATAGCAGGAATGGAGCCATAGGACAATGGTTAAGACACTGACCACCCATGCAGGCATCATGGGTTCAATTCCCCCCAGTGCCCATTGAAGACAGCTGGCTGAGGCAGTATTTTAAGGGGCATGCCCATGTTGGGCACTGTTAATGTTACGCGCCAGAAGGCGGCGCGCTGTTAATTGTAATTTTGTGCGCCACAAGACGGCGCGCCAATGGCTACAAGGCTGCGCGCTGCTGCTCAAACACAGGAACAAAGCCACAGCACAATGGTGAAGACACTGAGCAATGGTGCAGGGGCCATGTGTTCAATCCCTCACAAAGCCCAGAGAAAAAGGCTAGCTGAGGCAGTATGTTTTATGTTGGGGAGAGCTGTAGGAGGCTCTATAATTTTAGTTTTATGATAACTACTAGCAAACGCACTCTCACAGCATATTAATATAGGGCCGCCCATAAGGCACATGTTACAGTGCACCGTCTGCCAAGGCACCCTAGAATGTCCCCTATAGGGCAGCATGTATGTTGCGACACAGGATAATGTATGGTGCACCCTATATGGATGGCAACCATACAGTGCCCTATAGGGCGCCCCATAAAGCACCCTCAGAGGCACCTTATGGGTACAGTACACTGAGGGTGCTATTGCTGACATCAACATATGTACAGTAAACTAAAAAAATATGCTTTGAACACCTGTCTCACAGAACCCCAATGTGGGTTTGAACTCATCACCTCTGGCTGCACAGGCAGTGACCTAACCATAGCTGTATGGAAGCCCCTGGCTGGCTGCAGATAGCCTGCACGTCATCTCACAGATAGTATGCCAGGGTAAACAGGATAGGGTTTGGCCACACGTACCCATGATGCACTGCACATGCAAATTAGCTGTCCACAGATGGACACAAGATGGGAAATGCACCCCCACAGCACCTCGGCCCTGTTGGGGGACGTTACCGGGTGCACCCACACAGCAACTCGGCCTGGTAGGGGGCACTGACCGGGTGTTTTACTGGCACAAAGTAGCTACACAACGTTACATCGTGCGGGTTCTGGCCTCACCCTGAGTGTACAATGAGGCGCCCAGGACCAGGTCTACAACACTTTCCATGGCTGATGGAGGCCAAGCGGGAGTTCCAAAGCAGTGTTAATGTGTAAGATAGCTAGTTTCTGCACAAACACCATGGATATCCCAGTCAGGCACAGCCGTAGCACGCCTCCCCCCCCTGGGCTGCCCCCAGAGACAAACATGGTCCCCCATCAAGAGATCCACACTCTACCTCCCTGCAAAGGTGGCAGTAGAGGGCAACATCAACCCCAGTCCTGCTGAGGAACACCCCCCACACACAGCCATAACACAATAACAGACAAACATATGACCAGGTATGGTAGGTTGCACCCCACCACCAGGTATTCCCCTGCAGCAAGCCAACTGCACCCTGCAAGCCATTCCAGCAAACCACATATCATCTACAAACAGTCTGCTGGTTAGTCCATAGTGCATGTTCCCAGTGGAGACACATGCACACAGAACTGGGCTGCCAGCATACACAGCAAGCAGATAACTCAGTGACTGAGCCCCAAACAGATACCCATATGTATCACATGAGAGAAAGACTGTACAGCACTATGGGGGTGCCTAGCCATGCTGTGGTCACTGCACAGTCAGGGTGAGCGTGATCTCCCAGAAGGACATGCTTTGGCCACTCTGTCTGTGTAGGTGGTGGCCGGACACTACAGTGTCCCTGCCAGTGCCCTATGCCCGGTGCAGATGCATCCTGCCCAGGCCACCCTGTCCTGGCTATACCCATGGTACCGTGCACCTCATTATGCACATTGGCAGTGTGGGCTGTGGAAGGGGCTTGCTGCCAACACCCACGGTATAGACCAGGGGTGGGAAAACCTGGTCCTGGAGGGCCGCAGACCAGTCAGGTTTTCGGGATATCTCTAATGAATATGCATGAGATATATATGCATTAGAGATATCCTGCCAACCTGACTGGTTTGTGGCCCTCCAGGGCTGGATCTGGAGACCCCTGCCTTACACCTCTGTCATTTAAGACTGTGAGTGGACAAGGTGCAGATGTCCAAGACATCAAAAAGGTTAGATAGAATTTGTCACAGTCCTCCTCACTTCTCACCACCACCAAAAATTGTGTTTCACTCGCGGTAGTTTTTACATGCAAATTCGGGCCCGATACTGTGCGGGGAGCCTCTCCCCTCCCACTCTCCACCCATTGACCCCGTCCCTCCGCCCCTCCAGAGCCTTCCTCCGCCCTCCTTTCGCCGTTCCACGCCTCTATCGGAAATTTGCGGGCCGCACTTGTACGGGGCCCGTTAGTGAGCCGCGTACCTGTGCGGGGGTGACACGCACATGTGCGGGGCGTTTAAACGCGTTTCTGCGCGTTTCAGTGCCGCGTTGCCGTGCGCTATTTTGCGGGGCGCTATTTTGCGGACTTTAGTAAACATGCCCCTTAATGTTACCGGCGCTAGTTGCAGCGTTAATATGAAGAATGTCATATAAGATAGTGGGCGTTCCAGTGGCAAGTTAGCAAGAATCTGCATCGCGTGATAGTGGGTGCCATGGCACGTTAACGTGTGTTAACCCTAATTTCATGCCAGCGCAGTGCTAGAAGCTATAAAGGTGTAGCCCACTGGTTACCTCAATGACTGTGGAAGCAGAGGTTATGGGTTTGATCTCACAGTGGTGTTATATAAGAAAACCATCTGAGGCATTCCCTTTTAATTTAAATCAGTGCTGCCAGCAAAAACACCCTCACAGTGCTGCAACCTAAGGTGCCACATAAGGCACTCCATAGGGCACATTATAAGGTGCCTTGGCTGACAGGGCACTTTACAATGTGCCCTATAGGGCGCTATATAGGGCGCCTTATGAGGAACCTTAGGCTATGGCACTATAAGGGTGGTTCTGCTGGCAGCACTGATGTAAATTAAAAGGAAAAGCCTCAGACAGCCTTATTAAATAACACCACTGTGGGATCAAACCAATGACCTCCACCTTTACAGTCATTGAAATAACCAGTGGGCTACATCTTTATAGCATCTAACACACCACTGGCTAGCTACAGAAAGACTGCAGGTCACCACAGAAACTGTCTGCTGTGGTTACCAGGATAGAGTAAACCCACACATACCCATGATGCACTGCACATGCAGATCAGCAGCCTACATCTGATCACCAGATGGGTATGTGCCTCTATAGCACCCTGGCCTGGTAGCGAGAACTGACCATGTGTGTTACTGGCACAGAGTAGCTACAGACTGTGATATTGCGTGGTTCCTGTGTTCACCCTGAGGGTGAGGTGGGGCGCCCAGCACCAGGTCCGCAGCACATGGCTTGTCTGAGATAGACTATGCTGCAGTTCCACAACAGTGCCAGTGTGTGATAGGTATACCTTGCAGACACATCTAGGATACACTTGTGTCCATCTGTATTTCTGAATCATGTCTAGTCCTTGTGTGCTGTAATATACCTAGACTAGTGCATATTTTGTGTAGTAGCCATGGTCACATGTTATAAGAAAAGGGTGGAGTTTGGACCCAAAAGTGGATTATGCAGCACCACCCAACCCGCTCTCTGGGGCTCAGGGTGGGGGACAGGTTCACCCACCAACTTATCCACATTTTACATCTCTGCAATGGTGTTAGTAGAGAGGACCATCAACCCCAGTCCTGCTGGGGGATAGGCACCCTACAGGCAATGCAGATCTGTACGCATCACATAGTGCACTGGCAGTAGGCTTAGAAAAGCTCAGCTGCCTGCCCCCTGCCACTATTTGAAATTCACCAGCAGAGGGCACAGTCAGTATGCACCCCCATGGTGTTCCAGTCTGCTAGGTGGCACATGATCCTGGAGGGACTGTGTGCACCCATGACTTGGGGACACACACACACACACACACACACAAACACACACACACAGAGCATGAAACCTGAATGGTGTTTGGCCCTCCAGGACTGCAGTTGGGAAACTCTGCTCTAGGGATTGCACATGTTTATGGTGTCTGTGCTCTGTAGGGTAAAATATAGGCATTTCAGGCATGTTTATTTTATCTGCAATAAAGGTTCCATCTTTATTACCATGGTTTGGTACTGGGTGAAATATGGGGACAAGGTTGGCAGGAGCCACAGCTGGGACTTGAACCTGTGACTTTTTGCCCCCGGAACACACTGGCTGTGTGTACTGTACCAAGCTGTTGCCACAGGGGCTGGTCATTCCCTGGGGATTCCATGAGTGTTTGTCAGGGAGACCTTGTCTGTTGCAGTGCATGACACCAACCTAAACGGGGCTTGGCCGTGGTCTGCTGTGGGCAGATGCCACTGCCCCCTCTGCCACCAGCACCCCTCCGCCACCAGCACCCCTCCGCCACCATGCCATTATGCCGGTGGTGCTGGTGGTGCGCAGTCCCAGGCCATCCAGTGTGCCAGTAGGCAGCTGCCTATGGTGTGTGTTGTCGGGTAGGGGTGCCTACATGGTCGGGTAGGGGTGCCAATGTTATGTTCCCTTGGGGGTACCTGCTGGGTAATATCCCCTGTGACACTGTGAGACACACACTCATGCCCATGTTGGACCCTCGTCAGTTGCTGTCTTGCTGCTTTACAGTTTGGGCATTCCTATGTGCCACCTAGGCATCTGCTTAGTCCTCACTGTGCCCCAGCTGGACCACAGAATGTGCTGCCTGCAGCCCCCTGTATCCCATTTACAGCATCAGTACAGTTGCCGTTTCCTACGTGCCCACTCTGCTGTTGCTGCACATGTGCACGCCATAACAAACCTGCCCAATTTAAACGACAACAACCCTGATCACCGCTCTATTTCAATGTGGGATCATTAACTTTGTAGGGGTACAGAGCATAGACCCTTCCAAACATGACATCTTCCTTTTTACGCTTTGTCAGTAGTGTTGTTTTATGTTTATCATTAATATCACTATTGGCCAGCTTGGTTATTGCCATTTCAAATGTAGTTCTGGTCATTTTATATGTTTATTTCCCTTTTTGGTTCCTGCACATTGTCACCCACTCACCCCCCAGAGGCGATAGGCATGGGTGGATTAGCAGGGTAAGTTCTTTAATAGCTGTGGAGTATAGTAGAGAGGCTTGGCAATGCTCTCTGGGATTTGTAGTTCCACAACTTTAGCAAAAAGAAAATAGTTGTAGTCGGAGTGATAAGGATTTATTCCCTTCCCAGGGTTGGATTTTCACACAATGAAATAAGGCAACACAAAAACCATATGTCTTGTATCAAAGTTAAAGAAACATTTGAACAAAGGATATGCTTATCTTCAGCTTTCACAATGGAGGCAAAAATGGTAAAAGAAAACAGTTTCCTTCACAAAACTCTTCCTGTCTGTTTTCTTTATGAATTAGCTCCTACAGCTCTTCAGCATAGAGAAGATATGCTATCAGATAAGGTATATGTACAGTCCATGTAAATATCACCGTTAGACTCCTCACACGGATCACATTGCATCTCTTTTATATCTGGGTAAGTTTCCCGGTGAGTGAAACTTCTGTTCTGACTGCTGAGTTCCTCTCTATAGCTTTGGGAGTTCCCTTCCCCCACCAGCCTAGAGGTGGATGGGTAAATACCGTAATCACTATAGTCTCTCTCAGAGGCGGCACATAATTCTTGGTAAGTACAGGGCTGACTGCTATAGTCTAAGCTTCTCCTATTAGGAAGAATAAGGTTACCTTTCAGCAGTCTCCCTTCAACGTTCCTCCCTCGAGCACAGCTCTGCTCGTGGGAAGGCTTTTCACTCCGTGTCTGTTTGAGCTTTCTCCTTGGCACCAAATTATCTTCAGGATAATGTTTTTTTCCTGCTTGGTACCTTGTGCTGGGTGACTGGTCTTGCCTTAGCCTGGCCTCAGAGCTACTACCTCTGCTTCCTCTATAGCAAGGTTCTCGGAAGCATTGGTCAGCTGTGCACTGCTCTTCCAAACAGCTCTTCCTGGGTTTCTCAGCACTGCACCTCCCTGGTAGTCTCCTTTAGTCAGCAATTGGTTTTAACCAGCATGGAGATCCTTCTCTCCTGCCTCTCAAGTTTCTCTCCCTGCTTGGAGTTCTCCTTCTATCGGGACTTCTCTCCCTGCCAGCACGTCTCTCCTCAGCAGTTCTCTCTTTTGCAGTTCTCCCTCTAGCCGCTTCTGCACTACTCTCAGGTGAGTGATTTTTAACTGCGTAGCTTGTGATGTTGGCTCCACCCCTTGTCAGCTGCCCCTCATCCCCTGATGAGCCACGAGCTAGCTTTGAGTCTGGGCATTCCCCTACACCACGTGAAATAGCTTGTGTATAGTTCCTATGGCAACCTTTGGCCATGTGTATATCCGAGCTGTCAAAGTTAGCTCCATTTTGTTCAGAATCCCCTATCTCCATGGGCTCTGACCGCTGCACCTCATGACAACATGCATCACTACTATCACTTTTCTGGGTTTCCCTGGCTTTGCTGTACATTGCTGACTGAAATGGTTTCTCTGTCCTGCAAATGTGCCTCTAACGCGAGGGTTTCACTGGTGTTAGTGTTCAGAGCTTTATTTCATGGTGTTAGTGTGCATGGATCCACTCCCCGCCCACTCTCCGCCCATTGACCCCTTCTCTCCGCCCGTGGGGAGCCTTACTCCACCCTCTGGGGTGTCCTTCTCCTCCGTCTGCGCACCTCACCTCCGCCAGAAACGTTATCGTGCGATGATTACGTATCACGTGATAACATCGCCGCTGCTACGTTAAGACGGTTTAGTAAACATACCCCATAGTGGTTTATAAAAGAACTGTTCTGCTCATTGCACACATAGGGATCCTTTTGCTAAAGCCTACTAAGCAGTTACCATGCATTTTAGCAGCAGTAATTGTCCACAGTGACAGTTAACACATGGCTGCTAAAACATGCATGATTTATCCATCATGCAAAGGGGTGAGGGATGGGCTGAGTATGGTCATGGAGAGCACATCACAGTTAGCGTGGGGATACATATCATATGCTAACTGCCAATGTGGCAATTAGCACAATTGCACATGGCGATACAGCTATGCCCTCCGAGATATCCATGCTAACCGGCTCCACGTTCCCTCCTCCACGTCCCAAGCTCGACTGATATCAATTCACTCATCTGCTTACTACTTCCTTGCCCCTGCCTCCTGGAACTCCCTTTTTTCTACCCTCAGACTCGAGTCCTCCTATTCAGATTTCAAATCCCTCCTAAAGAGACGTTTGTTTAACCTTGCCTTCAATTTACCAGTTCCCTGACTTCCTCTTTGCTTTTCCCTCCCTCGCTATCTTTACCTTTCCTCCCTGATATACGTGGTTCTTAACTGTCCTATAATTTATGACATTCCTTTCTGTCTTTATTCTTATCTTTGCTTTTTACACCGCTCTGCTGCCAGTGTGACGGGCATTTAAGCAAATCAAATAAACATAAACCTATGGATAGCGTTAGGCGGTCTCTGAAAGGGGAGAATCAGAGAAGGGGGAAACTAAGGGAGGGTTCTGAAGGGGGGGATTGGTGGGGCAGCTCTAAGGAGGGACTTTTAATCAGAGCCACTGCTCTGAGGATCCTACCACAGGGAGCTGTGGGGGGAGCCTGATCGTCTGCAAATGGGGAGGACATAGCGACTAATGCTGCATGTCCTTTCCCTGCTGCTTCAGTCAAGGGCCACGTTCCCTGGCTCAGCAGAGAGTGCAGGTGCTCTCACTCTGCCAGCCACGGCAGGGAACATAGGCCCATGTGGTAAGTGCAGGGCAGATCCAGGGTATGCCCCCTGCAATTACAGTACAAGATTTGCACCGACCGTGCTACATTTTGGCACATGTCGTATGCTAGGTGCAAAAGAGTTACCGCACCTTAGTTAACATGCCCCAAAGAGAACATAATCATGCCTGAGGGGGGCAGGTACCGGGAAAGTGAAAACTTGTGCCAGGATGGAGACAGTGAGAGGGGAAATGGTGAAATTTTGCCAAGGAGTGGGGAAGGAAATGGGGAAAATAAAGATTGCGTAGGGAGAGGAAAGGGGGAAGGGAAATGGTGGAATTGTGCCAGGCAGGAGGCAGGATGAGAGGAAATGGCAAAAAAAAGATTGGGCAGGGAGAGCAGAAATGGTGGCATTGTGCCAGTGAGGGGGCAGGGAGAGAGTAAATAGTGGAACTGTGCAAGGGAGGGGGGGAGTATTGATTAGTCCGAGATTATGTATGAAGCACTGCAAATTTTGATGATATGTTTAACAAATATTTAAAATATATGTACATACCAGCTTCCTTTTTATCCTCAAATGAAGCATTGTGTGTGTCTGGGAGTGAGGTCACTTCCAACCTGGCCCCTTCTCCATAAGCCACTCCCATCAGTTACTTCCGACCCTGGTCGCACCCTCACCAGAGCTGATGCAAACGGGTGAGATGCCCTAAGAGAACCTCATTCCCAGCGCTATCCCTGCTTCATCCCTGCACCCCAGGACGTGCAGTGACAGCAATATATTCTAAAAGGTACCATGGCGCCAAAGTTACCTTCTGTTCTGGTGCCGCAGTGCTGTTCATGCTTTCACCCCCTCCAATTCCACTTCCTGATACAGACGTGTAAATAGTTGAAAGGTGTAAATGAGCAAACAAGTCATTTCTAAAGACAGGAAAGCTATAAAACTACAGGACATAAAATTAAGCTGAAAGAAAAATTTAAAAGCAACATCAGAAAATGCTTTTTTCATGGAAAGGGTGGTGGATGTTTGCTGCCTACTGGAGGCGGTGGGGACACAAACTGTGTCAGAATTCAAAAAGTCATGAACAATAATATAGGAGCATTTCTCCAAAAAGCATAACAAGGGTAGCTGTAACACAACTCAAAGTGGAAAACAGAGAGCAGGACTAAGCTGCGTGGAGCAGCAATTTCAATCTTAAACACTTTGCTGGACAGACTAGTTGGGTCAGGCTGCTCTTTATCTGCCGAGATTTATAATACTACTATGCTTTGTTATGTTTATTTTTCCAGAATTTGATTCAGGCTTTTAGTTGTTATTCAAAGTGGGCGTTTTGAGCTTTCCTTAGCCACTGATCTTGCATCTGTTCGCTCACAGGAAGGCATTCAGTCATTGATTAAAATAGGCCTAATTAATTCCAAGAATATGCGCAAACTATATAATATATTTGTTTTCTCGCAGTTATTAATGAGTCTGTATGCTGAGAAAGACACAAGTATTGATGTGATATGCTAATTTCAGCGAAGATAAGTGTGAGCTACAGAGGGGATCTATTTATAAGACTTACCAGCAGAACACATTAGTCAATGATACAAATCCATTAAAGTAGGTATGGCAGACATCTTGATGATTCCCTTCTAATAAAGTTTTAAAGAAATAGCATAATAGCATAAATTGTTGCACCCTTGACAATTTGCAATTAACTGAAATTAACCTAAGAAACTATCAACATTTATGATGAATAAAAGGGACCCTGATATGAATATGAAAACATAAACTGTGTCATGCAGGGTCCTATCAATGGTCTATTGAGCCCAGCAGCCTACTGTACATATGGCAGTGGCCAATTTAGGTCTTTTGGCAGTACCCAGCAGGAGGGATTGTGTTCCTTAGCATGCATTCAGTTTGCTAAGGCACCATAACAATTTCAGTGATTGCAAACTTGATTAAATGCACATTAACCTATGAATAAATCCATGCACAAATGATTTCTGTGTATGAAAAGTTCTAATGCAGGTTAGGAAACTTTTATGAACACAACTGTATGAAACAAACTGAAAAGGCTCATGGAAATTGGGGAAGAATAGCTAAACATTTGGAAAATGAAAAACAATTATTTTGCTACCCAGCACATCCATCATGGTGGTCAATTCCTTATTGCTTATCCTAAAGTATACCTGACTATAATTGTTAACACATTTCTTCTCTGAAAACTTGTCCAAACCTTGGCTGTGCTATTAGACTTAGGGGTATGTTTACGAAACCGTCTTAACATAGCAGCGTTGATGTTATCGCGTGATACGTGATGTTATCGCGTGATAATGGTGCTTTACCATGAGAGAACGTCGCGTATCGCACGATAATGTCTGTGGCGGCATTAAGGTGAGCAAAGGGTGGAGGAAGGCTCCCCAGAGGGCAGAGATGAGGGGTAAATGGGCGGAGACTGGGCGGGGAGAGACCCCATGCACACTAATGCCGTGAAATGAAGCTCTGAAAATTAGCGCCAGTGAAAACTTCGCGCTAGAGGCACATTTGCAGGAGAGAGAAACCATTTCAGTCAGCAATGTACAGCAAAGCCAGGGAAACCCAGAAACGTGATAGTAGTGATACATGTGCACGAAACAAAAAGGCAAATAAACATATTAAATGACCAGAACCACATTTCAAATCCCCCTAACCAAGCTGGCCAATAGTGCTACTAATGATAAACATAAAGCAACACTACTGACAAAGCGTAAAAAGGAAGATATCATGTTTGGAAGGGGTTATGCTCTGTCCCCCTACAAAGTGAATGATCCCACAGTGAAATAGCAGTGAGCAGGGTTTTCTCCTTTATATTGGGCAGGTTTGTTATGCTGTGGTGCAGATGGGGCACATTTCAGACTAGGCAGATGCCTAGGTGGCACATAGCAATGGCAAAACTGTAAAGCAGCAAGACAGCAATTGACAAGGGTCCAACATGGGCACGAGTGTGTGTCCCACAGTGTCACAGGAGATATTACCCAGCAGATACCCCAAGGGCACATAACATTGACAGGCAGGGACGGGGGAAGCATGCATGTCCATGTAGGTACCCCTACCCGAGAACCAACACCATAGGCAGCTGCCTACCGGCACACTGGATGGCTTGGGACTGTGCAACACCAGCACCACTGGTATAAGGGCATGTCAGCATGGTGGCGGAGGGTTGCTGGTGGTGGAGGGGGCAGTGGCATCTGCCCACAGCAGACCAAGGCCAAGCCCTGTTTAGGTGGGTGCCGTGCGGTGCAACAGACAAGGTCTGCCTAACGAACACTAATGGTAGTCCTAGGGAATGATCTGCCTCTGTGACAAGAGTTTGGTGCAGTACACACAGCCAGTGTGTTCAAGGTCACAGGTTCAAGCCCCAGCTGTGGCTCCAGCAAAAAATGTCCCTATATTTTACCCAGTAATAAACTGTGGTAATAAAGATGGAACTGTTATTGCTGATTAAATAAACAATCCATAAATGGCTATATTTTACCCTACAGGGGACAAAAACAATAAACATGTGCAATCCCTAGAGCAGAGTTCCCAAATGCAGTCCTGGAGGGCCAAACACCATTCAGGTGTCATGCTGTCTGTAATAAATATGCCTGTGCTGCAAATGTATGCCACGCCCCCATTGTATGCAAATGTATCTAATGCATAGTCATTAGGGACAGCATGAAAAACTTAACAGTGTTTGGCCCACCAGGACCAGAGTTGGGAAACTCAGCCCTAGAGCAGTGGCCAACAGGGGCATAAACACCCACACCCACAGGCTCCACTATTCAAAGCCTCATGGAGAGTCAGGCTGTTGGGCAGTGCGCGCAGCAGCATCTCCCAATACATTCCCACTTGCATACCTTAGCAATGCCGTCCTAAACTTGGGAACACGTTACACATATATCAAAAGGTTGCTATGATTAATGGCAGATAACAAATCATAAGTTAAACACAATTTGTTGACAAAGCTGCATCATAGCAACCTTTCTGATATCTGTGGAGTGTGTTTCAGTTTTGGTTTCTGACAGTGTTTACCACCCCCGGGAGTGACCCCAACAGTATTGCGTACCATAGCCATGCCTGCACTGTGCCCAGGACTGGTGTGGTGGCCAGGGCTGCCAAAAACCTCTATATTTGCACAATGCTGGCATAGGTGTGGGAGTGTGTGTCTGTCTATCCAGTGTGTTGTGGCTGCCTACACCTTACTGAGCCCACACTGTTTGCACTGTCTCCATAATGAGGAGCAAGGTACTGTGGGTATGGGCTGGACAGGGAGGCCTGGGCAGGATGCATCTTTACAGGGCATAGGGCAATGCCTGGGACATTGTAGTGCCTGACCACCACCTGCACGGATAGGGTGGTCACAGCATGTCATGCTGGAAAGTCACTCTCACCCTGACTGAGCAGTGACCATGGCATGACTATGTTCCCCCATAGTGCTATATAGCATTTCTCTCAAGTGATGTTTATGGGTTTTCTTTTTAGGGGTCCAATCACTGACATACCTCCTTGGTGTGTGTGCCAGATCCCATGCCAGGGTGCACAGTCTTCCTTTTGGAACATGCACTATGTATGTGCCAGCAGACTGTCTGCAGCTAGCATGTGTATGGCTGCAACACTCTGCAGGATGCAGCAGGTGCACACTGACTGCCCTCTGCTGGTGAATGTCAGAATGTAGTGGGTGGCAGCTTAGCTGACCAGCTGCACTGCCAGTGGTCCAGTTCCATGTTCAGATCTGCATCAGCTCTCTGTTCCTTAGTAGGCGGGGGGTTGCTGGTCTCACAGTCTCCCATTATTTAGCTCAACTGGCCCTATTGAAAACAATGATAGTGTGTGTGTCCGTTGTTTCCAGATCATGTTCCCTACCCTGACCCACAGAGGGTGGGTTTGCTCCGTATATCTTTGTCATGTGAGTCCAGATACACCCCTGCTCCAAAAACAGGTATTCATGGCAACCTCACTCAATATGCATAATGTTGCAAGCATCATGGTCCACACGGGCTACACATCAATGGCATATAAAATGGACATAGAAAACTTCCGAGGCTGTCTGCAACGAATACCCCACATACTGGCAGTGATGGTGAACTGCAGCAAAACCTTCTGCAAACAACCCGGGTACTGTGGACCTGGTGCTGTCCTCACGACTTTACTCTCAGGGTGATCACAGAACACGCACAATGGCATGGTCAGTAGGCACACTGTAACAGTAACATGCATACTTGGTCCCCCTACCCAGTTGACGTGCTGCAGAGTTGAAAACCCCATCTGGTGAGCAGATGTAGACTGCTGATCTGCATGTTAATCACATCATGGGTACTCTTGGTGCTAACCTATCCTGGTAGACACACAAGACAGTGTGTCTGGTGACCTGCACTGGTTGAGTAGCTAGCCATAGTTTAGTTACAACCAATATTGTTGCAGGACAATGGTGAATATACTGACCTCAGTGGGAGAGGTCATGGGTTCAATACCCCAGTGGGCCTGTATATTGATGTATCTGGATGGATAGGATATAGTGTATTATCATCACATCAGAGTGTGTTACCACATGAGAATATTTTCAAAAGTGTGGCCAGTCGCATGCAGTGGGTATGTTGGAAGAGTGGCGTGGGCTGCTGGTTGCTAGATTAGCTGGTGAGCTGAATAAAAAGTGCGTCCATCAGTATAACTGTCGGAGGATACGGCCATCTATGCATTTAGCAGTCTGACATAGATCTGAAATCCGTGTGCACATCCCAAAACACTCTCAGCTCAGTTGGCCAAACTAAGGTGCCCTGTAAAGTGCCCTAGCTGTGTCCTTACACTAGCCTGGCAAGCAGAGTAGAAAGTGTATGTAGATGACCTGGTGTAGCTGTGTAGCCAGCCATTGCTATGTGAAAAGGCATAGCACACTGGTTAATACAATGCCCTCACGGCCGGTGGTGATGGGTTTGAGACCCCAATGTGCCAACACCAAGATAAATGCCTAATAAGCAAATTGTGGTAAGAAACATCAGACACATTGCTGCAATGTGTGTCTGCAGCATAAATCTTTATATATATTGACGGCGCCACAGTTCTCTGTGTACCGGCCATGGCACAGGCACATAGCCTGCATGCCTTAATGATGCGCAGCGGCGCATATGCGACGTGCGTGCATCCGTCAGCAAGGCATCAGTGAAAATGGTGACATGATCCAGGAAGCCTGCCTTCACCCGTAGGGAGCTGTGACACCTTGCTGGACTGATCTGCACTAGGCAGCATAAATTATTCCCTGGCTCCTCCAAACGTCAGGACCTCGGGCGTGTTAGGAGGGTATGGGACCGTGTCACGAGGCGGTACAATCATCTTGCTGACTACCCACGTGAGGTAAGTGTATGGGGATAGGTCATACAATGAAAGGTGTTCAACACATTACCCAGCAATAAATACACATCATACATGCACAACATGGTATAGACACCAGTCTGTGGTATATCCAGTGTTGATTGTAGCTGTGTATGCTGCTGTGTGTAGGCATTTTATCGCATTTATGTTTTGTATTTAAACTCATGTGATATACCGCCTATTTATCACATCAAAGTGGTTTGCCCTATCCCCAGGAGGCTAAGGACCTGATCACAGAGGTCCAGTTGTCAGCCTGGTGTTATGGTAGCTGCTGCTGTTGATGTGTTAAAATCCACCCTAACCCAAGGAGCCCCTAGATCTGCCTAAAGAGGTCTGGTAAACAGCATGCTGAAATGGTAGGTTCTGCAGTTGCAGGGTCACACATCTGCCCTACCCCTAGGGGTACTGAGACCTGTTCAAAATGGTCTGTCAATCACCCTGGTGATATGGTTGTGTATGCATTTGCAGGTTAAAACATCTGCCCTACCCCCAGGAGTCCTGAGACCTGATCAAAGTGATCAGTCAGCCACCCTGGTGGTATGGTTTATGTTGCTGTTGATGTGTTATAATCCACCCTACCCCCAGGAGTCCTGAGATCTGATCAAAGTGATCAGTCAGCCACCCTGGTGGTATGGTTTATGTTGCTGTTGATGTGTTATAATCCACCCTACCCCCAGGAGTCCTGAGACCTGATCAAAGTGGTCTGTCAGTCACCCTGGTGATATGGTTTATGTTGCTGATGAAGTGTGCTAAGACACCCTACCCCCAGGAGTCCTGAGACCTGATTGAAAAGGTTGGTATGACATCCAGAGATTGTGGTAGGTTATGCAGGGTCAGGTCACACATTTGCCCTATTCCCAGGAGGCCCAGACCTCATTACACACATCATGGTATGGTAGGTGCAGCTGTGGATGTACTCCAATCTACCCGACCCCCAGGAACCCTGAGACTTGATTACAAAGGTCTGTAACAAATCCAGATATCATGGAAGTGTACGCAGTTTCAGGTCACACATCTGCCCACTCCCCAGGAGTCCCGTACCTGATCACAGAGGAACATTATAGATGCTGGTGTAAGGGTATTTGAACCTGTTGGGGTTTCACAGCTCTGTCCTAACCCCAGACCAGATCACAGATGTTAATAGGCCAGCTAGGTGTGGTGGGCCATGCTCCTGTTGTAGTCAGCCACAACTGCCCTATTCACAGGAGGCCTTAGTCATGAATATAGAGGTATATTAGAAAGCCAAGTGTCATGGTATTGGCGCCTGGCAATGTGTACAGGGTTACCCACCTTCCACTCTATCTCAGAACACATCACCCATGCATTGTAGGATATCATGGTGCCATGGCAGGTGTGTCGGATGATGTGTGTAGGTCAGGCAAACACACATGTGTTTGCCAGACCACACAGGGAGTTAGGGAAGACCTCCCTTGGACACCAGCATGGCCAAACCACATGTGGCATGGTGCTGCCATGTCATGCAAGGAGAGTGTAGGAACAGGGTATGGGGTGTCCGGGGGGTTACGCACAGTACACATAGGTGGCACCTCACACATGGCCAGACCCACAGCCACACATGCAGGTGGCACTGGCGACAGTTAGTAGAGGACACACTGGCCAGAGGAGCAGGAGCAGCACGATTCTGTTCACAGAGATGTGTGATATGTGTTGGGCACCCACCAGAGATATATGGCTCTTAATGCTCCTACCCATTGCTTTCCCCCCAGGTAGAGGATCTACGGAAAAAGGGATGGGAGTTGCGGCTGCACTGACCGGAGGTCCTTGTCCGCCTCCAAAGAGGGGCGATGGAGCAAAGTGGAGGTGAGTGTAGCAGCCTCTGCAGCGCAGTACAGAATGTCACAGTGGCCCACCAGCCTGTGGGAGGCCAAACTATGTAAATGTGGTATGTGACTCATATGATAGTGTGCTAATGGCTGTCTTCCCCCACAGAGGATGCTGCTGCTGGTGAGGGCCCCTCCACATTGGGGCACCCTAGAACAAGCCCCACAGTGCCATTCCAGACAGGGGAGGAGGAGGGGCCAGAGGGCAAAGAAGAAGAGGACAACATGGAGGGGCGGAGTGTGGGGTGGTGTGGGAGGGAGGGGAGGGGGAGATTTATGTTGCAGAGGGTGAGTGGGAGATTGAGGAGGTTGAGGAGGAGGAGGAGGTGAGCGTGGAGGGGGCAGGGGTCAGAGGTGTAGGAGGGGGCTGTGGAGGGGGGAGGTCGTATCTGTGGGTGGCAGGGGAAACAGGACAGCACAGGGCACTGTGGGTCCCTGCCAGCTGCCACATGTTTCCGGTGATGGTGTCCACCTGTGAGTTGCGTCCCCACCCATTGCCACAGACAGGACCCACGCTCATGCCACCACACAAACACTAGCCACCTGGCATGGATGTGGTGGCAGGTGTGTGCGGGACCTGTATGTGGCAGTGGGTGGCATGCTGCAACAACAGTGGACCCAGGACCGCACCATTCAGTGGCTGGCAGGCGCCATTCAGTGGTTGGCTGCCGAGATGCACATGCAGCGTGCAGCTGCTATGGGTGGTGCATCTCGACAGCCATCCCCTGATGGGCATCTCTGGAGCATTTAAGGGGCACAGGGGCGCCCACACACATGCCCTGTGCTGCCCTGTCTACCGGCACAGAACATGGGTTGTTTTAATTTTTGGTTTTATGTGTTAACATATGTGTATGGCACCTTTTCCTCCAATCAAGGAGATCACATCACATTACAATTGGAGGATTTCATTTAACATTAGGGTATGTGTAAACATTTAGACAGTACAGTTACTTACCATTGTGTAGACACTACAATGGAGGAAACATTTAACATAAAGGTATTTCAGAACGTCATATGATAGATATGTGTGTGTGGATGGAATGGGTGTGTGTTTTGTTGGCGGAGGTAGTAGTGTTAATGTTTGGGGAGAGGATGTTGCCTGAATGCTCATATGTTTCTACAAATAACAATGTCTTGAGGTCTTTGAGGATGTGTTTGAGGTCATCTAATGCCCTCAGTCTCGGCGGTACATCTCTAAATATGTACAAATGTATATATGTAAATAAAAATGTTTGTACGTACGGCACAATGGCCATGTGTCTCCCCCACAGACTGAGTGTGTACGTGAGCATGGGACATGTGTGTAGATCTCTATGTGTATGTGTGATAGACACAGGTAACATACATGGACCGTCTCCACACACAGGTGTGGGGGCTGCCCATGTGCGTAGGCGTCTGTGTCCCATGATGTCCCTGTGATGTGCCAATGTGGAGTGTGTCCCAAAAACTATGGTCACATGCATGCTGCGTGTGATGTGTGGGCACCATATCTGATGCACCATGCTTGTGGGGCAATAGGGGAAAAGGCTAGCAGCAGGTATGTGGCATGGAGGGTAAGAGGGAATGCTGTACCCAGGAGCTGCAAAGGAATATAGCTGGTGAGGGCGACACAGGTCGATGCATGTCCTGAGGATGAGCGGTGGGGGACTACAAGCACTAGTGAACAATGATCAGCTGACTGAAGCAAGCTACCTTTGTCTGCCTGTGCCGCATGCAAGCCTATGTGGGAAGACAGCCATATAGGACCTGGTGTAGGCAGGGAGAATGGTCACACGTGTGTCCAATGTTGGAGAGTATATGGGTTGGGAGAGGGTGACAGATCCTTACAACTGACATGTACCACCATGAACATCTTGCTGGTGTAACTTGTAACTGCGCCTATAGTGCCCCCAGCAAAAGCATGTAGGGCTTAAGCGACCTGTTATCCTTCCTGAACAGCTACTTGACTTTTTTATGAGGCAAAGCCCCCTGGGAAAGCTAGTTTTTCACTGTCCAAGGAAGAGTAGTGTGAACTCAAAGTGGTTTTCAGCAAACAGGATTTATTTCCCTTCCGGGCGGATTTCAGCATGGAAAACAAAGGTAACAAAACCATATACTTCTGGCAAAGGACAAAATAAAAGTCTCCAACAGAAATAGCTTACTTTCAGCAACAAATATTTGCTTCCCAGCAATTAGCCTAAAACAGTTCTGTTCCTCACAGCTCTGTGCTTTTTATCTTAAACTTCTGCAGTTTTCTGCAATGCTTAAATTCAGCGCAGGGAATATATTTCATCCGACCATGTAATCGTACAATCCATCAATTCCTTGGATACATTTCCTAGCCCTGGCTCCGTTTCCATTAGTTCCTCATGGGAGTTAGGTAAGATTGCTTGTAACGTTGTTTCTGGGGCCACGCCCCTCCTCTCTGTCTTGGGCCTTATCTCATATTCCTGAATCAGGTATTGCTGCAAATGGTCATTATCAGTACAGGTATTATAAACACAGTCCCAACCTTCTGGATAACTAATATCACACTGGTTGTCAGCAGCCCTATTTAAAACCCAGTCTTTGGGCTTACCTCTTTGCCTGCTTGCAAACTGTTTTCTTTGAACTTTTGGAACAGCTGTGGGTTCAAAACCTGGTTTGTGAAATGAGTGTTGGAATTGCCTTCCTGGCTTTCTCTTCTCCTGGTTATTCTTACAATACTGCAGACAGTCGGGCCTGCTTCTGCTATCTTCTTCTCTGGAATAAAGCTTTATAAATGGCTCTCTCTCTGCCCTTAAACTTGGCTCTGGTTCTGGGCTTTTTCTCTGCCTTACTGAGCGTTCCGTTAGGCGTGCCATGGTTTCTCTCCCCCGGTTCTGGACTGGGACTCTGCCTGTAGCTCTGCCTTGGCCTGGAACTCGGACTCCTCCCTGGTCCTCTTCTTGGTCTGTTAGCTGATCTGCTAACTGCTCACTTGCTGGCCTCTTACCGGAACCCTTGGTTGGCCTTGTAGCTGAACTCCCAGCTGAGCTTGTGATGGAGCTTTTTGTGGAGCTCCTAATGACCACACCTTCCTCTCTACTGAGGCTTCTTTATGTGTCTGACTTCTAGGGCAGTGCCTGACTCCTCCTCCTAGCAGGTGCTCTAATTCAGCTCGTGACTCTTGAGCTAACTGGCAGCAAGGGCATGTTTCTCCCCCTTGTGTCTGGTTTCCGTGGCGACTACAAGCCATGTGCTTTTGTTTACCACCCAGCCCTGCTTCTAGTTCTTCCTTTTTGGCTCTTTCTAAAGGGCTGAAGGGACCCACCATGTCACAGATCCCCCCCCCTTAAAATATTACAGGCTGCCGGAACCTGTGACGGACAGCTCGTAATTCTGGAAAGAGCATCCGCATTACTGTGCAATTTGCCCGCCCTATGCTGTACCACAAAGTTGTAAGCTTGTAAAGCTAAATGCCACCTGGTCAATCTGGCGTTGCTGTTCCGCATCTGGTGTAGCCACTTCAATGGCGCATGGTCCGTGACCAAATAAAATTTACGGCCCGTTAGGTAAAATATTAAAGTCTCCACCGCCCACTTGGCGGGGTTTTGTTCCCCGGTCGTAATATTTTTTCTGCCTCTTCTGGCTAGCATGTAAATTTGCCAAAGAAATTTGAGACGTTCTTTTTAAACGACTCCTCAGGTCTCTAAGGAACTGGGGTACTTCGGTCTCTTCCTTGTCTGGCTCTACCCACTGTTCTCGCAGTATATTGAGAACCCCCCTGGGAGCCCTACCGAACAGAAACTCATACGGGGACGCCCCTAGGGACGCTTGTATGCGCTCTCTACACGCGTATAATACGAAGGGCAACAAAGTATCCCATTCAGCCACCTGTCCATCTAGTCCCCACCTAAGAATTTGCTTAATGGTCTGATTCATTCTTTCGACCATCCCATTGGACTGAGGGTGATAAGCCGCAGTACGCACATGGTGTATGCCAAAGGTGTCCCACACAGTAGCTAAATATTTGGACATAAAGTTGCTCCCTTGGTCGGTGAGCATCTCCTGTGGGAAACCAACCTCACAGAACAATTTAATTAGTTCCTGGGCAATTGTTCTGGCGGAGGTACTTCTAAGGGGTATGGCCCAGGGGAAGCGTGTAGCCTGATCAACGATTACCAACACATATTGGAAACCCCGGGGAGTTCTAACGAGTGGCCCTATAATATCCATCGCCATCCGACGGATCGGTGTGGATATGACAGGTGTGGGTATCATAGGCACTGCCCTCGGCTTTGAGGCAGTAACCCGCTGGCAAGTGGGACACGCTTCACAGTAGCGTGAGGTTTCCTTGAAGACCCCCGGCCAGTAAAAACGGGCCAGGACCTGGTCCAGTGTCCCTTGAATTCCCTTATGGGCTCCTATTGGGTGATCATGGGCCAACCGCATAACTATGGCCTTAAACGTGGTCGTTACCACCAGTTGCTTTCTTACTTCGCCTGTAAGCGGGTTATTACTCTCCCTATATAATATATCTTTATCTAAAAGAAATCGGGGTAGAGTATTCCTTCCTTCTTGTGCATATGTGAAAGCCCATTTCAAAGCGGGATCCGCTTTCTGTTCCTTTGGGAAGGAAGGGAACTTTTTCACTAGTTCTGAGGGAATCCACGGTAACCCATACCCAGCTTCCAATCCAGCTCTCCCTTGGGTTCGGTGTTGCCTTTCCCGTCTTCTCTTTGCCCTTCCTTTTCTAACTTTCTTGGATGGGACACCAAAAAGGTCAGTCTGTGCGGGCAATGGGTCTGTTACTTCCTCTTCATTTTCCCTTTCTTGCTCCGAGAAATCCTCCCTATCTCGGGATGGACCTGCTACTTCTACACAGGGTCTTCTCTAACAGAAGAGGTTCTTGCCCGGGACCTGGTAGAGACATAGCCTATCTTTTCTTCTATACCCCTCTCTATCCCCTGGCAAAATGGGGGCCAATCATTTCCTAGAATAATATCATATAAAAGTTGCGGGACTATTGCCACCTTTACCTCCCTTTCTGTCCCTAACCCATTTATTGTAAGGCCATACACGGGGTAATAGGAGGCCGTCCCATGTACACACTGTATCCTAACTTGCCCCACTGCTTGACTCGGTGCTGATTGGGCTTGTATGGCCTGCCAGAGCCGTTGGGACACCATACTCTGGTCAGCACCAGAGTCAAGCAGTGCCTGGGACTCTATGCCCTCTACTTGTACTGGAAGTAAAAGGCCTGCATGGATTTTCTTTCCATCACCAGACACTAATGTAGTACGTAAGATACAATCTTTTTGAAAATGCCCTAATTTCCCACATTCAAAACATTTCCCTTTAACATTGGAAAAACCTGCATTTTCATAGGGTGGTTTACTTCATATATTCTTATCTAAATTAACAGCTCTTGTCGCCCCCAAAACGCCTGATTTAGAGGTTTTTGCAAACTCGGCCTCAAAATATCGTTCCGACAAGATGGCCGCTTCCTCTGTGGTTTTACAATTCTGCAGCATGAGAAAAGTTTTTACCTCTGCTGGTACAGCTTCCATATATTGTTCTAAAACCACATTATCAAGTATGGACTCTACAGTTTTCTGTCCTGGGTTAAGCCATTTCCAGGCTAAGCCTTATTCTGTAGTACAGTGCTTTAGGGGTTTCTCCAGGCTTTAATTTAGCCTCCCTAAACCTGCGCCTGTAGAATAAAGGGGTTAGCCCTAACCTATCCCTTACGGCTTTTTTGACTTCACTGTAATCTAATGCCAAGGGAGCAGGCATCGATTTATAAGCAGACAAAGCTTCGCCTGAGAGGGACATCGCAAATCTTCCGGCCCACTGCTCTTTAGGCAGCCTTATGGCCTCAGCAATACGCTCGAACGCATCTATATAATCGTCCAGGTTTTCTGTAGGAGATAATTGTCCTAGCGTGAGTGCGCCACTATTAGGTAGTCCTAACCCTTGGGTATACATAGGCATGTCTCTCGCTGGCTCCTGCTGCTGCTTCACTAGCTTCTCAATGAGCTCCCTGAAAGGCTTTTGCTGTTCATGGATAGCAGCAACAGTTTGCTCCTGCACCCGAGTCATCTCGAGCTGCTTTTCCCATTGTAGGGACATCCACCTCAGCAACTCCTGAGGATCCATCTTGGATATCTCGATGCCTGTGGAAAACACAAAAAAAAAACACCAAGTGTGGCCCAAAAACAATTTCCTCCCCTCCCCTCTCCTTTTTTTTTTTTTCTTTTTCCAATACTGTGCACTATATATGTGCACTACCCCTTTCTCCGGCTTATCCTTCCACACCCGTGCCTAGCCACCATTACCTGGCACAGTGCAGAGTCCGGCACTGAGAATGGTAGCTTCTTTCCTGACTGATTGTCAGCCGAATAGTGGATCCTTCTGCTCCTGGATGTCAGCTTTTCCTCACTGCTGGGACCTTGTCCTTCAAGTGTCCTTTAATCCAGGCAAAAATCCGTACTACTACGCCATCTTGTAACTTGTAACTGCGCCTATAGTGCCCCCAGCAAAAGCATGTAGGGCTTAAGTGACCTGTTATCCTTCCTGAACACTTGACTTTTTTCTGAGGCAAAGCCCCCTGGGAAAGGTAGTTTTTCACTGCCCAAGGAAGAGTAGTGTGAACTCAAAGTGGTTTTCAGCAAACAGGATTTATTTCCCTTCCGGGCGGATTTCAGCGTGGAAAACAAAGGTAACAAAACCATATACTTCTGGCAAAGGACAAAATAAAAGTCTCCAACAGAAATAGCTTACTTTCAGCAACAAATATTTGCTTCCCAGCAATTAGAGTAAAACAGTTCTGTTCCTCACAGCTCTGTGCTTTTTATCTTAAACTTCTGCAGTTTTCTGCAATGCTTAAATTCAGCGCAGGGAATATATTTCATCCGACCATGTAATCGTACAATCCATCAATTCCTCGGATACATTTCCTAGCCCTGGCTCCATTTCCATTAGCTCCTCATGGGAGTTAGGTAAGATTGCTTGTAACGTTGTTTCTGGGGCCACACCCCTCCTCTCTGTCTTGGGCCTTATCTCATATTCCTGAATCAGGTATTGCTGCAAATGGTCATTATCAGTACAGGTATTTTAAACACAGTCCCAACCTTCTGGATAACTAATATCACACTGGTTGTCAACAGCCCTATTTAAAACCCAGGCTTTGGGCTTACCTCTTTGCCTGCTTGCAAACTGTTTTCTTTGAACTTTTGGAACAGCTGTGGGTTCAAAACCTGGTTTGTGAAATGAGTGTTGGAATTGCCTTCCTGGCTTTCTCTTCTCCTGGTTATTCTTACAATACTGCAGACAGTAGGGCCTGCTTCTGCTATCTTCTTCTCTGGAATAAAGCTTTATAAATGGCTCTCTCTCTGCCCTTAAACTTGGCTCTGGTTCTGGGCTTTTTCTCTGCCTTACTGAGCATTCCGTTAGGCGTGCCACGGTTTCTCTCCCCCGGGGTTCTGGACTGGGGCTCTGCCTGTAGCTCTGCCTTGGCCTGGAACTCGGACTCCTCCCTGGTCCTCCTCTTGGTCTGTTAGCTGATCTGCTAACTGCTCACTTGGCTGGCCTCTTACCTGAACCCTTGGCTGGCCTTGTAGCTGAACTCCCAGCTGAGCTTGTGATGGAGCTTTTTGTGGAGCTCCTAATGACCACACCTTCCTCTCTACTGAGGCTTCTTTATGTGTCTGACTTCTAGGGCAGTGCCTGACTCCTCCTCCTAGCAGGTGCTCTAATTCAGCTCGTGACTCTTGAGCTAACTGGCAGCAAGGGCGTGTTTCTCCCCCTTGTGTCTGGTTTCCGTGGCAACTACAAGCCATGTGCTTTTGTTTACCACCCAGCCCTGCTTCTAGTTCTTCCTTTTTGGCTCTTTCTAAATGGCTGGAGGGACCCGCCATGTCACACTGGGCAATGGGAGAGGTTGGGTATGCCCCCACGCATAGGTAGGAGGGTGACCACCTGCCACAGTCCATGGCACACAGGGCATGGTATGACCTATGTGCAATGATAGGTGGCAGTACAGACACCCCACCCCTGAGGGCATGGGTAGGCACATGTGGGCAGGGAGACAACATGGAGTGCAGGGTACGTAGGGGACCACAGTGCCACACATTGGAAACAAACATATAGGTTGTAATAGGTTGTTATGTTTTTATATGTAATGTTCACATCCTCTGGGGCCGGCCACAGCGACCACGGACCAACCCACTCCTCTGTTGCGGGACTGCTGGTGAAGCCTCTGGTGCCAGTGCTGGCTGCTGTATATGGGCAGCTATGGCCTCCTGGGCATCCGCAATACAGAGAAGCGCCCCTGCCATTGTGTCTGCTGTGGCACGCAGCTGGTGGATCTTCTGGTGAATGGCCAAAAGAGCCTGACGAGTGCCTGTGGGTGGCACACAAGGTGTTATGTGAGATACTTGTTTCAACCCCTACTGTGACACATGCACATATCAGGCATATCCCACCAGATCAGTCTGCAGAGCAATCATGCATGCAACAACTAGCAACGCATGACCATGTTTAGATCTGTGTGTCCCATGAGACATTCTCATGCCTGGAAGGGGTCCTGATGAGGGGTCGTGTGAGGCACAGATCTCACACATGGCAAAGTGTCGCAGTTCAATCTGTCAATGCTTGATATGCACACTGGTCGTATGAGATAGGTCAGATGACGTGAGGGGTCATGGCACACACATACATATATCTGGGGGCCCTATTTTCTATAACGCTGGCACACAGTACAGATTACGCTGACAAACTATGCTGACTAACAATACCCATGGGGTGGTGTCAGTCAAGTAAGATGTCTGGGTGACCTGGGATTGGTGTTTTCCGCTGTGCGCTTCCTTGGGGTATATAACTGTGAACAGTGTGTGTGTGTCTGAGCTCCTCACACATGCTGACACCTGACAAGCCATGCTACAAGAGGGTGGAACACACATGGCACAGAACACCCTCCCCCCACATAAGAAACGATCTGCTATGTTGCCAACATATTGTGGTGCACATGAAATCTCTTTGTGTATGTTACGTCCACCCCATGGGGATTGTTGTGTATGCTGTTACCTACCTTCGGCATCGTGCTGTGCTGAGGCACTGTGGGCCCGCAGCTCCGCCAAGACTGTAGCCATGCTTGTGGGAGGGGTGGCTGATGTCCCTGGAGCCTGCACGGGTTGGTGATTCCCCTCCATCTCTGCACCCTTTAGAACCTGTGAGTTGCTGCTAGTGGCCCCCACTGTAGCATTGACATCCGGGGGAGTGTCCTCTGCCTCGGCCAGCACATTGCTTTCTGTTGTGCCTTTTCCATTGCTGGCAGTGTCCCCGTACATTGTGGCCTCTGGCCCCTCACCATCCTGAGACCCTGCCACATCCTCCTCCTTATGTACCTCCATGGTCCTGTAGTTACCTGGGTTGTGGAAAAGGGTTCACAGCACAGATAAGTTTGCACAGTGCACCTATGTACACCTGTGTAGTACATCCACCCCACAATCAATGTGTTGTCCATCTGTACCTGCTGTTGTTGCACCTACAATAGGGACAACACAGGTGCCTACAGTGTGCTGTGCCTGGCAGGGGGTGGGGGGGGGGGTAGCAGGCTCATTCCCTGGTATAGCTGTGACACATGGGATGCGGTGTGTGGGGGATGGTGTGTTGAGTGCCGTGCCCCCTATCTGCAGTATCAGGTATGGACTGTCCACCTGATGTTGTATGTGGCCTCATCAATACATGTGGCCGTGGCAGATGTGGGAGTCCTGAGTGGGATTGTGTGCCGTCATTGTGTGTGTGAGCGATGTGCTTGCATTGCCCTGAGTGGCATGCACATTAGGTGTTACAGGATGGGTCCACATCAGCCAGACATGTGTGGGGGCCCTCCACTTTGCAAGACACTGTGCAGTGTGGGTGGACAGCTGTCACATACTCCATGGGTGTGGTGGGATGTCTGGGGGATGGGTGGAGCACTGCTGGGTATGGGGTTGCACAGTGTGCAAGGGTATGGGAATGCGTATGTGGCACTGCGGGACGTGTATAAGGGCTGATCCCAGGTGTTGTGGGGGTTGTGCTATGTGCATTTGGTATGGGTTTGGCAATGTGCCGTCCAATGTCTAGTGAGGGTGGGTGGGGTATCCCCACTGTATGTAGGCCCCGACAGAGTGTTAAGTGTGTGACGTGTGTTATGATTTTGCTGCCGTTTGTTTGCATCTATGTCATCATCCCCTTGTGTTAGGCCCTTCCCTGTCATTGTTCTGGGATATGTCCCTGGATAGGTAGGTGCATACAGAAGTCATATGTGTTTTGGTGGTGTGTGTGGGTACCCACAGGCCAATGTGTTCTGGGCTAGTTATATGTCCCTCTTGTATGTCTCCCCCTGTCTCAATGTGTTTTGTGACTGGCTGCAGAGGTATGATGACTGGCTGTGACCTTTATGCCAGATACTATATTAGCAAGTAGACCTCAGGAGGACAGACAATGCAGGCTGGTAATGAAGTACACACCCCAAATGGAGTGGGCACAAAAAAAATTAAATGTAAGCTCTCATAAGCCATATATGAGGAAAGAACTCTAGACCATTCCGGGTAGGGTTACTCCAGTAGTAGAGGCATCTGACCTCAGTTAGTCCCCCAACCACATATCCTTAGGAGGAGGAACATTTAGAAGGACAGACAAGCCCTGTAATCACATGAACTCTGCATACATCCAGGACCGGCCCGTCCATTGAGCGAGAATGTTTTTTGCACAGGGCCCCGCGTTTCAGGGGGCCCCCGCGCAAAAAACATTCTGATCCTAAAGTAAAATTTTAAAAAGAAAAAAAAAGCTGTCTTCTCCGGCTGCAGGGGCCGCCGCGGCAAAATCGAGTGTGCCGTGGGCCCCCCCCCTGCCCAGCAGAGCCTGCCCTCCCCTTTATCACCTCTGTCTTCGCAGCTTCAGTCAAACGCGCCGGCTTTCAGAGCGCGAGAGGAGAGTTTCTCCCTCGCTGCTCTGTTAAGCCCGCGGGGGCTCATGGGAAGATCCCAACAGCCCCCCCGGGCTTAACAGAGCCGCGAAAGGGAAACTAGTCCTTTCGCGCTCTGAAAGCCGGCGCGTTTGACTGAAACTGCGAAGACAGAGGTGATAAGGGGGAGGGCAGGCTCTGCTGGGCAGGGGGGGGGGGCCTGCGGCACACTCGATTCTGCCACGGCGGCCCCGGCAGCCGGAGAAGACAGCTTTTTTAAAAAAATATTTTCCCTAGGCTAGGCTGGGCTGGGCTGGGGGGGTTAGGAGTGGTGATGGGCTGGGCGGGGGGGGGTTAGGAGTGGTGATGGGCTATGGGGGGGCTGGGGGGGTTAGGAGTGGTGATGGGCTATGGGGAAGCTAAGTCTGTATATGGGCTGATGGGATTAGGACTGAAAGTGAGTTGATGGGGAGGTTGGGACTGGTAATGGGCTATGGGGGGGCTTAAACTAAAAATTGGGTGATGGGGATTAGGACTGGAAATGGGCTGGTGGGATTAGGACTGGGAGTGGGCTGATGGGGAGGTTAGGACTGGTAATGGGGTATGGGGGGCTTAAACTGAAAATTGGGTGATGGGGATTAGGACTGGAAATGGGCTGGTGGGATTAGGACTGGGAGTGGGCTATGGGGGGCTAGGACTGGTAATGGGTTGGGGGGGTGATGCTAGGACTGGAAAAGGGCTGGGGGGATTAAGACGGGAGGTGGGCTGATGGGGTTAGGACTGGTAATGGGCTGTGGGCTGTTTGGGGGGGGGTTAGGACTGGTAATGGGCTATGGGGGGCTAGGACTGGAAATGGGCTGATGGGGGGTTAACACTGGAGGTGGGCTGATGGGGTTAGGACTGGTAATGGGCTGGTGGGATTAGGACTGGGAGTGGGCTATGGGGGGCTAGGACTGGTAATGGGTTGGGGGGTTGCTAGGACTGGAAATGGGCTGGGGGGATTTAGACAGGAGGTGGGCTGATGGGGTTAGGACTGGTAATGGGCTGTGGGCTCTTGGGGGGGGGTTAGGACTGGTAATGGGCTATGCGGGGGCTAGGACTGGAAATGGGCTGATGGGGGGTTAACACTGGAGGTGGGCTGATGGGGGGTTAGGACTGGTAATGGGCTGTGGGCTGATGGGGGGTTAGGACTGGTAATGGGCTATGGGGGGGTTAGGACTGATAATGGGCTATGGGGGGGCTATGACAGGAAATGGGCTGATGGGGAGGGGTTAGGACTTGAGGTGGGCTGATGTGGTTAGGACTGGTAATGGGCTGTGGGCTGATGGGGGGGTTAGGACTGGCAATGGGCTATGGGGGGCTGAATGGAAATGGGTTGATGGGGTTAGGACTGGAAGTGGGTTGATGGGGGGTTAGGACTGGAAGTGGGTTGATGGGGGGGGCTAGGACTGGTATTGGGTTGGGGGGTTGCTAGGACTGGAAATGGGCTGATGGGGGGCTAGGACTGGAAATGGGCTGATGCAGGGACTAGAAGGGAATGGATGCTGGGTGACGCTGGAACTAGAAGGGAGCTGATGTTGGGGGAGGATTAGAATGGGATGGGGCTGGGAGAGTAAAATGGAGAGGGGAAAAATATTTTGTGTGGGAGGGATAAAAAATCTACACTTAGCCAGGTATTGGGAGAGTAAGTGGGGATTGAGGATGGAGGGGTAAAATTTGAGTGGATGAAATAGGAATGAGGAAAGAGCAAAAGGAGAAAGATTAGTATGTTACAGCAGATGTAGAGAGAGAGAATGGAAAAAAAACTAGAAGAGAGAAGAAAGGACGAATGGACAGCAGATGATGGAGAGTTAGCAGAAAACATGAAGAAACCAGAAGAAAGTGGCTGGAGCAATTGCAACTGAAAAAAAATGCACAAAAGGTAGAAAGATATCTCTTTATTTTGAATTTATTAACTGGAATATGAAAGCTCTGGGAAATGTGCATCATTAACGTCTGCGCTTTGTTTGGTACAAGAGGAAATTAATTTATAGTTTTATTTCTACAGTGTTTGTTGTACATTCCAGTTTGGCTTTTGGGGTTCCCAGTTTAATTATTGTCTTCCTGTTTCTAAATTGTGATTCCTTGTTTGGTGATGGTCTATGTTCTGCATGTGTAACTGAGCTGAGGTATTCTGTTTATGTAATTCCTATTTGACATTGCCACTTGTTCTCTTTCCCCAGTAGGTCATGTATTGTTGTTCTCTGAAATGTATTGGTTTAATATTTGCAGTGTTGCCTTTTGATAGGTAGGGTATGGTGCTTTGTGAGTCCTGGTAGTGCTGTTAGGATACGGCGGGTTTGCTATGGGTTCTAAATGGGCAGTGTTTGTAGTAGTTCCTAATGTGCCTGGCGGTTGGCACTGGATTATAGTAATGTAGAAATCTTTTAGTCTGTCTTTATCCATACACACACTAACTTTTAGCAAACATGTCTCTTAATGAATGTTAGCATTATGCAAATAGTTATGCAAATAAGGCCACTTATGCAAATGAGGCCCCGCACATGGCCCCGCACCCCCCTTGGGCCGCCCCTGCATACATCAGTGGCCAAACTCACCTATATCAAAGGTCCCAAGGGTCCAGCAGCACAGCCAGACTTCACAGCACTAGAGAGCAACAATGTAGAGGTGATACCAGGAGGTTATCTGCATACTGTCAAATGATATCCCAATGTGGCTCATTACTGTTATAGTGCTGCTCATGTATGCTGTACTTCTCGTTGATTACAGTGGGATATCATTAGCCACTCCTCAGATAGGTCCTTTACATCACTGTTACATTGATGATCTGTGGTGCTGTGAATTGTTGCTATGCAGCTTAATCCTCTGGGCTTTGTATGTCTGTTGTCTGGACCATGGATGTATGCAGTGTTGAATCAGATATGGGTCTTGTCCTCCACGCCCCCTGCTTCATCATTGCTTTGTGGTCCTTGAATATGTTCAGGACTGTGTCTATCATGCACACAGGTCCAGGTACCTGTCACACACACCCTGTACCTACCCTGCCATGTGCTGCTGTGTCATCATCCCACAGTTGCCTGTGTTAGGGCAGCATGCTCTCAGGACATGGGCCCCCACCAATCCCCTCCATGGGCTGCATGTGCTTGGGCGTGCCCTGTGCGTGTGCTGCATATCTACTACTACTACTACTACTACTAAGCATTTATAAAGCACTACCAGGCGCACGAAGCGCTGTACAATGAAAACACAAAAAGACTGTCCCTGCTCAAAAGAGCTTACAATCTAAAAAGACAAAGCAAAAAAAGGAGTAGAAAAAAAGATAAGAACAAGGGCAAAGAGACAAGAGCAGGAGAGACAGGACAGGCCCTGTATGTGTGCTGCATATCTACTACTACTACTCCTACTACTACTACTAAGCATTTTATAGGGCACTACCAAGCGCACGAATCAGTGGAGCTTATAATTTAAATAGACATAGCACTAACAGGTATGGAAAGAGGTTTGGAACAGGAACAAAGAGTAAAGTAGCCCAAAAGTCCTCGAGTATGGAGCAGACAGAGCTTAAAGATCCCAAATTGCCCATGTCTACCACTAGCCAAATTAATATAAATAAAATACAGTCTCTAAAATGCTTGTATGCAAATGCTAGAAGTCTAAAAAATAAGATGGGAGAGTTAGAATATATAGCACTAAATGAGAGGTTAGATATGTTGGAATATCAGAGACATGGTGGAAGGAGGACAACCAGTGGGACACTGTGATACCTGGGTACAAACTATATCGTAATGATAGAGCTGATCAAATTGGTGGAGGGGTTAAGAACATAAGAACATAAGATATGCCATACTGGGTCACACCAAGGTCCATCAAGCCCAGTATTCTGTTTCCAATAGTGGCCAATCCAGGTCATACGTACCTAGCAGTTTCCCCAAAAGACACAGGTTCCACAATGCTTGTACTGGGTCAAGCATTGATATCCTGGGTCCCTTCTTAATAATGGTTTATGGACCTTTCCTCCAGGAACTTGTCCAAACCTTTTTTAAACCCAGCTACACTAACAGCCTTTACTACATCCTCAGGTAACAAATTCTAGAGTTTGATTACACGTTGAGTGAAAAAATATGTTCTTTTATTAGTCTTAAATAGTTTACCCTGTAGCTTCATTGCATGTCCCCTAGTCTTTCTATATTTTGATAACATAAACAATCGATCTACATTTACCCGTTCCACTCCGTTCATTAATTTATAGACTTCTATCATATCTCCCCTCAGCCGTCTCTTTTCCAGGTTAAAGAGCCCTAACCTTTTTAGCCTTTCTTCATAGGAGTATCCTTCCATCCCCTTTACCATTTTGGTGGCTCTTCTCTGAACCTTTTCTAATAACGCTATATCCTTTTTAAGATACGGCGACCAGAATTGCACACAATATTCAAGGTGCGGTCTCACCATGGAATGGTATAGAGGCATTATAATATCTTTTGTTTTTATTTTCCATTCCTTTCCTTATGATACCTAGCATTCTATTTGCTCTCTTGGCCGCCGCCGCACACTGGGCTGAGGGTTTTAATATGTTATCCACAATGACGCCTAAATCTTTTTCCTGGGTGGTAGTTCCTAATGTGGAACCTTGCATTGTATAACCATAGTTTGGGTTGTTCTTCCCTAGGTGCATAACTTTGCACTTGTCCACATTAAATTTCATCTGCCATTTTGATGCCCAGTCTTCCAATTTATCAAGATCCTCTTGCAATTTTCCACAATCCTCTTGGGTTTTAACAACTTTAAATAGTTTTGTGTCATCTGCAAATTTGATAACCTCACTCGTTATTCCACTTTCCAGGTCATTTATGAATATGTCAAAAAGCAGCGGACCCAGCACAGATCCCTGGGGTACACCACTATTCACCTTTCTCCATTGGGAAAATTGGCCGTTTAGCCCAACCCTCTGCTTCCTATCTTTTAACCAGTTCCTGATCCATAGTAGTACACTGCCTCCTATCCCATGACTCTTTAGTTTTGCCAAAAGTCTCTGATGAGGGACCTTGTCAAAGGCTTTCTGAAAGTCCAGATACACTATATCAACCGACTCACCTTTGTCCACCAGTTTGTTCACACTTTCAAACTATTTATTAATATAGAGTTTGGAAAAAAGAAACCAGTTTATAATATTGCTTTATTTGCAGTCCGTATAATTTGAGAAGTGTGATTAAACGTCCAGAGCTCCATTCTCCTGAAGAAAGATTAGTGAAACGTTGAAGCACTTTGGTTTGAGGTCGGGATCATCATTTGTTTGGACGGAAACGTCGTTCGTTTGGAATATAACAACAGTACTGAAGATGTATTATCAATTGCCAGATAAGAATTGTTTTTTCTACATCTAATCTTTAGAGTATGTGATGGACTGAGATATAGTAGGATTACCAACATACTTATCGGGTACACTATACCATATTCATGGGACTGTCAAAAAAGTTGAAATACTGCAACCAATTTAAAAAAATTTAAAATAAAATAGAAATTAAAATATTGGAAAAAGAGAAAAAATAAAAAAAACACCAAGTTGACAACGGAATAAGGTCGTTGATGCTATTTAAGGCAGTTAATTCCGGCAAGTCCGGTCTGAACAGTAGCCTGATGTTAAGTCTGAGACCTCGTTGCAACAATGTGTGATTTTTGATATATGGGTTATAAAAATCTGAACTCACAGTTGAAGAGTAGAGCTGTAAAAAGTTTTTGTTATTACTCCCATTAGGCCATGACTATCTACATGCTGAGTAATTTTATTCTTTATGATGGTTTCTACCATTTTTCCCGGTACTGACGTGAGGCTCACCGGTCTGTAGTTTCCCGGATCACCCCTGGAACCCTTTTTAAAAATTGCTGTTACATTGGCGATCCTCCAATCTTCATGTATTAGAGATGATTTTAATGATAGTTCACAGATTACTAATAGCAGGTCTGCAATCTCATATTTCAGTTCTTTCAACACCCTTGGATGTATACCATCCGGCCCAGGTGATTTGCTACTCTTCAGTTTATCTAATAGTTGTAATACATCTTCCTGATGTATCGATATTTCCTTCAATTCTTCCGCACCTTTAAATACCACTTCAGTCATGGGTAACATCCCTACATCTTCCTCAGTAAAGACCGAAGCAAAGAATTCATTCAGTCTCTCTGCTATCGCCTTGTCGCCTCTTAGTGCCCCTTTAACTACTCTATCATCTAATGGTCCAACCGACTCTCTCACAGGTTTTTTGATACAAATGTACTTGAAAAAATCTTTATTTCGTGTTTTTGCTTCCGCAGCAAACTTCTTCTCAAATTCTCCCTTTGCCTTCTATATCAATGCCTTGCATTTGACCTGCCAGTGCTTGTGCTGTTTCCAGGTTTCGTCGTTTGGCTCTTTTTTCCATTTCCTGAAAGATGCTTTTTTGGCAACAACAGCCTCTCTGACCTCACCTTTAAACCATGCTGGCAGTTTTTTGGACTTCCTTCCACTTTTCTTAAAGCGTGGAATACAGCTGGTCTGGGCTTCCAAGATAGTATTTTTCAACAACACCCAAGCTTGATGTAAGTCTTTAACCTTTGCAACCGCTCCTTTTAGTTTTTTCTTAACTATTTTCCTCATTTTATCATAGTCTCCTTTCGAAAGTTAAAAGGTAGTACTGTGGATTTCCGTACTATCCCTCCTCCACTAATTAAATCAAAGGCGATCATGCTGTGATCACGATTGCCAAGTGGCCCCAACATCCCTATCTCTTGCACTAGATCTGGTGTTCCACTAAGGACTAGGTCTAATATGCCTTCCCCTCTGGTTGGTTCATGAACCAGCTGCTCCAAGAAGCAGTCTTTTATGTCATCTAGGAACTTTATCTCCCTAGCATGTCCTGCCGTGGCACTGACCCAGTCGATACCGGGGTAATTGAAATCACCCATTATTATTACTGAGCTGTAACTTTTGTTAGCTTCCTCGATTTCTTTGAGCATTTCATCATCCATTTGTTCTTTCTGGCCAGGCGGTCGATAGTACACCCCCACTGCCATTGCCTTCCCCTTTTTACATGGAATTTCAATCCATAGAGATTTTACATTAAATTTTGTTTCCTGCAAAACTTTAATCCTTTCTGACTCAATGCCTTCTCTAACATAGAACGCAACTCCTCCACCAATTTGATCAGCTCTATCATTACGATATAGTTTGTACCCAGGTATCACAGTGTCCCACTGGTTGTCCTCCTTCCACCATGTCTCTGATATTCCAATCATATCTAACCTCTCATTTAGTGCTATATATTCTAACTCTCCCATCTTATTTTTTAGACTTCTAGCATTTGCATATAAGCATTTTAGAGACTGTATTTTATTCATATTAATTTGGTTATTGGTAGACATGGGTAATTTGGGATCTTTAAGCTCTGTCTGCTCCATACTCGAGGGCATTTGGGCTACTTTACTCTTTTTTGGAACCTCTCTGCTTTTGGTAGTATCCTTCAAGGATACATTCTTCCGAACCATGCGCTCTTGGGCGACGGTCGGCTTTCCCCTATTATCTAGTTTAAAAGCTGCTCTATCTCCTTTTTAAAGGTTAATGCCAGCCGCCTGGTTCCATCCCAGTTAAGGAGAAGCCCATCCCATCGGAAGAGCCCCTCCTTTCCACAGAATGTACCCCAATTCCTAACAAATCCAAACCCCTCATCTCTGCACCATTGTCTCATCCACACATTGAGACTCCGGAGCTCTGCCTGCCTTTTGGGTCCTGCACGTGGAACGGGAAGCATTTCGGAGAATGCTACCCTTCAAGTTCTGGATTTCAACTTCCTACCTAAAACCCTAAATTTAGCCTCCAGAACCTCCCTACCACATTTTCCTATGTCATTGGTACTGACATGTACCAAGACAGCAGACTTCTCCCCAGCACTATCTAAGACCTTATCTAGGTGGCGCGTGAGGTCCGCTACCTTCGCACCAGGCAGGCATGTTACCAGGCGATCCTCATGTCCACCAGCAACCCATCTATCTACATGCCTATTGATCGAATCACCAACTATAACGGCTGTCCTAACCCTTCCATCATGGGCACATGACCCTGGAGAAACTTCCTCGGTGCGAGAGGGTTTCACATCACCTGCAGGACAGGTCCTAGTTACAGGATCACTTCCTGCCACACCAGGGTGATGCTCTCCTGTCACGTGACCTCTCTCCTCCATGGCAACAGGGATGCTGCCAGACTGGAGGTGGGACTTCAGGACTATATCCCTGTAGGTTTCGTCTATGTACCTCTCTGTCTTTCTTATGTTTTCCAAGTCTGCAACTCTAGCCTCTAGAGAACGGACTCGTTCCCTGAGAGCAAAGAGCTCCTTGCACCTAGTGCACACGTAAGACCTCTCACGAACTGGGAGAAAATCATACATGTGACACTCAATGCAAAAGACTGCAAAGCCCCCATGTCGCTGATGGACTGCTGTCTGCATCTTAGTTTTAAGTTTTTGTTTAGATCTGTAAGTTATTTACTTACTAAGGGTTGCTATGGATATTTATACCAATAAAACTGTACCTAATACGTTTAATATACCTTGTTCACCTGAAGCTTAATTAATCTCAGGTCCTTATTGTATGACTGATTTGGATAACGAGCTTCACCTGAGAGTGCCTCCTGTCTTTTAAGATGTGTAAGTACCTATAAAGCTACGATTATCCCAGGGGTGAGTGGTGTGGGGAGGGAGGGAGGGAAATAACACTTATTAAAAGTGGGCTGCTACACAGTACCCTGTCCTCTGCTGCTATTCTTATTTGATTTAAATTATAGCTGTTTGCTGCTGCTAGGCTCTAACTTATTTTGAAATTTAAACTACAAGCTCTCTGTTGGGTTCTAAATTTAACCAGAAAGCTCTCTTCTGTGTTTTAAATTTAAACTAAAAGTACTTTGCTGATGCTAGGCCCTGAGTGACTATTAAATTTAAACTACAGCTCTCTGCTGGGTTCCAAATTTAACCAGAAAGCTCTCTTCTGTGTTTTAAATTTAAACTAAAAGTACTTTGCTGATACTAGGCCCTGAGTGACTATTAAATTAAAACGACAAGTTCTCTGCTGGGTATGAAATGTAACCAGAAAGTTCTCTTCTGTGTTTTAAATTTAAACTTAAACTGCTGTTACTAGGCCCTGACTGATTTAACAAAAAATAGTGGGTTCACAGATTAAATAGCTTTAATAGAAAGAATTCCCTTCAGAAAATTCTCAGTATATACTCACAATTGCAGATCTCTCTCCAGAAGTAACAGTCCTCTGTTCTAGTCCTTCAAGACTGAGGATCGCAGAGCTCTGGTTGAGCTATTTATGCCTGTACTGCTGAGGTAACCTGTGACCAAATTCCTGTTTGATTAACAGTCCTTGCTTGGATAGAAGGAGTCTTTCAAAATGGCCTTTTGAACTGCCACCTGGTGTTAACACCTATTGAAATGGTTTCACAGGTCTCTTGCCCCCTAGGTAGAAGGCCTCTTTGTAAAGGTCTCTAGAAAACCTTATTTGCTGCTCAAAGAGTACTGACCCTGTTTTGCCTTTTGTGCTAATCTATATTCTTATTTTATTTAAATTATAGCTCTTTGCTGCTGCTAGGCTCTAACTTATTATGAAATTTAAACTACAAGCTCTCTGCTGGGTTCTAAATTTAACCAGAAAGCTCTCTTCTGTGTTTTAAATTGCACTCTTATGTTAGAGAGGGCATTGAGTCAGAAAGGATTAAAGTTTTGCAGGAAACAAAATTTGCTGTAGAATCTCTATGGATTGAAATTTCATGTAAAAAGGGGAAGGCGATGGCAGTGGGGGTGTACTATCGACCGCCTGACCAGAATGAACAAATGGATGATGAAAAGCTCAAAGAAATCAAGGAAGCTAATAAAAGTTACAGCACAGTAAAAATAATGGGTGATTTCAATTACCCCAATATCGACTGGGTCAATGTCATGGCAGGAAATGCTAGGGAGATAAAGTTCCTAGATGAAATAAATGACTGCTTCTTGTAGCAGCTGGTTCATGAACTGACCAGAGGGAAAGCCATATTAGACCTAGTCCTTAGTGGAACACCAGAACTAGTGCAAGAGATAAAGGTGCTGGGGCCACTTGGCAATAGTGATCATAGCATGATTTAATTAGTGGAGGAGGGATAGTAAGGAAATCCACAGTACTACCTTTTAACTTTAGAAAGGAGACTATGATAAAATGAGGAAAATAGTTAAGAAAAAATGAAAAGGAGCAGTTGCAAAGGTTAAAGATTTACATCAAACTTGGGTGTTGATGAAAACTACTATCTTGGAAGCCCAGACCAGCTGTATTCAACACTTTAAGAAAAGTGGAAGGAAGTCCAAAAAACTGCCAGCATGGTTTAAAGGTGAGGTCAGAGAGGCTGTTGTTGCCAAAAAAGCATCTTTCAGGAAATGGACAAAAGAGCCAAATGACGAAACCTGGAAACAACACAAGCACTGGAAAGTCAAATGCAAGGCATTGATAAGGCAGGCAAAGGGAGAATTTGAGAAGAAGCTTGCTGCGGAAGCAAAAACATGAAATAAAGACTTTTTCAAGTACATTTGTAGCAAAAAACCTGTGAGAGAGTCAGTTGGTCCATTAGATGATAGAGGGGTTAAAGGGGCAATAAGAGGCGACAAGGCAATAGCGGAGAGACTGAATGAATTCTTTGCTTCGGTCTTTACTGAGGAAGATGTAGGGATGTTTCCCATGAAGAAATGGTATTTAAAGGTGCGGAAGAATTGAAGGAAATATCGATACATTGGGAAGATGTATTACAACTATTAGATTAGTTGAAGAGTAGCAAATCACCTGGGCCGAATGGTATACATGCATGGGTGTTGAAAGAACTGAAATATGAAATTTCAGACCTGCTATTAGTAATCTGTGAACTATCATTATAATCATCTCTAATACCTGAAGACTGGAGGATTGCCAATGTAACACCAATTTTTAAAAAGGGTTCCAGGGGTGATCCGGGAAACTACAGACCGGTGAGCCTGACGTCAGTACCGGGAAAAATGGTAGAAATCATCATAAAGAACAAAATTACTCAGCATGTACATAGTCATGGCCTAATGGGAGACAGCCAACATGGCTTTAGACAAGGAAGATCTTGTCTTATTAATCTGTTATGTTTTTTTGAAGGTGTGAATAAACAGGTGGACAAAGGTGAGTCAGTTGATATATTGTATCTGGACTTTCAGAAAGCCTTTGACAAGGTCCCTCATCAGAGACTTTTGGCAAAACTAAAGAGTCATGGGATAGGAGGCAGTGTACTATTGTGGATCAGGAACTGGTTAAAAGATAGAAAGCAGAGGGTAGGGCTAAATGTCCAATTTTCCCAATGGAGAAAGGTGAATAGCGGAGTACCCCAGGGATCTGCGCTGGTTCCGCTGCTTTTTGACATATTCATAAATGACCTGGAAAGTGGAATAATGAGTGAGGTTATCAAATTTGCAGATGACACAAAACTATTTAAAGTTGTTAAAACCCAAGGGGATTGTGGAGAATTGCAAGAGGATCTTGATAAATTGGAAGAATGGCATCAAAATGGCAGATGAAATTTAATGTGGACAAGTGCAAAGTTATACACCTAGGGAAGAACAACCCAAACTATGGTTACACGATGCAAGGTTCCACATAAGGAGCCACCAACCAGGAAAAACATTTAGGTGTCATTGTAGATAACATGTTAAAACCCTCCGCCCAGTGTGCAGCGGCGGCCAAGAGAGCAAATAGAATGCTAGGTATCATAAGGAAAGGAATGGAAAATAAAACAAAACATATTATAATGCCTCTATATCGTTCCATGGTGAGACCGCACCTTGAATATTGTGTGCAATTCTGGTCGCCATATCTTAAAAAGGATATAGCGTTATTAGAAAAGGTTCAAAGAAGAACCACCAAAATGGTAAAGGGGATGGAAGGATGCTCCTATGAAGAAAGGCTAAAAAGGTTAGGGCTCTTTAACCTGGAAAAGAGACGGCTGAGGGGAGATATGATAGAAGTCTATAAATTAATGAACGGAGTGGAACGGGTAAATGTAGATCAATTGTTTACGTTATCAGAATATAGAAAGACTAGGGGACATGCAATGAAGCTACAGGGTAAACTATTTAAGACTAATAAATAGTTAGAGGAGTGGAGTGAAGGAGTGGCCTAGTGGTTTGGGCAAGGTACTTCAGGCCAGAAGATTGGGGGTTCAAATCCCACTAATAGGACAGCAACCTTGGGCCGGAAGGACTGGGGGTTTCTAGTCCCACAGGTGCTCCTTGTGGTCTTGGGCAAGCCACTTAACCCTCCACAGCCCATGTTCTCTGTAAAATAGTTATCTCCAAGTTATAATGCCCTGTTCAATGTAATTTCAGTTTGTTCAATGTAAACCGCACTGATGCAGAATAGCGCGGTATATAAGAGAATGTAAATAAATAATAATTAAAAAAAATATTTTTTTACTCAACATGTAATCAAACTCTGGAATTTGTTACCGGAGGATGTAGTAAAGGCTGTTAGTGTAGCTGGGTTTAATAAAGGTTTGGACAAGTTCCTGGAGGAAAGGACCCTAAAACATTATTAAGAAGGGACCCAGGTTACCAATTCTGACCCAGTACAAGCATTGTGGAACCTGTGTCTTTTGGGAAAACCGCTAGGTAGGTATGACCTAGATTGGCCACTGTTGGAAACAGGATACTGGGCTTGATGGACCTTGATCTGACCCAGTATGGAATATCTTATGTTCTTATTTAGAGATAGGAGCAGGGGAGACAGGACAAAGGATGGTGGTAGGAACACTTGTGAGAAGAAGACAGAAGCATGCAATTTAAAAGTGGTGGAATGGCAAACAGCATACTCATGAGCCAAAGGTAGAGGCAAAGATATGAGCTATGAACCCAAGTGTGAGGAGGGGCAGAGAAGATGCCTGATGCCTAGACAAAGGGCGTTTATTCCAAGCGTAAGGAACAGCAAGGTGTAAGGTGCATACATACCTGCCTGTGGATGGGCGGTGTCCAGCGCTTCTGGCAGTCCATGCAGGTAGATGGGCCCAAGACAGTCTGCTAGCTTCTGCTCCAGGGGTATGAGAGTTGGGGCAAAGGGGCACCCCCACCGGTGCCCATGGCATGTTGCCTCTCAGCCACCATGTGTGCACGCACACCATGCTTAATGTCATTGAAGCTATTTCTCAGGCTGTCCAGGTCTCTGGTTGGTCTCCCTGCCTGGGCTATGGTTTCCTGCACCTCCTCCCACATGTGTGTATGTGTTGCCACAGTGGTGCTGTTGCTCAACCGGTCACAGAGCTCCTCATACCGCTCCAACACATTGGCCAGCAGATGTGGTTTTCTTGCTGACTGAATCTCACAGCCCTCCTCCGTTCCTTAGCTGGCACCGGTATACGCCTCCGTTTGGCACTGGGTGGCCCCCGTGTGGGCTGGGACACACTCGATGGGCCTGCAGCCACCACCAAAGGCCCAGCACTCCCTGCCGTCTCTCGGTCCTGCTGAACAGGTGCCCCCCTCCTCCCCTCCAGCCATGTCCTGTTGCTCCTTCTCCATGCCCTCTGTGCCCTCTCCCTCCCTGTCACACATCCCTGCTCCTCGGCTCCTCTGCTACACCTCACACCTGCTCCTCACCCCACCTCCTCACCCTGCTGCCTGCTCATCAACTCTGCTCCTGTCTCTCTAGACTGCTCTTCGTCTCCCCTCCTCTCTCTCTCTCTCGCCTGCTTTGCCACACACTTCTCCACACCAAACCTGCCTCTGACACTCTCCACCACCACTCACGTCACAACCACGCTCCATGACATACCTGTCTCTGACACTCTCCTTGCTTCACCAACAACGCACGCCTTCTCTCCCTCGCCTACACAAACCCCTCAACGTGAACCAGGTGTGCAGGTGTATTTATAGGTTATTTTACGTTGCGCGCATTGCGCATGTGCAGTGGCATGAGCACGTTGGCTGCACGCATTGCCCATGCACCACAGAGACACGGAAGGTGCGTGCGCGGAACACCATGTTACACATGCACTGTGTGTGAGCATGAGGCTTGGAGCATGCGCCTAACATCACGCAGCACATGCACATGTCTCACGCTCATGCACAGCGCATGTCTAACATGGTGTCCCCCGCACACACCTTCCACGTATCTGCAGCACATGCACAACGTGCGCAGTCAATGTGCTCGTGCCACTGTGCATGTGCAATGCGCGCAACATAAAATAACCTATAAATACACCTGCACACCTGGTTCATGTTGAGGGGGTTGTGTAGGCGAGGGAGAGAAGGTATGCACTGTTGGTTGTTGGTGAAGCAAGGAGAGTGTCAGAGGCAAGTGTGTCATGGGGAGTGGCTGGGTTTGTGAGTGGTGGTGGGGTAGTGTGTCTGGGTTGGTGTGTGGTGAGGGAGGTGTCTGGCTAAGTTGGTGAGCTGAGTGTCTGTGTTAGAGTGAGTTAGAGGAGTTGGAGGGGCAGAGTTTATGGCGGGCTTTGTGGTTACTGCATGTGCAGTGAGGTGAGCAGGGGCAGCGGTTGCCTGATGGGGAGATGGTGTCCATGGGGCTGAGGCACAGGGCATGGGTGTAGTCCCGCTGCAACACAGACCTGCAACTGTGGGGGCAGGCCAGGCAGGGGCTGTGCCGGCACGGCGCAGGAGGTGTGCGGAGTTGCAGGCTCGCCAGCCTCGCCTCTACAGGCCCAGGGCCCAGCTCCAGGGCATGAGTGAGGACCAGGTCATCTCCCTCTACCGCCTGAGCATGGTGGCTATTAGGGAGCTCTATGAGGATCTAAGACCTGACCTCGAGGCCCTGACTGGTCGGTCACATGCCATACCGGGTTTGGTCAAGCTCCTTGGTGCCCTACATTTCTTTGCCTCGGGCTGTTTCCAGTTATCTGTGGCCCACAGTGGGTGGCATGAGCCGCCCCACCTTCTCACGCTGTCTCCACCAAGTACTGCATGCCATGATCAGCCGGGTGGGGAATTACATTGCCATTCCCAACACTAGGCAACAGTGGGGGACCCTGAACCAGGCCTTTGAGGCATTAGCCTGGATACCACACGTGATGGGAGCTATTGATTGCACACATGTTGCCCTGGTCCCTCCTAGAGACAGGGAGGTAGTGTTCCGCAACCGAAAACACTACCATTCTCTGAATGTTCAGGTTGTATGTGATGCAAATATGCATATTCTGAATGTGGTCCCTAGGTTTTCAGGGTCCACCCATGACTCCTATATCCTGCATCACTCGGCACTATTCAGACAATTTGAGGCAGGCCAATATGAGGACTGTATACTGCTGGGTGTGTATTTCTCATCTCTGACATGCACATGGTGATCCTGTGACTAACTGTATGTGCACAGTCTGTCTTTGAGGTGTATTCCTAGTTGTGTGTGTGTCTCATCTGTCTGTGTGTGATCTAACGTTGGGGGGGTGGGTAGTGCCCTCCAGCTCTACCTTGCTACGGTGCTGTGTGATGATGGTAGAATGGATGCTAGCATTTGTTTCATGGTTACAAATTATGTTGATAGCAATACCTACACCTACCCCTTGTTTTGTGTGCCATAACTTCACACGCTGATGCATAGTTGTGGTGTCCCATCATGTGATGTCATATGTTTCTGTCAGGATGTTTTGTGCATTTGGTTTGCACATACATACTTGTGTCCATTTGATGTCCACATTTCTTTCTGCAGGTGATTCAGGATATGGGTGTCGCCCCTGGTTGCTGACCCCTGTGCATCAACCACGGACATGTGCAGGGAGGAGTTACAATGAGGCCCATGCCTCCAGCCGCTCCATCATAGAGTGAACCTTTGGCATTTTAAAGAGTCGCTTCAGGTGTATGGATAGGACAGGCGGGGCCTTACAATACAAACCATGGACTGTGGCAGAGATCATTATAGCCTGTGGCATCCCGCACAACATTGCTCTCAGACACCATATCTTTGTCCAAATTAATGAGGATCTGGAAGGTGATCCTACATGCCCTTCTGTGCATGGCTGTGGTGACACACATGAGGGCACAGCAGTCAGGTGGCAGGTGATTGAGGAGGTCTTCTCATGTAAGTACTGCATATGTTGCCACATACATTTGTTTAGATATGTGTGCACTACTACTACTAGTGAACATTTGAATCCTAGTAGCAGTAAGATGCAACACTGCACTGGCATATAACAGACACTGCCTGGCCATCCCAGCATACAATCTAGTCATGACTGAAACACAGAAGATGTGAGCCCATGCACGTGCAACCCTGGGCCCGTGCACACCTGCATAATGGTCCACATGTGACAGGAAACAGGATTGAGTTTCCCTTCCCACCCAGAGCCTGAGAGAAAGAGTGCACAATGGCCACCAGTCAGCTGAATTTCTCCAAGGCCAAGACCTTCCTGCTATGTAGGCTCATGCTTCCTGCTATGTAGGCTCATGCTTCTCCAAGGCCAAGATCTTCCTGCTATGTAGACCTTCCTGCTAAGTAGGCTCATTCTTCTTTCAAGGGACCACTGATAGCCAGCCCATGCTGCCTCATGCAGGGGCTGGGAGAGGATATGATCCACCCTTGCCCAGTAAGAACACATAGCGTATCAGAGCATGGAAACAATTGCTGAGTAAGGGAGGACAGAAATGTATTGAGCCATAATGAAGGAAGAAAGTTGTATCCCCCATGCTGAGCAGGTTGCATGCATGTGTATGAACCTGGACATAGCAGAGAGTGAGAAGGGAGCTGTGACAGCCCCTCCCCCTGGGAAAGACAGGAGGAGATAGTCAGTGGTGTGAGTGTCTCCCTGACCCTGACACACAGGGAGATCACACCACCCAAAGGAGGAACACACAACACAGGGAAGAACATGATGAAATAGAGGTCCTTTGAGCAAATGTAGTGAGGAGTACTGAGCAGTGATGGATGGCAAGGTCCACAGGAGGCCACCTAGAACCACAAACACCAACAACAGACAAAACATGCACACACACTCCCCACACACCAACTGTCCCACAGTCCATCCCCCTGCACCCCATGGCCAGCCTGTAACCAGATGCCACCCAGATGTCTGAGACAGCAGAAAATCACCAAAAGACATGCAATGAGACATAGGGACATGGTCACAGACAACCAGCAGCTGCACAATGTATGCGACTGCAGCCCTGTACAGGCAGGGATCAGTGACATGACTGAGGTCACAGGGAGTGTTGAAGGAAAAGGAACCACAGCCCCACTGCTACCACCACCAAAAGAACCCAGCACACATGACAGGCCCATGTCCCAAGACTGAGGAACTGGCAAACACAGCAAGAACAAATGGACCCCAGAAACAGAGTGAATGAAAAATAAATGTGGAGGAGGCACAAGTTGAACCCTGCCCCTTGTGTCCCCAGGCAAGCACATAAACCACTAGGTCACACTGTCACTGCCATGTTATGAGACAAAGGGTGGTAGGAGTGTCACTAGCTGCTCCATTGGAATAGAGGTGACCTGTCCAATGGTGGGAAGGGACAGAGAAACAGTGTCAGCCCATCCACTGCCTGGTGGAAGAAGAAAGGCTCCCATCTTGGGGTGCAACACATGTGCCAATACAGACAGTCCCAGAGAAACCCAGGACAGTGACTTTGGAAAAAGAGTGTGTAGGTCAGGCAGCCCAGCAGGGAGACAGATCACACCTGTCTGATTTGGCCACCTGGCTACTGTTGGTCCAGGCCAATACCAGCTTAGAGGTCAGGCAGCCACACATGTGCCTTATGGCCAGTTGTAGCATAGCATGGTGCTGTCCAGGGATATGCTGTCTGGGAGATATGTCTGCTTACTGGGGCGGTGACCTGCCAGCCATGGAAGAATGAATGTGAGTTTGCAGCTGCAAGGGCACATTAGGGTGTGGTTTACATGAGCATGCATTAATAGAGTGCACATCTCTGTCCACAGATGCTTCCATATCATGAGGGACACAGAAGCCTACCATCAGGCGCACAAGGCCAAGGCTTCTCCTGAGACTGAGGCAGCAGCTAGAGCAAGAGCAATGTGAGTGTTCATATGCACTGCTGCCCTGCAAGTCGTGTCCCGCCACACACCCAGGACATGCCCAAACATGTGAAGGCCTGGCCCAGAAGACACACAGCCACACGCCACCTGATGCACATTGCCTATGTGACCTCACCATGAAGGTGTGCAAAGCAGAAATGTGCTTTAGGAGCAAAGAGGTGACACATGAGCATATCCACAAAGAATGTATGTGGCCACACTGGCATGGGCCTGTGGCCAGAGCTATGTGTGGGACCACCACAAGATCCTGAAAGGAGGTGGATGGGAGCATCCCACAGCGGGTGCATGTGGGAGACACTAACTGCAGCCTTGAGCATGTTGCACAGCATATGTTTTGCTGCACACTCTGGAGATGTGGTGTGACAGAGGAACATATGTCTGTAGGGCCATAAACATGGAAGAGAGAGAACACCCCTCCTGCAGCATCAACACAAACAGTAAAAAGCAGGACATAGATTACCATGGAAGGACTACTTTATTCAGGTGTGCATGAGGTCAACCCAACACATGTTTCAGCTGGGAGGCCTTCTTCAGGGGAATTTAAGCACCGACTCGACGGCACTTAACAACAACAGATAAAATAAATAACAAACAAACCAACACATTAAATTATGAAAACATAGTAAATAAATACATAAAAAGACATATTTAAAAAACATTAAGAAAATATGTTATCAAAAGAACAACTTAATAGCACAGAAAAGCATTAATTTGTAAAGCATGCTGAGCACAATTAAACGTACACATCTACAAATACAATAACAGCAGCTACGGGTACCAGTCTGTCAACAATGAGCCGCCTGACTCAAGACCGAACACAATTTAGGATAGCTATCCAGAGGGTCGCCATGAGTCGACTCCGACTCGACGACACTTAACAACAACAATCTACAATATAAAACTAAAATTTAAAGTTGAGTCAAGTGGTAAAAATATTTAAAATGTGACCATACATACTACATTCAGAGCTGTAGAATACATAGAAGACTCTTGCCATTGAAATGAAAAAGGAAGGAAAACCAAATGGCAGACTATTGAGAAATTATAACAGACCGGAGTGTAAAGTAGTTTACCCAAGTGGCTGGGGATAGTTGGAGCAATGTGTGGACATACAAGAGTATAATTACTTACCAATAGAAGGTTGTCACCACAGACATTAAAGATAAAATGCCTAGGTTTAAACAGATTTGTGTACAATATAAAATATAATGTTCTACTCTACAATGCAAGATCAATCTCATGTACCATAAAATTGCTCATGAAACCATCCTGAGGACACAAGGCAAACATCTGCGCAATAAACACAAAACACTTGGCAATTGCATGTATGATCACCTCAGAGGAACTCAGAATTTAATGTCCCATGGCAGCACTAGCTAAAATCAGCAAATTTTGTTCTCAAAATAGTCAAGCTCGTGAAAAGGTGTTTGACTTACCCACTGGTGTTCGGCGTGTCTAGAGTGAAAGGAGTAATCTCTGATAGTGATGCAAAATTTAAACTGCTGTATTGGTGACATCATGGTGCATCTGTAGGAGTAGTCATCAGTGGTTACAAACAGTGCTGTTCATCAGGTAATGGACCAGAAATATAGAATAATTTGTAGGAAGTTGAGAAGGGGAACTGAAATGTTAAACGAGTTAGTGAGGTGATTAACCTCTGCAGTCCAACCCCTTTATAATTATATAATAAATCACGGGTTGTCTAAATGCCTCAATTTGGAGAAGATTAATATGCAGTATAGTTAATCAAGGATAGACCTTCATAACACAATGTCCTACGAAGAGAATGCATAACGTGTTCTAAAACCACAGGCACTATTGGCATTAGGCAAAAAAGCAGGATAAATCTCAAACATGAATACGGATAGAGAACTGTGTCTGTCGAATTGAAGTCATATAGAGGACATGTGTAAGCCTTTCAAACCACCTAGAAGGAAGGTGAAAAAATAAACAAAAGACACAAAACCTAACTTAAATATGCCGCGGAGAGCAGAGCTCCGTAAGATCCCATTGGCAGGTAGGAGGAGCCTAATTGGGGTGTTTAAAAATGGAGTTAATTCACAGACCCGCATGCGCGGCGTCTTGAGACCATTAGAGAAATGTTTTCTGAGAGAACAGTGGTCAGTACGGGATACATGGGCAGCATCGATATGTCAGGTAACTGGCTTTATCTAGCTCATTGAGTTGTCAGTTTACATAAGTAGCATGTTAGAGGCAGAAGATTTTCAAGTTTTAATTCGGGTTGGGTTTTCGTTAAGTTTTGTGTCTTTTGTTTATTGTAGTATGATTAATGGTCCCCTGAAGAACCTTAATAGTGAAACGCGGGGGCGCTTCGACAACAGCGTTGGGACTTCTAGATTAAGTGAATTAATCAAGCAACTCTACAGAATACTTCACTGATAAGAGCTAAGTTGAAATTCTGTAGAGGATTAAGCGTTTTTGCTTGCTGACACACAAGAGGGGAAGAATTTGTAAAAACGTTGGGTCATTGATGCTAACAGGCGTAATACTGGGAATCTGCAAACACCCAGAATCTAATGCCATTGTGAAGTCTGAGACCTGTGAAAAACAAACCCCATGATTTGGATTTCAACCTGTAGGTAAAAATTAGATTGTTAGAGCATAGGAATACAGTCAGGGGCGGCCCAAGGGGGGTGCGGGGCCATGTGCGGAGACCCGGTGCGGGGCCTCATTTGCATAAGGGGCCTCATTTGCATAAATATTTGCATAATGTTACCATATACTAACTTTTAGTAAACGTGCCTCTTAATGAGTGTAAGGATAAAGAAAGACTAAAAGACTAAAAGATTTCTATATTACTATAATCCAGTACCAACTGCCAGACACATTAGGAACTACTACAAACACTGCCCATTTAGAACCCATAGCAAACCCGCCGTATCCTAACAGCACTACCAGGACTCACAAAGCACCATACTCTACCAATCAAAAGGCAACACTGCAAATATTAAACCAATACATTTCAGAGAACAAGAATACATGACCTACTGGGGAAAGAGAACAAGTGGCAATGTCAAATAGGAATTACACATGCAGAACATAGACCATCACCAAACAAGTAATCACAATTTAGAAACAGGAAGACAATAATTAAACTGGGAATCCCAAAAGCCAAACTTGGAATGTACAACACTGTAGAAATAAAACTATACATTAATTTGCTCTTGTACTAAACAAAGCACAGACGTTAATGATGCACATTTACCAGAGCTGACATATTCCAATTAATAAATTCAAAATAAAGAGATATTTTTCTACCTTTTGTGCATTTTTTTTCAGCTGCAATTGCTCCAGCCACTTTCTTCTGGTTTCTTCGTGTCTTCTGCTAACTCTCCATCGTCTGCTGTCCATTTGTCCTTTCTTCTCTCTTCTAGTTTTTTTCCATTCTCTCTCTACATTTGCTTTAACATACTAATCTTTCTCCTTTTGCTCTTTCCTCATTCCTATTTCATCCACTCAAATTTTACCCCTCCATCCTCAATCCCCACTTACTCTCCCAAAACCCAGCCAATTGTAGATTTTTTTATCCCTCCCACACAAAATATTTTTCCCTTCTCCATTTTACTCTTCCAGCCCCATCCCATTCTAATCCTCCCCCAACAATAGCTCCCTTCTAGTTCCAGCCTCACCCAGCATCCATTCCCTTCTAGTCCCTGCATCAGCCCATTTCCAGTCCTAGCCACCCATCAGCCCATTTCCAGTCCTAGCAACCCCCCAACCCAATACCAGTCCTAGCCCCCCCATCAACCCACTTCCAGTCCTAACCCCCATCACCCCATTTTCAGTTTAAGCCCCCCCTATAACCCATTACCAGTCCTAACCCCCATCAGCCCACTTCCAGTCCTAACCCCATCAACCCATTTCCAGTCAGCCCTCCATAGCCCATTGCCAGTCCTAACCCCACTCCCCCATCAGCTCACAGCCTATTACCAGTCCTAACCCCATCAGCCCACCTCAAGTCCTAACCCCTCCCCATCATCCCACTTCCTGTCCTAGCCCCCCCTATAGCCCATTATCAGTCCTAACCCCCCATAGCCAATTACCAGACAGCCCCCATCAGCCCACAGCCCATTACCAGTATTAACCCCCCCATAGCCCATTACCAGTTCTAACCCCCCCCCCAACAGCCCACAGCCCATTACCAGTCCTAACCCCATCAGCCCACCTCCAGTATTTACCCCCCCCAGCCCATTTCCACTCCTAGCCCCCCCCCCATAGCCCATTACCAGTCCTACCCCCCCCCCCCATCGGCTCAAGTAAAATTAAATAAAAAAAACGCTGGCTGCAACCGCTGCTGCTGCCGCTGCAGCAGCGGCGGCAGCAGCCAGCGTTTTGTTTTTTTTTTAAATTTAATTTTGAAAAAAGCAGAATGTTCTTTGCGCGGGGCCCCCTGAAACGCGGGGCCCTGTGCAAAAAACATTCTTGCTCAATGGACGGGCCGGCCCTGAATACAGTATTGCGTCAGTGTGAGTTCGCTCTGCTACAAGACCATATAGTTTTGTAAGAACATATGTGACACATAAAAGCCATAAAAATTGCCAGAATAAAACAGGGAGGGTGACGTAGTGTGCTATAACAAATAATGCTAATATAAATGGAGGAAATAATTAAATAAATAATTAGTTAAACCTGATAAAACTAGGAACAGCATTAAAAAGGTTAAGGGTACCCTCAAAGGGGAGTACACTTCAAGGGTGTTATGCCTGATCCTCCCCTAATGATTTGAAAAGTACACCAAGAATGGCCACAACCCATGAGGAAAAACGTAAACAGAGAAATAAAACAAAAGTTGAAAATTAAAAGAGATGAATAAGTTGTATAAAGGAGATATGATAACTTATAAAATGTCCAGGGGGGGGGGAGGGACGGAGAGATGGGTCATTGCTAAGTGAACAATATATATCCTTGCTAATATTGATAGGTAAGCCAGCTGAACAGCCGGGAGCATATATCATGAGAATATATGCAATACATAAAACCAAAAGAGTTGACAAATAAAAATGACAAGTGTAACCAAATTAAAAATGTGTTTAAAACAGGTAAAAATGAAAAAGTAAAAAAGTAGAAAAGTAGAAAAGTAAACCTCATCACTAAAGTAATTAAAAAGTAAAACCTCATCCACAAGGTGGTTAAAAACCAGGGTGCACATTTGGGGAAGTAAAACATCAATGCTCTTCTATCCAATCATCTCCTAGTAGTAAAAAAAAAATAAAAATATATATATATATATATAGTGTGATTGCGCCCGTGTGATAGAGCCCCGGTGAACCCTATTTAGGCGGCTGCCTAGGGTCTTGAGTTTCAATCTGCTCTTCTACTAAAACAGAGTCTTTCAGTCGAGTGGTAAAGTAAATAAATTAGGGCTTTATTCCCTTTCCCGAAACAGATATTCTTAGGAATGCAAACACAACAAACAGCATCAAAACAAAAGACGGCTACAGAGAAAAATATCTTCTTTTCCTTTGTTAATGTCACAAGGTTATTTTCTTCAAGGTTAACACAAAGAAATGATGTCATCCGAAAAACATATCGTACAGTCCATGGGAATTGGGTCTGAAGAATGGCTGTTATTTTCCCATTGCATTACTTCAGGTTCATTCCCGATACTACCAGAGTCACACTCATTACATGTGCTGGCTTCTGACACACTTTCCTGTGGCACATGAATACCTTTTCCTACAAAGTGTTCTTTAAGCCCAGGGCTATAACTGCCTAGTATACGAATGGCTTCTTGCTGGGTTTTCTGTCCCTTCCCACCTAGTGAGAAGACTGGATATCTTTCAGCTTTATGGTTATGTCCAGGACCATGCCCTTTAAAACATATAGAGCTTTTAACCCCTTCTTTGGAAAAACAAGCTTCCCACCTTTCTACCTTGTTCCTGGCTTTTGCTTCTGGGTTATTGAGGACTTTCTCCCGGGCTCTCCAGCCTCCCTCCGAGCTAGCAAGTTCCTGGTTACCTCTCCAGCTGTTCTTTGCTCTGAAGTCACGCTTAGAATTTCCTTCTACCGGCAAACTTCCTTCAGCATGACCTGTGCTCATTGGCTGTTTGCTCAGTCCTCCTGAGTTGCTGCCCCTCCTCCTGCTCCTGCTGGGACTCTCTCTAGGACTGCTTCTGAGTCTCTCCTCTCCAGGACTTCCTTCTTCCAGTCTGCCCTCTCCAGGACTCCTTCCAGAACTGCCTCTTCCTGGTTCTAACCAGAAACTTATATGCTTCCCTTCTCTGCACATTACGTGAGACTTTGGGCACAGGTGCTCCTGATGAGCCTTTCTGTTTCTTCCTGCATCACAACTATTACAGGGAAAATTCCTTCTAATGTCTTTTGACTTTTCTTGTGCTGGAGGCATTTGCCGCTCAGCTGTCTCTCCGTGCACTGAGCTTTCCTGTTCAGCCAAATCTGAGGTGAGTTTCTCATTTTCACTAACCTCCATGGGCTCTGTATTATCCACTGTGTCACATATCCCTCCCCCCTTAAGATATTACGGGATGGGGAACAGCCGTTCACACAGCACGTAATCTCCGCTGGACACCCAACCTTCCTGCTGGATCGGTTGTCTGCTGCTTCGCTACCCTGCCAAAGTTCCTTACAGCACGCAATCACTGCTCTACTCCTGGCTTGCGAAATAACCTCCCTCTTACGGGCTTCTGGTAAGTGGTAAGGCCGCTGCCGCACAATTTTCCCGGGAGGGGTGAGAATTTCATGGGCAACTAGTGTGGTTTCCCCCGGTATAGGTGTAAGGATTTATTTATTTATTTATTTATACTTTTCTTTTATACCGCTTTTTCCCAAGATCAAAGGCGGTTTACAAATAACATAATGAACAGTTTACAATTAACATATTGAACATTGTTTTACATAGAACATAGTATTTTCTTTAAACTATGTACAATTAACTTTTCATGAACAATAACATGGAGCATATAATTATACATATGCTGAACTATTTACATCAGTCAAATATTTACATTAGTCAGTTATTAATCATGGTTTCGAAGGGTTGTTTTTCTTATGTGTGTTGAGGTTTGAGGCTTTTTGATCTGTGTTTAGGGAGGATTTTTATGTAGGTGTGGTGAGGAGGATGGAGGGGGTTGATTAAGGTTTATAAAGTGTTCTTTAAACAGATATGTTTTTAGTTCTTTCCGGAATGTCTGGAGATCCTTTATTTTGCGGAGGTATAGTGGGAGTTTATTCCATATGGTGGGGGCTGCATATGAGAATGCTCTTGAGCTTGTGGTTTTTTTTGTTTTTCGAATTGATTTTTTAATGTCTAGTGAGTGGGTTGCATTTTGTCTGCGGGTTCTATGTTCTTTTGGAGCATGTAGTAGAGTGGTTAGATGTGAAGGTGATATGCCGTTGATAAGTTTAAATGTGGTTAAGAGTATTTTGTATGATATTCTACTATTTATGGGAAGCCAGTGTAGTTCAGCGAGGATGGGAGTTATGTGGTCAGTGAGGCGGGCTTTTGCTGTTACTCGGGCACAGATGTTTTGAGCTCGTTGGAGTAAGTTAATATTTGTGAGAGGGAGGCCGATAAGTAGACTATTACAATAGTCAAAGTGAGGAGTGATGAGTGTGCTGATAACAGATCTGAAGTCATGTGTGTCTAGTATTGGTCGTAGGTGTTGAATGGTTTTGAGTTTATAGAATATGGTTTTCACGGTTTGTTTTATGTGAGGGATCATACTAAGTGTGTGGTCTATTATGATGCCTAGGTATTTTACTTCCTTTTTGATTGGGATTATTGTATCGTTAATTGTTATTGTTTCTGGGAGAGTAGTATCTGGTTTTCTTGTTACGAACATTGCTTCAGTTTTTTTAGGTTGATGCTAAGGTTATTATTTTGTAGCCAGGTATTTGCTTCACTGATACAGTTTAGTAAGTTCTGGTAGTTGGGATTATTTGTGTTTATTGGTTGAGTGAGCATGATGTCATCTGCGTATATATAGTGGTTGACTTTATGTTTTTTGAATATATTTGTGATGGGTTGGAGATATAGGTTGAAAAGGAGGGCCGATAGGGCCGAGCCCTGTGGAATACCTTGTCCTTGTATGAATGGCTCAGAGGTGTCTTGACCCAATTTAACGCGTATTGATCGGTTTGTGATGTATGATATAAACCATTGTAGAATTGTTCCTCCTATTCCTAGGCTTAGGAGTCTGTTAATAAGTGTGTTGTGGTGGACATTGTCAAAGGCACCGGCTATATCAATGAATATGAGGATGTAACCTTGGTTGCATGTGTCAGTGCCCTTTATGAGGTCATCCATGAGTGTTATAAGTAGAGTTTCGACTCCATGTGAAGGGCGGAAGCCAAATTGATGTGAGTCAAGTGGTGCATGTGTGTCAATAAAATCTTGCAGTTGAAGCTGTATGATTTTTTCTATCACTTTGGCAATGAACGGTATGCTGGCTATGGGCCTGTAGGAGTTTGGGTCTGTAGGATTGAGTTTATTATTTTTTATTATAGGGCGTAAGGATGTGAGTTTTAGGGCATCTGGCATGATGCCCTTAGATAGTGATTGGTTTACTATATTTTGTATATGTATAGCTAATTCAGTTTTGGTGTTTTTTATCCATGACACTGGACAAGGATCTAGAGGGGAGGTAGTGGTGTTGATCATTGATATGATATTGAGGAGGTGTTTTTGTTCAATATCTTGAAAGGTTATCCATTTATTTGTTGGTTTTAATTCCGTGGGTATGGTTATGATTGTGCTGGATGATTTGTTTTTAATTTGTTAGCAAAATGAGTTGCAAGAGTTTGTGCGCTTATCGTTGATTGTTCAGGCTCTGGAGTTTGGGTTTTTGTTAGTGTCCTTATAATTGTAAATAGTTCTCTTGGTTTATTGAGTGCCATATTTATGACTTTTGTGTGGTATTCTCTTTTCGATCTGTTAATAGTGTCTTTGTATTTGTTAAGGAGACTTAAGTATTGCGCCTTATTATCGCTTGTTTTAGATTTCCTCCACCGTTTTTCTTGTTTTCTTAGTTGCTTTTTTATAGTGGAGAGTTCTCTATTAAACCATTTTTCTGATTTTCTTTTTGTGAATTGTTTTTGGGGACCTTGAGTGGGAGTTGCCGCTTCTTTTATTATTGAGTTCCATTGTTCCATTATGGTGTTGATTTCTGTTGTGTTATTTATAAGGTTAGGTAATACGGTTTCTAGGAAGGTGTCTTTGTTGAAGTGTGTAAAGCGAGATTTATAAGGTGTTGGAGTAATCTCTGTGTTAGTGTGTGATAGTGAGAGTAAATTGAAGGTTATTAAGTGGTGGTCTGACCATGGTACTTCTGTGATGAAAGGTGGGGATTGTAGTTGGTGTTTATTAAAGGGAGTGGGGATGAATACAAGGTCTAGAGCGTTACCTTTTGTATGTGTGGGTGTTTGTATGATTTGATTGTAACCCATTTCCTTCATTGAATCCATAAAGTTGATTGTGTGTTGTGGGTTGAGCGACGGAAGGTTCAGATCCCCTAATATAACAAGTGGTTTTCTCTGTGTAGCTGTACATGCGAGTTCTAGAATGGGGGTGAGATTTTTGTGGTCCGCTGAGGGGGGTCTATAGATTAGGGACAGTGCTAGGTTTTTGTTTTCTATATTTATGATATCCATACCGTCTATGTTATTCACATTTTTTAGTGAGTATTTGAGCTCTTTTTTGGTGATGATAAGGGCCCCTCCTCCCCTTTTTACTTCTCGGTGGCAGTTGAAAAGGTCATATTGATGTGTGTTGAGTTGATTCAGGAGGATTGTGTCCGTGGGTGCGAGCCAAGTCTCTGTGATGAGAAGGATATCAGGTTTTTCATCAGTGATTATGTCATTAATTATTGGTATTTTATTTCGTATGGATCTTGCATGTCCTTAAACCACGCAAGTAACTGGGTCAACTGGCGCTGCTGTTGCAGCGACAGTTCCATGCCTATTTTTGGAGCTGAATCCGCTCTACAGTCCTCGACCTTGGGACCTAGATCGTCCTCTATCTTTTCCCCTGAGGTGGCGGTGAGTCCCTCTACCTCCTTCTGCCCCGTGGAGCCAAATCCGCCACTTCCCCGGCTAGTAGGGGTCAATTGGGGCACCTCCTTCACCTCTGGAGACCCAAATCGTTCACAAATGATCTGGGCGATCCTATCCCCTATTTTTACTTCAAAATCTCATTCCCCAAAGTTAAAGAGCAAAACCTTAACCCCTCCCCTGTAGTCAGGGTCAATAACCCCGGCCCCGACATCGATAAAATACTTCGATGCCAGTCTGGATCGGGGAGCTATTCGCCCATAGCACCCTGTTGGCAGTTGAATTTGCAACCCCGTATCAATCAGGGCTTTTCCCCGTTTGGGCACTATCTCCGCCACCGCACTAAAAAGATCATACCCTGCTGAGGCTGCAGTCGCTTTTTGCGGGCTCTGGGCGTTAGGGGATATTTTGCAAAATTTTAATATGAAGCCTCCCTTACTGGGCGTTTCTGCTTCTACCTGGGGTTTTGAATAAGGACTTATCTTTGTGGGTTTTGCAAACAGAGGCTCAGGAACTAAAGTCATCATAGCTTCCCCTCCATCACTGCTCGCTGGCTCAGGCCTCTCTTCCATTTCTACTCTGCGGGGATACCCAAGGGACTTCTCCCCTTCCCGTCCATCCCCTTCCTCTGGAGGTTTTTCTTGGTTCCTGGGAATTGGGAGCTGGGACCCTTTTGATGTCCTATCCCCTTCTAGGTGCAGACCTTCCCTTAGCCCCTTGTCAAATGGGGGCCAGTCCCTACCCAAGACTAAGTCGAAAGGTAGTTTTGGCACTAGGGCTACTAGGGCTTTCTTTCGGACTCCTAATCCTTTTATCATTAGGCTGAAAAGAGGATAACAGGGAGGGAGGGAGTGGTCTAGTGGTTAGGACAAGGTACTTCAGGCCAGAGGGCCAGGGGTTCAAGTCCCACCTGGGGACAGCAATCGCAGGCCAGAGGGTCTAGGATTTCTAGTCCTATAAGCAGTCCTTGTGGTCTTGGGCAAGCCACTCAACCCTCCATTGCCCATGTTCCCTGTAAGTATTAGCGTATGTGTCTCATATCCCCTCGTGTTAAATGTATCCTCCAAATGACCGCTTTGACCCGGTGAAAAGCGGGATATAAATACAGCTAAATAAATAAATAAATAACAGGTGGAGGACCCATGAATGCACCTTATTTTAGCTATCCCTTCGGTTTGACAGGGGGGGAACCATTTTGGGCCTGTATGGTTTGCCAGAACTTTCGGGAGACCATACTCTGGTCCGCCCCCGAGTCAAGCAAAGCTCTTGCAGGGACTCCTTGCACCTCCACATCTATGCGGAATCCCTCTTGTACATGCTTGGTATCATTCGTTATCAGTGCAGTTCGGTAGATGCAATCTTTCTTCATGTGCCCTAGCTTTCCACACTTAAAACATTTTAACACAGCATTCCTATCCTCCCTCTTGGGTAAACACTCACTTGTATACTGAGCACCCATTCGAGGCTCTCTATTTGCCTTTCCAGAACTAGCCAATCCCCACTTACTTTCAGCGCCTCCTGGTATCCTTTTGGCCAATTCGGCTTCAAGGAACCGCTCTGTTAGCTGCGCTGCTTCAGTTGAGGTTTGGCAATTCTGTAATGTTAAAAAGGTTTTCACCTCTACAGGAACTGCCTCATAATACTGTTCCAGCACAATTGCATCTATTATGCTATCCAGAGTTTTTCCCTCTGGTTCAAGCCACTTCAAAACCAAACTGCGCACCCTATGGCACAGTGCCTTTGGTGTTTCCTCTGCTTGAAGCTTAGTTGCCCTTAGCATACGTCTATACACAGCAGATGTTAGGCCTAGCCTGTCACGTATTGCTCTTTTTACCTCTTCATACTCTGCTGCCAGAGTGGCAGGCATTGCTCTATAAGCCGACAGAGCTTCTCCTGTAAAGGATGAGGCCAGTCTGACTGCCCACTGCTCTTTAGGCCAGCGTGCATTGAGAGCTACCCTCTCAAATGACTCCACATAATCATCAAAATTATCATTGTTAGTCATTTGTCCAAATGTCCACACCCCACAATTCTGTGGGCCTACCCCACAGAAGTACTCTTGTAGTGCTGTTTCTTTTCTTGGTTCCTCCAGTAGAGCTTGCAACAGGTCCGTTAGGGGCTTCTGCTGGGCCTGTACGGCTGCAGTGGCCTGCTCCTGGCTCAGCTGAGCTAGCTCCCTCTGTTTGTCGAATTGTCCGCTCATCCAGCGTAAGACTTCCTGGACCTCCATTTTCGGGCTCACTCAATCTGGAAAATAAACCAAACACAACCACCAAGTGCGGTACCACTAGCTAAGGAAAAAAAAAATGTCCCCTTTTTTTTTTCCTTTCTTTTTTTAAAAGCAATTCCTTCTCACTTTGAATCCTCCCAGCCTGTGCCCATATACTCTTTACCTGAGCCAGGTGGAGGTTCGCACTTTGAGAAGGTGCTTGTCTCTGCCACAGGATCTGGGTCCTTCCGGGTGTGCCAACGTCCGCTACTTCCGCGCTGTCCTCTGCTGCGTCATGGTTGTTCACTCCTTTTGAATGATCCGCAACAACTACGCCATTTGTGATGGGGCCCGTGTGATAGAGCCCCGGTGAACCCTATTTAGGCGGCTGCCTAGGGTCTTGAGTTTCAATCTGCTCTTCTACTAAAACAGAGTCTTTCAGTCGAGTGGTAAAGTAAATAAATTAGGGCTTTATTCCCTTTCCCGAAAGATATTCTTAGGAATGCAAACACAACAAACAGCATCAAAACAAAAGACGGCTACAGAGAAAAATATCTTCTTTTCCTTTGTTAATGTCACAAGGTTATTTTCTTCAAGGTTAACACAAAGAAATGATGTCATCCGAAAAACATATCGTACAGTCCATGGGAATTGGGTCTGAAGAATGGCTGTTATTTTCCCATTGCATTACTTCAGGTTCATTCCCGATACTACCAGAATCACACTCATTACATGTGCTGGATTCTGACACACTTTCCTGTGGCACACGAATACCTTTTCCTACAAAGTGTTCTTTAAGCCCAGGGCTATAACTGCCTAGTATACGAATGGCTTCTTGCTGGGTTTTCTGTCCCTTCCCACCTAGTGAGAACACTGGATATCTTTCAGCTTTATGGTTATGTCCAGGGCCACGCCCTTTAAAACATATAGAGCTTTTAACCCCTTCTTTGGAAAAACAAGGTTCCCACCTTTCTACCTTGTTCCTGGCTTTTGCTTCTGGGTTATTGAGGACTTTCTCCCGGGCTCTCCAGCCTCCCTCCGAGCTAGCAAGTTCCTGGTTACCTCTCCAGCTGTTCTTTGCTCTGAAGTCACGCTTAGAATTTCCTTCTACCGGCAAACTTCCTTCAGCATGACCTGTGCTCATTGGCTGTTTGCTCAGTCCTCCTGAGTTGCTGCCCCTCCTCCTGCTCCTGCTGGGACTCTCTCTAGGACTGCTTCTGAGTCTCTCCTCTCCAGGACTTCCTTCTCCCGGTCTGCCCTCTCCAGGACTCCTTCCAGATCTGCCTCTTCCTGGTTCTAACCAGGAACTTATATGCTTCCCTTCTCTGCACGTTACGTGAGACTTTGGGCACAGGTGCTCCTGATGAGCCTTTCTGTTTCTTCCTGCGTCACAACTATTACAGGGAAAATTCCTTCTAATGTCTTTGGCTTTTCTTGTGCTGGAGGCATTCGCCGCTCAGCTGTCTCTCCCTGCACTGAGCTTTCCTGTTCAGCCAAATCTGAGGTGAGTTTCTCATTTTTACTAACCTCCATGGGCTCTGTATTATCCACTGTGTCACAATAGTGACAAGGAAGCCTGTTTTGAGCCTATGAGTATAGAAAAGGCCAATGACTTTAACTTAGAGAAAGGAGAAATCCCTGCAGCGCATGGATTTTAGGCCCCTCATAGAGAAAGAAACCCGAGGGAGAGAAAGTTCAGGCAGCCACACTCTAACTCCTATGACGTAACTACAGGCTTGAGAAGTGACTACAATCACCTGGGAGGAGTGGAGGAAGGTCTGGAGCCCTGGAGAGGGAAATATAAACCCCTGCTAAAGCATAGGAAAGGGGAAGTTCAGAGGAAAGGAGAAGCTCAGAGGAAAGGAGAAACTCAAAGGAAGGAAGACGCTCTGGGGAGACAGAGGTCTCAGGAGGTTCGGAAGACTCAGAGGATTCAGGGGAATCAGGAGTGGAACCAGGAGCACCTGCAGATCTCCAGGAGAGAAGAATACAGAGAGCTGTTCCAGAGAGGCTGGAAGGAGACAAGGAACAGTAGCAAGCACAACCAGGGAGAACTGCCCAGTCAGGGCCGGCCCGTCCATTGAGCAAGAATGTTTTTTGCACAGGGCCCCGCGTTTCAGAGGGCCCCACGCAAAGAACATTCTGTTTTTTTTCAAAATCAAGTAAAAAAAAAAAAAAAAGCTGGCTGCTACCGCTGCCGCTGCCACCGCAGCAGAATGGAGTGACCCGCGGGGCCCCCTCTGCCCGGCTGAGCTCTCCCTCTGTGCCGGCTTTCAGATACGCGAAGGGAGAGTGTCTCCCTCGCATATCTGTTAAGCCTGCAGGAAATTTCCCATCTGCCTCTGCAGGCTTAACAGAGACGCGAGGGAGACACTCTCCCTTCGCGTATCTGAAAGCCGGCACAGAGGGGCTCAGCCGTCGCAGAGGGAGGGAGGGACTCAGCCGGGCAGAGGGGGCCCCGCGGGACACTCCATTCTGCCACGGCAGCGGTAGCAGCCAGCTTTTTTTTTTTTTTTTTGTTCCTTGAACCGATGGGGGGGGGGGGTTAGGACTGGTAATGGGCTATGGAGGGGGTTAGGACTTGACTTGAGGTGGGCTGTGGGTTGATGGGGGGGTTAGGACTGGAAATGGGCTGGGGGGGGTTAAGACTGGAGGTGGGCTGATAGGGTTAGGACTGGTAATGGGCTGAGGGCTCATGGTGGCTGTCTGGTAATGGGCTATGGGGGTTAGGACTGATAATGGGCTATGGCGGGGCTAGGACATGAAATGGGCTGATGGGGAGGGGTTATGACTTGAGGTGGGCTGATGGGGTTAGGACTGGTAATGGGCTGTGGGGTGTTGGGGGGGTTAGGACTGGTAATGGGCTATGGGGGGGTTAAGACTGGTAATGGGCTTTGGGCTGATGGGGGCTGTCTGGTAATGGGTTATGGGGGGTTAGGACTGTTAATGGGCTATGGCGGGGCTAGGACAGAAAATGGGCTGATGGGGAGGGGTTAGGACTTAAGGTGGGCTGATAGGGTTAGGACTGGTAATGGGCTGTGGGCTGATGGGGGGGTTAGGACTGGCAATGGGCAATGGGGGGCTGACTGGAAATGGGCTGATGGGGGGTTAGGACTGGTAATGGGTTATATGGGGGGCTTAAACTGAAAATGGGGGTGATGGGGGGTTAGGACTGGAAGTGGGTTGATGGGGGGCTAGGACTGGAAATGGGCTGATGGGGTGCTAGGACTGGAAATAGGCTGATGCAGGGACTAATGGACTAACTACTTAATGTATAGTTTTATTTCTACAGTGTTGTACATTCCAAGTTTGGCTTTTGGGATTCCCAGTTTAATTATTGTTGTCCTGTTTCTAAATTGTGATTCCTTGTTTGGTGACGGTTTATGTTCTGTTCATGTGTAACTGAGCTGAGGTATTCTGTTTATATAATTCCTATTTGACATTGCCACTTGTACACTTTCCCCAGTAGGTCATGTATTGGTATTCTCTGAAATGTATTGGTTTAATATTTGCATGTTTCCTTTTGATAGGTAGGGTATGGTGCTTTGTGAGTCCTGGTAGTGCTGTTATGATACGGCGGGTTTGCTATGGGTTCTAAATGGGCAGTGTTTGTAGTAGTTCCTAATGTGTCTGGCGGTTGGCACTGGATTATAGTAATGTAGAAATCTTTTAGTCTTTCTTTATTCATACACTCATTAAGAGGCATGTTTACTAAAAGTTAGTATATGGTAACATTATGCAAATATTTATGCAAATGAGGCCCCTTATGCAAATGAGGCCCCTCACCGATTCTCCGCACATGGCCCCGCACCCCCCTTGGGCCGCCCCTGTGCCCAGTGCTTCAGGTACTGACTGTCTTTATCAGGGAGAGTTGAGCTCAGGAGAGACATTAGAACACCCAGGGAGGCTGTACTCTGAGCACTGTGTCCAGAGCTCAGAACCGGACATTGCTCTAACAACACCAGAGGATATGCAGATTGAGTTGGCAGGGGAGGAATTGCAAGATCTAGATATCCCCATGGACTGTACCCTGTGTCAAGCTAAAAGCATGGAATCTTTATGCTAAAGGCTAGCATTGAATGAGAATGTCTCCTAGAAGCAGGTAACTGGAATTGAGCCAGGAATTGGGTTTGAAGAAAACTCCACGTGTTTGCATTTCTTAGGAAAGTGCTGAGTCACGCTGAAGAGAAAGCTTGTGAATGTTTGTTACTTGTTTTCTTATTTTGAGTTTAAAACCTATCCTGAAGGGAAGGAGGGAAAGAAGAGGTTGTTCCAGAGGAGCTGAGTTATTCTTTTGCTGTTAAGTGCTTCACAAACCCAAGGTTAAAAAGAAGTATTTTTACCTTGCTGAGCAGAGCTGTTTCTCTAAGACTGAGCAACGTTGTTAACCAGCTGCATGTGTTTAAAAGACTGTGAAGCAGTTATACTGATCTAAATGCTCCGTTGCAAATAATCCTGAATGGACAAAATTCCTGTGTACAGTATACTTGAACTTTTACTTTAAAATAAATTCTGTCATTTGCCTTAACATCGGACCATGACTACACTTCTTCTTAAGAGCCAAACTACATGTTCCAGAATCCACCTGAGGAAAAGCTAGTTTATTTGAGCTCACCAAGAGAAGTTCTCCATTACCTCGCCCCTCTAAGCCAGAGGCCAGGGGCAAGGGCGTGACAGTGGCATAGTTGTACGGATCTTGTTGCCTGCATCAGGATATACAGCCACAGGATTTATAAAATGAGAGCGGAGATCTGGATTGCGAGCTTCACTGGGATTCGCTGGCAAGGTCGACCAGGACGACGGAGCGGTTCCATGGAGACACCCTTCCTTTTTAAGGCCAGAGTTAGCACCTGACCCAGGTAAAAGGTACCTAGTAGGGGGTCAGCCTGGATCAGAGTAAAAGGGGAGGAAATGTGAAAGCGTCCAGATAAAAAGAGAACATTAGAGCTGTAGCGTGGTACCGTGCTTGGTGTTTTTCTCTTTTTCCTTGCAGGTAGTCGCTGAGATGGAGCCCAAGGAGCTGATCCAATCAATGACCCTACAGTTCCAGAGACAGCAAGAGAAGGCCCAACAAGTGCAAGAGCAAGCAGCAGCTGCTTTACAAGCACAGCAGAAGCCAGTGCTAGACTTGGTAGAGGCACTGATTGTCAGCCAGCGAGCAGGAGCTGGAGGTTTGCCAGCCCAGCCAGAACTAATAATGCCACAGAATGTTTGTATGGTAGGACCACAGACAAGTGGGACATTGAAACATAGAAACATGATGACAGAAAAAGACCACATGGCCTATCTAGTCTGTCCTTCCATATCAACAACTACAACAGCCCACTTTTTACCTTTAGAGATCCTCTGTGTTGGTCCCATGCTTTTTTGAATTCAGTTACTGTACTCATCTCTACCACCTCCACTGGGAGACTATTCCATGGATCCACTACTCTTTCCATAAAGAAATATTTCCGCATGTCACTCCTGAATCTATCTCCCTTCAGCCTCATCCCATGTCCCCTCGTAGCAGAACTTGCTTTCAATTGAAAGAGGCTCTCTTCCTGAACATTTATGCCATGGAGGTATTTAAACATCTCAATCATATCACCTCTATCCCACCTTTCCTCTAAGGTGTACATATTAAGATCCTTAAGTCTGTCCTCATATGCTTTATAATGAAGCCCACTAATCATTTTAGTAGCCACCCTCTGCACCAACTCCATCCTGTTCACATCCTTTTGAAGGTGCGGTCTCCAGAATTGCACACTATACTCCAAATGAGGTCGCACCAAAGACTTATACAGAGGCATTATCACCTCCTTTTTTCTGCTAGCCATTCCTCTCCGTATGCACCCAAGCATCCTTCTAGCTTTTGCTGTTGCCTTTTCTACCTGTTTAGCTACTTTAAGATCATCAGACACAACCACGCCTAGGTCCCGCTCTTCTTTAGTGGACAAAAGTACTTCACCTCCTATACTGTATTGTCCCTTGGATTGCTGCAGCCCAAATGCATGACCTTACATTTTTTAACATTAAATCCCAGCTGCCAAATTCTAGACCATTCTTCAAGCTTAGCTAGATCCCTCCTCATGTTATCTACACCTTCCTGGGTGTCTATTCTATTGCAGATTTTGGTATCATCCGCAAAGAGGCAAACCTTACCCGACAGCCCTTCCGCTATATCACTAACAAAGATGTTAAAAAGAATCGGACCAAGGACAGATCCCTGGGGCACACCACTGGTAACATCCTTCTCCTCAGAGTGAGCTCCATTTACTTGTACTCTTTGTCGCCTCCCACCCAACCAATTTCTAACCCAAGCAGTAACTTTAGGGTCCATCCCTAGGGTGCTCAGTTTGTTTATAAGTCGCCTGTGATGAGCAGTGTCAAAGGCTTTACTTAAATCTAAATACACCACATCTAGAGCTCTCCCTCGGTCCAACTCTCTGGTCACCCAGTCAAAGAAATCAATCAAATTTGTCTGACAAGACCTGCCTCTGGTGAATCCATGCTGCCTTGGATCCTGTAATCCGCTGGACTCCAGAAACCTCACTATTTTCTCTTTCAGCAGCGTTTCCAATAATTTACTCACCACCAAAGTTAAACTAACCGGCTTGTAGTTTTCAACCGCATCCTTACTTTTGCTTTTGTGTAAAGGCACCACATGAGCCTCTCTCCAGTCCTTTGGCACCACTCCCGACTCCAACGAGGCATTGAAAAGGTCAGTCAGTGGAGTTGCTAGAACGTCCCCAAGTTCCCTCAGTATTCTAGGGTGTATCCCATCCGGTCCCATCGCTTTGTCTACTTTAAGTTGAGCTAGTTTCTCACGAACACAGTCTTCTGAAAATTGTTCAAGATGTCCCTCGCTTCTGTTCCAATTTGTGGGCATTTTCTGAGGTCCTGCTCCTGTTTCTTCATCTGTGAACACAGAACAAAAATATTTGTTAAGCAATTCCGCTTTATCCTTATCAGCTTTTACATATTCTCCCCCTGCACCCTTGAGTCTGACAATACCACTCTTGCCCTTCCTCTTCTCACTAATATATCTGAAAAATGTCATCCAAAAGGGGGGCACTCCAAAAGCAGGGTCAGAGGCCAGTTTTGGTCAGTCAGAAAAGAGACAAGGGAACAATGCAGAATGTGGGAAAACTAGTATGCCTGTTCAGAAGGAAAAGTGGGTTGAGAAAAAATGCTATCATTGTGGGAAGATGGGACACCTACAGAGGGGGTGCAAAGCCCGCATAGGATTGATGGGTGCTAATGTGAAACATCTGAGAGAGGGTTTCCTCTTAGCTGTTAACATCCAGGGGATCAGTACCAACGCTCTGCTCGACTCGGGTGCCGACCAAAGCATGGTATCACGGAGGCTTTGGCGAGCAATTGAAGCTCAGGATGAGTCGGTCCCGAGGAGACCAGAGGGTAGAATCCAAATTAGATGCATCCATGGGGCTGCCTCTTTCTACCCCATATATAAGGTAGTGATAAAAGGGTTAGGGGTACAGAAGGAAATCCCCATGGCAGTGCTCCCAAATCTCCCCCATGACCTAGTATTAGGAAGAGACTGGCCCCAATTTAGAAAATGGATAGAGAAGGGACTCGGACAGAAGGTGGATGGGATGGTAACTGTGGTCCCTAGTCCTCTGAAGAGCAAGAACCCAGGAGAAAAGCCCCTGGAAGGCCATTCCCCTGTTAAACAGAAGTTTGTATTAAAATTTTCTAGGGTGTCCGAGAAAGACCAGAGTCCCAGGAGAGCCACTCCTCAAGCAGCGGGATATGATCTGTGCAGCGCCATAAATGGAGTAGTACCCAGCCTCGGTAAAGCTCTCATTGACACCGGCCTGCAGATGGAGATGCAAATTGGATGCTATGGCCGGATAGCCCTTTGTTCCGGTCTAGCACTGAATCACTTTCTGGATGTCAGTGCTGGGGTCATCGATCCTGACTATAGAGGGAGTGTCAAGGTATTACTCTTTAATTTTGGTGAGGAAGACTTCCCTGTGAAGGTCGGAGACAGGATTGCACAGCTGGTATGCAAGAGAGTAGGATTTCCCCCACTGGAAGAGGTCCCCAGGTTGACTCCCACAGGACGGGGAGCCGATGGATTTGGTTCCACCAGACAGGTCAGCATGAAAGGTCTAACAGCCACCTGTGAAGAGAGGATGGAGGAAGACCTTGGACCCCAAGTGACAGACTGGAGGAGGAACTCAGAACCTCAAATGGGTGAAGAACTATCCCTGATTCAAAGGCAGGAACTGGCCAGACTAGTGGCAAAGTTTCTAGATGTTCTAATGCCAATCCCTGGAGAGACCCAACTGGTAGCGCATGAGGTTGTGACCCCACATGGGAAGGTCGGCAGACAGCGACCCTACAGGCTACCAGAAGCTAAGAAGCAGGAGGTGATGGCGCAAGTGCGTGAAATGATGGAGATGGGTATCATCGAAGAGTCAAGAAGCCCGTGGTGCAGTCCAATAATGCTTGTTCCAAAACCTGATGGTTTTGACTTCAGACAGGTAAATGCCATCTCAGTATTCGATGCTTACCCGATGCCCAGGATCGAAGAGCTACTGGATCGTTTGGGGCAAGCCCAGTTTTTGACCACTCTGGACATGATGAAAGAGTACAGGCAGATTCCACTGACGAGGGAATCTCGGCCAAAGACCGCCTTCAGCACCCCGATTGGCCTAGTCCAATTTAGGAGGATGCCGTTTGGCCTCCACGGCGCCGCAGTCACTTGCCAGAGACTAATGGATCAAGCCCTGGGCCCTCATCAAGAGTATGCTGTTGCCTATATGGATGATATGATTATTCATAGTTGCAGTTGGACGGAACATCTCCCAAGAGTCAAAGCCGTCTTACGGTCTATGAGACAGGCAGGCCTCACCCTGAATCCCAGCAAATGTGCCTTTGCTAGGCAAGAAGTGAAGTATCTGGGGCATATGGTGGGATGGGGCATGGTCAAACCTCTATTTGACAAAAGAGATGGTGTCAAGAATTTTCCCAGACCTACAAACAAGAAACAACTAAGAAGTTTTCTAGGCCTGATAGGCTACTACAGGAGATTCATACCCCACTTTGCAGAAGAAAGCGCTATTTTTACTGATATGCTAAAGAAAAATTGTCTGAATCGCCTCAATTGGACCCAGGAGGCTGAGATAGCCTTCACCGTGTTGAAGAAGAGGCTATGCACGACCCCGGTGTTGCGCGGAGTGGATTTCACACAGCCCTTTATTGTGCAAATGGATGCATCGGAGGCAAGCTTAGGAGCAGTCTTATCCCAGAAGCATGAAGGAAAGGAGCATCACGTAATGTTCCTTAGTAGAAAGCTGTCCCCTGCAGAGCAGAAATACTCTACCATAGAAAAAGAGTGCCTTGCCATCAAGTGGGCAGTTGACGCCCTCCGGTTCTACCTCACGTGACGAAGATTCCTACTAGTCAATGATCATGCTCCCTTAAAGTGGCTACAACAGATGAAAAAACACAATGCCCGATTAACCTGGTGGTACATGGCTTTGCAAGCTTTTGATTTCAAGATAGAACATAGGGATATCTAGATCTTGCAATTCCTCCCCTGCCAACTCAACCTGCATATCCTCTGGTGTTGTTAGGGCAATGTCCGGTTCTGAGCTCTGGACACACTGCTCAGAGTACAGCCTACCTGGGGGTTTTAATGTCTCGCCTGAGCTCAACTCTCCCCGATAAAGACAGTCAGTACCTGAAGCACCGGGCAGTTCTCCCTGGTTGTGCTCGCTACTGTTCCTTGTCTCCTTCCAGCCTCTCTGGAACAGCTCTCTGTATTCCTCTCTGGGTTCTCTCCTGGAGATCTGCAGGTGCTCCTGGTTCCACTCCTGATTCCTCTGAATCCTCTGAGTCTTCCGAACCTCCTGAGACCTCTGCCTCCCCAGAGCTTCTTCCTTCCTCTGAGTTTCTCCTTTCCTCTGAGCTTCCCTCTGAGGTTCTCTCCGAGGTTCCCCTTTCCTCTGCTTTAGCAGGGGTTTATATTTCCCTCTCCAGGGCTCCAGCCCTTCCTCCACTCCTCCCAGGTGATTGTAATCACCTCTCAAGCCTGCAGTTACGTCATAGGAGTTAGGGTGTGGCTGCCGGAACTTTCTCTCCCTCAGGTTTCTTTCTCTATGAGGGACCTGAAATCCATGCCCTGCAGGGATTTCTCCTTTCTCTAAGCTAAAGTCATTGGCCTTTTCTATACTCATAGGCTCAAAACAGGCTTCCTTGTCACATACCTCCCTACTAAAGATATTACGGGCTGGCGGAAGTTCCTCCGAACAGTTCGTAATCCTTGATAAGTGTCACACCTCCTCCGCCCTAGCCTTGACTGCTGGTATGGTTGGGCTTTTTATGAGGGTGGTAGTTGTGCCTTGCTTCTGTATATAAACCACGCAGAAGCACTTTCTTTCTTTTAGGGTTTTATTCCCCGTCCCTTGAGGTTTCTTCTTATTAACAACAGAAATTAACAGCCTAATTTGGCTTATAACATAAAGTAACTGGATAACACAAATAGCTTTCTTCAGCATATAACGTCAAACAACAGTAAATAACAAACAGCCTACTTTGTCTGTTTGGCTGGAGAGAGAGAGAGAGAGATGTAGCCTTTGCCACTTGAATATGGGAATTAAGGTTACACAAACCTTTACCTTAATGAGTATTCAGGTTCTTTTGTAGTAAGGGAACATTCCATCAATTCTGTATCTGCTAATGCTCCTGATTCTTCATATTCCATCAATTCCTGTCCGTTGGAATCTGCATTACCCACTTCTAATGTGGAATAAAAGTATGGCAGATTTGCCCCGTCAGTTAGGAAGTTCCTCTTCCTCTGTGTAGCACTGCCTCTCTGGGGAATGTCACAAAACTCTGTATGCTGTCTTCTAGAGCCCTGCCCCCGCTGGTATCTCAGTGGATAGCTCAGGTCTCTGTTTGGCTTGCTAGCTGAGTAATTGTGATACACTCCCTGCCGGGTCTGCCTCAGCTCTCCAGGCTCAGCTGTGCCCGATTTCAAACTGTGTAACGGTGATTCCCTTGGAGCTAGGAGTTCACCGTAATAAGGGATTTCTTCTGCTTCTCTGGGTAGGTGAAACTCCCTTCTTTTAAGACTTTTATAAACAGGAGAAAAGTTACTATCAGCCTCTGAATATCCAGGCTTTTTAAGGGTATTTTTATGCCTCCAAGACTCTTCCCTTTTAGATGGCAAATAGCCCTTGTATCCCTTCTTTTCCCCAGTACCTGTTGTTGCAGCCTTCTTATATTTCACTTGCCTTTTCTCAGAACCACACAGGTCTCTGGACTCTTTCCACAATTCCTCTCTCCAGGATTGCCTACTCGGCTCCTCTCTCCAAAATTGCTTCCTTCTCAAAGGTTCCCCCTCTCTGAATGTTTGGTAGTCCGTCTTATCTATGTATTTTCTGACTCCACCTTTCCTCAGCTGCGCTCCATTAGGTGAAGCAGAGTCCCGTGCTTTACTCCCTGGGTGTGTCTCTCTGGGCTCTGGGCACGTGTGCTTTGGTTGTCCCTGGCAACCATCAAGCATTCTTCCATTCATCCTGTCACTTTTTCCTTGATCATTCACCCTGCCGTGCATTTTCTCATGCTGCCCTAGGTCCACCCTGTGACATAAGGTATCTGCATTCTGATGTAACTTCCCTGTCCTATGTTCTATCTTGGATAGACTGGCCACCGCCGATTTTTCCTGCCAGGGCTTAAGTACATTTATATGATAAACTTGTCTGCGACCTGTCCTACCTTCTACCTCATAGGACACTGGACCTACTTGTCTGATCACTTTCCATGGTCCCTTCCACCGGACCTCAAATTTTGGCGTGGCGCCTGCCACCATTAATAGGACTTTCTCTCCCAGGACTAACTGGTGGGGTTTTGCCCTCTGGTCATATCGCTCCTTTTGGCGAGTTTGACTAGCCTGTAAATTCTCTTCGGCAACCTGGGAAGTCCTATTTAACCGCCCTCTTAAATCTCGGAGAAAGTGAGGGATGCCCATAGCCTCCTTCTCCGTCTCTATCCATTACTCCATTAATATGTCCAAGACTCCCCGAGGGGCTCGGCCATACATTAATTCGTAGGGAGATACGCCCAGGGAAGCTTGTATCCATTCCCTACAGGCGTAAAGCATGAAAGGAAGCAACACATCCCATTCTGTCAAATTCCCATCTAAACCCCGTCTTAGCATCTGTTTTAATGTTTGATTCAACCTCTCTAACTAGACTATTAGACTGGGGGTGATAGCGGCCGTTTTTACATGCTGCACCCCAAAAGCGTCCCAGACCTGAGCCAGATATTTGTACATAAAATTGGTCCCACGGTCGGTAAACACTTCCTGAGGAAAACCCACTTCGCAAAACAGTTTCACTATTTCCAATGCTACTGTTTTGGCAGAGATATTGCGCAAAGGTACTGCCCAGGGAAATCTGGTGAACTGATCAACCATGACTAAAATATATTGAAATCCCCGGGGTATTTTTACCAGGGGCCCAACTATATCCATGGCGATTCGTCCAATGGGTCCGATATTGTGGGTGTCGGGATCATTGGTACTACAGGAGGCTGGGCAGCCGTGACCCGCTGACATGAGGGGCATGCAGCACAATATCGAGCGGTTTCTTTAAAGACCCCGGGCCAGTAGAAACGTACCAGGATCTGATCCAGGGTCCCTTGCACCCCTTTGTGGCCACCCACCGGGTGGTCATGGGCGAGCCTTAAGACCAACCCCTTGAAAGCTGCGAGCACCACCAGCTGTTTCCTGACCGTCCCTGTCTGGGTATCGTGACTTTCCCTGTATAATATCTCTTTGTCTAAAAGAAATCTCGGAAGGGCCTGTCGCACAACCTGAGCGTATTCAAATGCTCGGGTGAGTGCCGGGTCTGCCTGCTGTTCCTTTGGAAAAGTCGGAAAATTCGCAATCAACTCTGCAGGCACACAGGGTAACCCTTGGCTAGTTACCACCCCAGCCCTCCCCTGAGTCCTACCTCTCCCCTCGCGACATTTCACAGCTTTCCCCTTCTTAATCCTAGAAGATGGGGAAGCCATTAGGCCATCATGTGAGGGCAAAGCTCCTAAGGAACCCTCTGGGGACCCATCCCTTTGTTCATTGGCCATAGTCTGGGACCGGGTAGACACAAGCCCAACCTTCTGTCCAAGTCCCTTCTCTATCCCTTTTCTAAATTGGGGCCAGTCTCTTCCTAATACTAGGTCATGGGGGAGATTTGGGAGCACTGCCACGGGGATTTCCTTCTGTACCCCTAACCCTTTTATCACTACCTTATATATGGGGTAGAAAGAGGCAGCCCCATGGATGCATCTAATTTGGACTCTACCCTCTGGTCTCCTCGGGACCGACTCATCCTGAGCTTCAATTGCTCGCCAAAGCCTCCGTGATACCATGCTTTGGTCGGCACCCGAGTCGAGCAGAGCGTTGGTACTGATCCCCTGGATGTTAACAGCATTTTTTCTCAACCCACTTTTCCTTCTGAACAGGCATACTAGTTTTCCCACATTCTGCATTGTTCCCTTGTCTCTTTTCTGATTGACCAAAACTGGCCTCTCCCTCTGCTTTTGGAGTGCCCCCTTTTGGATGACGAGCTAATTCAGCTTCTAAATAGCACTCAGTCAGAAGGGTTGCCTCTCCTGTGCTCTGGCAGTTTTGCTGTATCAGAAAAGATTGTATGTCCTTAGGAACGGCAGCCATAAACTGTTCCAATACTATTGTATCCACCACCATGTCAACAGTTTTCCCCTCTGGGAACAACCACTTTAAGGCTAAGCCTCTTATCCTTTGGCTTAAGGCCTTAGGTGTTTCTCCAGCTTTCAGGGACGTGGCTCTGAACATGCGGTGATATAGCATTTTGGTTAAACCTAAGAGCTCTTGTGGCATTTTTCACTTCAGAATAATTTGTGGCTAGGGCAGCTGGCATGGCCCTATAGGCAGCCAATGCTTCCCCTTTTAAAGAGGTGGCTAGCCTTACAGCCCATTGCTCAACTGGCCATCCTATAGCATGAGCGACTCTTTCAAAAGACTCTAAATAGTCATCAATGTCATCCTCCACAGAAACTTTGCCAAAAGACAATGTCTCACTTGTTTGTGGTCCTACCATACAAACATTCTGTGGCACTATTAGTTCTGGCTGGGCTGGCAAACCTCCAGCTCCTACTCGCTGGCTGGCAAGCAGTGCCTCTACCAAGTCTAGCACTGGCTTCTGCAGTGCTTGTAAAGCAGCTGCTGCTTGCTCTTGCACTTGTTGGGCCATCTCTTGCTGTCTCTGGAACTGTAGGGTCATCGATTGGGCTCCATCTCAGCGACTACCTGCAAGAGAAAAGAGAAAAACACCAAGCACGGTACCACGCTACAGCTCTAATGTGCTCTCTTTTTATCTGGATGCTTTCACATTTCCTCCCCTTTTACTCTGATCCAGGCTGATCCCCTCCTAGGTATCTTTTACCTGGGTCAGGTGCTGACTCTGGCCTTAAAAAGGAAGGGTGTCTCCATGGAACCACTCCATCGTCCTGGTCGACCTTGCCAGTGAATCCCAGTGAAGCTCGCAACCCAGATCTCCGCTCTCATTTTGTAAATCCTGTGGCTGTATATCCTGATGCAGGCAAAAAGATCCGTACAACTACGCCACTGTCACGCCCTTGCCCCTGGCCTCTGGCTTAGAGGGGCGAGGTAATGGAGAACTTCTCTTGGTGAGCTCAAATAAACTAGCTTTTCCTCAGGTGGATTTTGGGACATGTAGTTTGGCTCTTAAGAAGAAGTGTAGTCATGGTCCGATGTTAAGGCAAATGACAGAATTTATTTTAAAGTAAAGGTTCAAGTAAACTGTACACAGGAATTTTGTCCATTCAGGATTGTTTGCAACAGAGCATTTGGATCAGTATATCTGCTTCACAGTCTTTTAAACACATGCAGCTGGTTAACAACGTTACTCAGTCTTAGAGAAACAGCTCTGCTCAGCAAGGTAAAAATACTTCTTTTTAACCTTGTGTTTGTGAAGCACTTAATAGCAAAAGAATAACTCAGTTCCTCTGGAACAACCTCTTCTTTCCCTCCTTCCTTTCAGGATAGGTTTCAAACTCAAAATAAGAAAACAAGTAACAAACATTCACAAGCTTTCTCTTCAGCGTGACTCAGCACTTTCCTGTGAAATGCAAACACGTGGGGTTTTCTTCAAACCCAATTCCTGGCTCAATTCCAGTTACCTGCTTCTAGGAGACTTTCTCATTCAATGCTAGCCTTTAGCATAAAGATTCCATGCTTGTAGCTTGACACAGGGTACAGTCCATGGGGATATCTAGATCTCGCAATTCCTCCCCTGCCAACTCAATCTGCATATCCTCTGGTGTTGTTAGGGCAATGTCCGGTTCTGAGCTCTGGAAACAGTGCTCTGAGTACAGCCTCCCTGGGGGTTCTAATGTCTCGCCTGAGCTCAACTCTCCCTGATAAAGACAGTCAGTACCTGAAGCACTGGGCAGTTCTCCCTGGTTGTCTCCTTCCAGCCTCTCTGGAACAGCTCTCTGTATTCCTCTCTGGGTTCTCTCCTGGAGATCTGCAGGTGCTCCTGGTTCCACTCCTGATTCCCCTGAATCCTCTGAGTCTTCTGAACCTCCTGAGACCTCTGCCTCCCAAGAGCTTCTTCCTTCCTCTGAGTTTCTCCTTTCCTCTGAGCTTCCCTCTGAGGTTCTCTCTGAGGTTCCCCTTTCCTCTGCTTTAGCAGGGGTTTATATTTTCCTCTCCAGGGCTCCAGCCCTTCCTCCACTCCTCCCAGGTGATTGTAATCACCTCTCAAGCCTGCAGTTACATCATAGGAGTTAGGGTGTGGCTGCCTGAACTTTCTTTCCCTCAGGTTTCTTTCTCTATGAGGAGCCTGAAATCCATGCCCTGCAGGGATTTCTCCTTTCTCAAAGCTAAAGTCATTGGCCTTTTCTTTACTCATATGCTCAAAACAGGCTTCCTTGTCAGAATATATTAAAAGGAACTGCCTCAGCCCATAAGTAAATACATAAATAAGAAAATAAAAAAATAGAAATAAAAAAAATAATATAATAAAATAGAAAATCAATAATAAATAAACCCAACATTTAATTAGAGGGAAAAGACGCTATCCTGTATAAATTATAAAAATAAAAAGTTGTTAATAAAATTGTATAAAACCAGTATATTCAGGGAGAGGATATATAAAAAACTAAGAAGCTTTGGGAAGATAAATATGTGATACCAATGAAGGTAACAACTGAAACCTAGGGCACTTGTTCTAAGGTAAATTGGACTGCAGACTTATCTCACAGAGCTATCATCACCATTGTCTTGTAAGTATAGAAGCAGAAGTGGAATTCATAAGAAAACTGAAAGATTGATACCATGGTTGAGGCCCTCGAGTATAATGTATCCATCTCATGAATTGGTTGCTGTTCCAATCTAAGGAGGGTCTTGTGGATGTCCCCTCCACACAAGTGTGGACGTGCCTTCTTGAGTACTAGAAACCTTAAATCATAAAGGGTATTTGATGCTTCAATCTAGTGACTTCATCCGGAATACTACTCAATGTACCATGCAGCACTCCAACCTATCCCTCATAGCAACACCATTCACACATCACCATGACCACATGGCATGCAGTATCCTCTCTGGGCATACAAAGAGCAGATGAACACGAGAGGTAGTTCAACATGCTGTGAGTTGACAGAGGATATCTCATATGCCTATCTTCCATCACCCAGAAAGGCACATACTCCCAACCAAAGTGGCAGTGGCCAGAGCACAAATCCAAAACCCACAAACCCACACATGGGACACCGACAGCACAGACAGCACTGGTATGCATCAGAGGCTGCTGGTGTGACTATGGATGGGCTGCTGAAATGAGGGTGATGTACCCAAAATGTGATGTTGGTGTGCACAGATGCACAATTAGGCAAGCACCATTGCTGTGACTGGGCCTATCTGTGAATCTGGACCCGAAAGCATATGTAATTTCCTGTGTTCCTTCACAATATGTGGGAGATGGAGAACCATGGCCCTGTATAACTGATCTGTGCAGCAACATTCTAGCCTGTGTGTATACCTTCTGGGGACCCAGATGTGAGTGCCACTGTAAACCAAGAAGCGTCAGACACTCGTTGTAGAGGTGACAGTATCTGCATGCATGTACCATGGGAGCACAGGTACTGTCACCATGACAGCATTGTAGGAGTATGTGTAGCACAGGTCCATACAACTAAACACCATGTCCCCCGTCCCCCCCCCCACTGGTACGGTGGCATCAACCACTGTGTTTTCCTGAGCCCGCTGTGAGAATGGCCATAAAGGTCAGTGGCCCAATGATACTGAATCAGGTTATGCACTGCCTGTGGCAGTAATCATAGAGGTCAGGGGTTGGGAGTGCATATGATGTGAAGATCGTACAGGTCCATGGGGTCATCCAACCATACCTGGAATGGACAAGATTGTATCTTGAGCATCACTGTATAGATGTTTGTATGGGAAATGCCAGGTTCGGAGGCTCAACCCTGGTAGGGCAACCCCAGAGGAAGGGGGACAGGTAGCCAGTATAGAGAATAGGGCCAGAATGTGGAGACAAGTAGCACATACAGGGGATATGCAGCTGACTCTGCATGCCACATATGGACCATGTTGGGTCATCTCTGGGGGAGGGGGGGCATGATACATATTGGAAACACATCCCAAGCAATGCATGGAACAGTAGGAATCACTGCGGCAGATAACAGATGGTGGAATGATAGACGCAGTGACAGTGTTGTGAGATGCAGCCCACTGAAGGCTTTGTGTGCAGCACATAGTAGCACACACTAGTGAGCCACAGCCATCTGGGAGAGGCATAGTGCAGGCACGAGTGATGTGTCGGATGCATACCAGCTAGTGCCCCAATGGGGCACCATGACAGCACCAGCTGGAGCAGTATCCCTCTGCCACAGGCATGGGCCCTGTTCAGCCACATAGCAGCAGTGTTGCTAGCTGGGACTGGTAGTAGAGAGCATCCCACTACCCAACAGTCAATTGGAAAATATGTGCATCAGGCCCACCACGGGGATGGGCACTGGCCTATGTACAGGGAGTGTGCACACTGACAGAGGTATGTGCGGCCCTCATAGCCATGGAGCTGTGGTTCAACAGCCTTGCAGGCAATACCAGAAAAATGTATGGATGACCCCTGAGCTGACACATGAACAGATCACATGGTAAGCAAAACATTCTGTGACTGTCACCACCCTCTCCTCTGGGGGACCCCACGCTCAATGGCACAGTATCTTTGCACATACGGTAACAGGGCACCCTGGACATGGGCCATGTGGGGGCTGACACAGGGGAGCGAGCTGCTAGGGCCAACAGGCATTTGGCTGACTGTGGGATACACAGAACACATGACTGATGATGACTCTTTGCATCCCTCACATAGCCATCCCAGTGGATGACTCACTACCCCCAGCATCAGATGAGCCTGAGGCAAAGGAGGAAGTGGATGAAGATGAGGATGCCAAAGAGGCAGGGGTGGTGGAGGAGGCGTCAGTGCCAGAGGAGACTGTGGATGTCTGTTCATCTACAGCAGGGGACAGGCATGTGTGGTAACACAGGAAACCTCCCTGTCTACTCCAGAGCCCACACTTTGACAAGCCATCAAGCACCACCTCGGTAACAGACACAGGAACTGTCACACTGATAGTACTCTCCAGCCCCTCACCTGTGTCAGACAGAGTGATGACAGGCACATGACACTGAGCCTGACGGCACTGCCACATACAGGAATGGTGGTGTGGACACAAGGCTTTGCATCGGTGGGGGAATGGTCCCCAGACAGCAGTGGCCAGGGAGAGACACATCGCCAACAGGAGCTCATGCACCCATGTGTGAGGGCCAAGGTGTGTCACACGCTGGAACACAAGGGGTGGGACAGTCCCAGGAGGCTCCTGACCACTTGTCCCCTTGAGGAGGGTGAGCTGGAGGGGGACACATGGGTGAAATCTATTGGTGGTGACAGTGCAGATGAGGAGTCCCTTGAGGAGGATGAGGTGAGGGAGATGGTGAGCAGAGGTTGGGCTTAACAGAGACAGCTGCAAGACAGCATAGGGGAACCCCAGGATGGCCACTCTGAGAATGGCAGAAAGGGCAAATGCCACCAGTCCAGTGTGGGGCTGGGTCATGAGGTGGGTATAGTGGGCACAGCTGCTGGTGTACACGGACCTGTCTGTGTGTCCCTTGGGGATGGAGGTGTATATGCAGGTCAGGCCTTGTCTGCATCCATGGACGTGTGTGTGTCCGGTGAGGGGGATGGCAATAGTGCGGAGGTGTGCATCCCAGATGTGGATGGTGGCATATGTGAGGAACTGGGGGTGGAGGTGGATGAGAGTGTATATGCATATAGTGTGGGTGGTGGGTAGGGTGCACCTGTGTGTGTGCATAAGAGGGGGATTTATGATCATTTCTGAGGGCAGGGTGTGTTGAGAGGTGAGGTGGTGGGTGTGGGTAAGCATGCACATGGTGTGGGGTGTAGTGCATGAATCTGTGTGTATGGGTGTGCATAAGGTGGTGCATGTGTGTGTGTGCATTGGAATGTATGTGTGCCAGTGGGGGAGGGTTTCATGTGTTCCAGTGTGTTTGTGAATATTGGCGGGCATGGCAGGGTTGTGAGTATATGTCCAGGGGTGGAGGTGGATGTGTGTGTGGAGGCATATGGGACACAGTGGGTGTCAGTGGTTGGGTGGAGTGCCCTGGTGTAGGAGCCCAGGAATCTGTGGTTGGGCACAGGAGTTGCAATGTGGTGGCCATACCAGCGGACCAACAGCAGCAAGAGGGCCCTGTACACACTGCACTTACCATGCTGTGTCCCATGTTGGCACGGATGGGTACTGGCTGACCACACACTATCCACAGGTGTGTATCTGTTCCCATGGTGAGCCCTGGGACATGCACCTTCCACCAACCCCATTGACAATGGGCTCCAATGGCATCCCTGCAACACTCCTGATTGTGCCAGGATGGACATGCAGCAATGCCCACAATGGGGATGGTCTCTTGGACATGCCACGGGGATACCAGCTATACATGCTCTGCCTGCACTCCCTGCCCATGGGTGATATGGGTGCCAGGACCTTCATGGTACACTCACCAAGTAGCCAGCTGCCACGTATGTCACCCAGCTCATATGCATCATGTATGCCCGACTGCCTGAGGATATATGAGCCATGGCAGGATCCTGTATATCTGGCAATGACATCTATGAACCATGACTGTTGTGGTATCGAAAGCATTCCTGAGCAGACAGAAGGGGAAAAGGGTGAGCACTGCACCTTTAAAAACCAGAGCAAGCCAGGTTTCCATGACAGCAGGAAGCTTTCAGAGAGAATGCAGCTCAGTCAGATTCATGACATAAGAGCTGGAAGCAGCCCTAACGAGGTGCACCTGGATAGTCAGAAGGGCGTGCCTGAACAAGGAAGCCGTTTTAAACCAGCTTCAGGGCTAGTCTTTCAGAGCAGCACTGAGAATCAGGACGTACAAGAAGGCAGGGAAAAGCCTTTACAAGTGTCTATTCCACTTCAGCAAGGAAGGCAGCAACTGAGGGAGTCTTGGAACCCAGCCCCAGGCAAGAAGGATTCTGGTGGGTCCATTACTGGTTACCTTGAAGCTAAACCTAAGCCTTTGTGGGAGCTTCCTGAAGACAGGGCAAAGCCATTTCCCTGTAGAGAGGAAGAGAGCTCCGAGCACAGACAAAGCAAGGTCAGCAGAAAAGGTACGTCAGGGTTACTGCTAAGACAGAGTTTTGTGGAAGACGTTGTGAAACAGTTAAGAGCAAGTGCTAATAGGTGCCAGGGTAGCACGGCTGTGAAAGCACCTAGCAGATACTCTTTTGACAAATGGTTTAAAGCTAATGTGACAACCATAAGGAAGAGCTTCCTAAACTAGAAGAAGTCACGGTCAGTGAGAGTGGAGTCTTCTTAGAACAGCTGCAAATAGCTATCCCAGGATTGCAGCCAAGAAGTTCTCCTAAACAGAGCCATGAGAATGCAAGCAAGGAGATGTTTAATGATGTAGCTGATATTCCTGACTCACCTGATTACTATAAGAGAGACTGTTCCATGTATAATGTAGAAAGACTGCTCCTAAGATAAACAAGCTTTGGTAAGAAGAATTATAAAGTTGTTTGGAAGTTTTGTGCTGCTGTGAAGAAACAGTTTTCCCACTTTTATTTGATGCTTTTCATTTGCTCCTGTTTTTCTGTTTATTCTGGAAAAGAATTATATTGCTTTGCTTATTTGCCTGAGAACCTATGTGAGGGGAAAAACCCAACAATAATAATAAATTTATCTGTTCCAAAAGACCCTTGTGCCACAACACATTTTTGTGAGAGTGAAACCAAAAACTACATATCCCAGCAACCCTTGCTGCTGGATAGTATAAAGGACACTCAGAAGCAAAACAGCGGTCACCCCTACTATAAAGCCTTTGGCCAGTAGCAGGGGAGCGTGACAGATTTATTTATTTATTTATTTATTTAACACTCATTTTTATACCGCATCTTCCAGAGATCAGTTGCGGTGTACAAATAACAACAATTAACAAATCGAAGTTTGTTTTACATAGAACATCTTAAATATACATAGAACATCTTGAAGTATCATAAATTAAACAAACTTAAATCTAGGAAAATTAAAACAGTGATTTTAAACTGGAACTGTGTTAAAACAATTAACTAACAGAATGTGGTGTCTACGTACATAATATAGTACATAACCGATACAACTATATACATGAGGGAGGTATTAAGGCATAAGAGATTGGCGTAGTTGCTACGGATCAAAGCAAAGGCGCATGCGCAGAAGAATTTAAGGGCAAGAAAAAGTTTTGAAAAATACAGTTTTGGAAAAAAAAAATTTTTGAAAAAAAAAAAAAAGAATCTTCAAGCAAGACTGCTTCTACAGAAGAAGAAGACGTGTCTGATACTGGAGAGATCACCGCATACACAAAGGCTTGATGCACCACAAGTATCAGGTAATTTGTACATAGCAGAGTTACCTGGGGATACTTGGTTTGGTATCACCGCAGCAAGTGGGTGAAAGGTAGAAGTACCTCCTATCTGGTGATACCGCACTTGGTGGTTGTGTCTTGTGTTTTGTCTTTTCAGCTCCCCATCACTGCACGCATACAATACAAAATCCTAATCACCACATTCAAGCTCATTCATAATATAGCACCCTCGTTTCTCAACGCCCTTATCACATCGTAGCCAAATAACAGAAGCAGAAGAACCACACACCTCAATACCCTCATTGTTCCGGCTAGCCTGAGATCTGTCACTGCAACCACCAGCAACCAAGCATTCTCATTCATAGCACCACTGCTATGGAACCAACTACCATGCGAACTGAGAGCAATCAGTGACCTGTTGGTATTCAGAAAAAAGCTAAAGACGCATCTTTTCCAGACACACTTCAATCCCACATAACCTCTTTCACCATGCACAAGGAAAGAGCACTACATGTCAAACACCTATAGACTCCGACAACCTGTAAATATGTACATACATGTGTAATCAATGTCTTGCAATCAAGTGTAAACCTGTAATCTGAATGTTTGTGTCCTATACTGAATCATTATGTATGTTTTAATCCATGGCCTGTACAACCATACTGTTATGAATAGCAAACCGCTGCTGATCGCTGGAAGTAGCGGGATATAAGTGTACACTAAATAAATAAATAAATGACAATGGAAGTCAAAGAAGTCTTGACGTGGATGTCAGCCCAGTTTGAGCGCCAACGCGAGCTGGCCATGGAGGCTCTAAGAGACGCTACAGCACGCATGGAAGCGCAGCAGCGGCCGCTCATACAGATGCTGGAGGCATGGATCCAATCCACGAAGAAGGAGCCCGAGCCTGCTTCATCTTCAACAGGTTTTGAACACTTAAGCCAAGCTCATGCTTCGGGACTCTGGTCTAAAGAGGCATGGAACTTTGGGAAGTTGTCTCAGTCTGATAATCTGGACGATTATTTAGAGACTTTTGAGCGAATTGCTTACCTGATGCATTGGCCAAAAGACCAATGGGCAGTCAGGCTGGCAATGTGTCTCACAGGAGAAGCATTAACTGCTTATCAAACTGTACCACCTAATTTGTCAAATAACTACGATGAAGTTAAAAAAGCGATTAAGGATAGAGTTGGTCTTACGTCTTCTGCATACCATCATTTGTTTAGAGATGCTAAACTTATGATTGGTGAGACGCCTAGAGCCCTACACTATCGCTTAAAAGCTTTGCTTAACAAGTGGTTAGAGCCTGAAGGCAAAGGTATTGAAACAATATTGGATACCATATTGTTAGAACAGTATATGAACGCTGTCCCTGAAAATGTCCGAACTTTTCTAACCTTGCAAGGTTGTAAAGACTCACAGGAAGTGATCATGCTCGCTGAGCGGTTCCTGGAAGCCGAGAGGAATGCTCAGGGTAAAAGCATGACTTCTGGGAGACCAACAGAGGCAAGCTCAGAAAAGAAGGAAAATACTATGAAAGTAACTGCATTGTGTTTACCTGAATGTAAAGCCAGGTATGCTAAGAGAGTATGCTTCGAATGTGGCAGTAGTGACCATTTACAGCGTAGCTGCAGAGCGAAGGTAGCGCTGGTGACCACTAGCCCAGGACAGGTTAAGGAGGGATTCCTCATAGCTGTTACTGTCCAAGGGGTAAGTGCCAAGGCCCTACTAGACTCTGGTTCCAATCAAAGTATGCTTTTGCGTGGCCTCTGGGAAAGGATAAGAGCCCACGGTAGAACCATACCTGATCTACCCAGTGATACTGTAAAAATCCGCTGTGTCCATGGCACTACATCTTCCTATCCTATTCACAAACTCCTAGTAAAAGGATGCGGAATAGCTAAGGAGATCTCACTAGCCATAGTTCCACACCTGCCCCATGAAGTAGTATTAGGTCAGGACTGGCCATACTTTAAAAAAGGCTTGCAACAACAGGTACAGGTAAAAGAGGGAATGGTTTCTACAAGGAACCAGACTAAGGCCGCGGAAGATGATGGAGAATCTTCCACCGCAGGGCAAGTTGATTTACCTTCTCATGAGGACCTTATCAATGCTCCAAGGAAAGAGAACAAGAAAAGTAAGGGAGAAAAACGTAGGGAACGCAAGACGCGATCTCAGAGTAGAGCAGAGATCCGAGAAGGGTTGGAGTTACCATGAGTCCCCGCGGAGCTAATGGACAGATTCCCCTCATTTCCCAAAGAGCAACAGGCCGATCCAGCCCTTGCTCAAGTGTTTAAATATGCCCAAGAAGGTAGGGATACCTTGCCAAGGTTTCTCCTGGATGAGGGAATTTTATTCAGGGAAAGTTTATACCCAGCTTCGGGTAACATCCGTAAGCAGCTGGTCATACCAACTACCTTTAGAACCCTGGTACTAAGATTGGCCCACGATCATCCCATAGGAGCACACAAAGGTACCCAAGGAACCTTAGATCAGGTGTTAGCCAGATTCTATTGGCCAGGCGTATTTAAGGAAACAAATAAATTCTGTGAGGCCTGTCCATCCTGCCAGAGGGTTTCCCCAGTGAAACCGAAGGAGGTACCATTGATTCCGCTACCAGTAATAACGGTGCCCATACATAGGATAGCGGTAGACATAGTGGGTCCCATGATTAAGACGCCACGCGGCTACCAATACATATTGGTCATGGTAGATCACGCAACGCGATTCCCCTGGGCGGTTCCCTTACGCAGCATTTCAGCCCATACAGTGGCGGCAGAACTAGTAAAATTGTTCTGTGAGGTGGGGTTCCCGAAAGAAGTTTTGACCAATCGCGGCAGTAACTTCATGTCGCGTTAAATAGCGAGGGTGTGGGACGCCTTTGGCATCCGACATGTTAAGACTGCAGCCTACCACCCGCAAACCAACGGGTTGGTTGAGCGTTTCAACCAAACGTTGAAGAGTATGCTGAGAAGGGGGTTGGGGGGTCAAATGAACGAGTGGGACACTCTCCTTCCCCTTGTACTGTATGCATGCAGGGAGAGGAAGCAATCACCCCTAGGAACCTCTCCATACGAACTGATGTATGGACGCTCGCCGAGAGGTATCCTCGATATCCTCCGGGAACAGTGGATAGAACCGGGAGCTGAGGAAATTGCTGTACCCCAGTTTTTAAGGGACTTAAGAGGTCGTCTAGCACGAACCTCCCATGTCGCTGAGAATAATCTAAAAGCCAGTCAGTTGAAACAAAAGGAATATTACGACCGTAACGCCAAGCCTCGCCAATTGGCAATAGGCGAGAAAGTCATTGTTATGGTGCCCGGACCGGTCCCTAAGTTCGAAAGACAATGGAAAGGACCCTTTCGTGTGGTAGAACAGGTAGGCCCAGTGTCCTATGCAATTCAGAATAGGAGAGGCCGTAGGCAGGTTTACCACGTGAATTTGTTGAGCCCATGGCATGAAAGAGTAGCACTCTCCCAGCTAGCCACATCTTCCCAGGGATACCAGGAGAACAAGGGAGACATCAAGAGCCTATGCAGGATTACATGCTGTGATGACGTTGTTTACCCAGCCTGTAATATCTTAAGGGGGGGAATATGTGGTACCGAAAGCATTCCTGAGCAGACAGAAGGGGAAAAGGGCGAGCACTGCACCTTTAAAAACCAGAGCAAGCCAGGTTTCCATGACAGCAGGAAGCTTTCAGAGAGAATGCAGCTCAGTCAGATTCATGACGTAAGAGTTGGAAGCAGCCCTAACGAGGTGCACCTGGATAGTCAGAAGGGCGTGCCTGAACAAGGAAGCCGTTTTAAACCAGCTTCAGGGCTAGTCTTTCAGAGCAGCACTGAGAATCAGGACGTACAAGAAGGCAGGGAAAAGCCTTTACAAGTGTCTATTCCACTTCAGCAAGGAAGGCAGCAACTGAGGGAGTCTTGGAACCCAGCCCCAGGCAAGAAGGATTCTGGTGGGTCCATTACTGGTTACCTTGAAGCTAAACCTAAGCCTTTGTGGGAGCTTCCTGAAGACAGGGCAAAGCCATTTCCCTGTAGAGAGGAAGAGAGCTCCGAACACAGACAAAGCAAGGTCAGCAGAAAAGGTACGTCAGGGTTACTGCCAAGACAGAGTTTTGTGGAAGACGTTGTGAAACAGTTAAGAGCAAGTGCTAATAGGTGCCAGGGTAGCACGGCTGTGAAAGCACCTAGCAGATACTCTTTTGACAAATGGTTTAAAGCTAATGTGACAACCATAAGGAAGAGCTTACCTTCTAACCCATTTCCTGAACTAGAAGAAGTCATGGTCATTGAGAGTGGAGTCTTCTTAGAACAGCTGCAAATAGCTATCCCAGGATTGCAGCCAAGAAGTTCTCCTAAACAGCCGTGAGAATGCAAGCAAGGAGATGTTTAATGACGTAGCTGATATTCCTGACTCACCTGATTACTATAAGAGAGACTGTTCCATGTATAATGTAGAAAGACTGCTCCTAAGATAAACAAGCTTCTGGTAAGAAGAATTACAAAGTTGTTTGGAAGTTTTGTGCTGCTGTGAAGAAACAGTTTTTCCACTTTTATTTGATGCTTTTCATTTGCTCCTGTTTTTCTGTTTATTCTGGAAAAGAATTATATTGCTTTGCTTATTTGCCTGAGAACCTATGTGAGGGGAAAACCCAACAATAATAATAAATTTATCTGTTCCAAAAGACCCTTGTGCCACAACACATTTTTGTGAGAGTGAAACCAAAAACTACATATCCCAGCAACCCTTGCTGCTGGATAGTATAAAGGACACTCAGAAGCAAAACAGCGGTTACCCCTACTATAAAGCCTTTGGCCAGTAGCAGGGGAGCGTGACACTGTACATCACACACCACTTCCATTTCATGGAGTGGCACCCCTTACAGTTCTGGTATATTGCCTCATGTGCACATGGCGGATGTAGGGCCATGTGGGTACAGTCAATGGCCCCAAGGACAGCAGGGAACCCGGCCACCTCATGGAACTCCTGCATGACCGTCCGCTGCTGTTGCTAGTTCCTTGGCGTGTTGATATACTGAGATGCATGCTTGACAAAGGCAGCCAGGGACTGTTTAAGACACTGGAACACAGCTGCCTGGCTGAGGTCTGCACCCACTACCATGACAGATTGAAATGAGCCAGTTCCTAGAATGGCCAGTGCCATGGTCACCTTGACATGGCAGAGTATGGGTTCAAGTGGGAGAACAGATATGCATCCAGCTCCAGGCAGAGGTCATATATTGCAACCCTGTCAAAGCAGTAATGGGCCACACATTGCTCATTGGTGAGGTGCATGTGAGCTGCCTGGGAATCCTGGAATATGCGCCTTCTCATATATTGCACCTACTTTGTGGAATAACCTCCCTGCTCAGCTTAGAGAGATAAGATAAAAGACCTACAAATGTTTCGAAGAGAACTTAAAACTCACCTCTTCACACAACATTATTCCAATTTGGATTGTTGTATGGATACAACCTCCCATCCTCCATAATACAGTCTGTATCTATTACTCCTATACGATTTACTACTACCCACATTCCTACCTAAGCTGATAACTAAAACCTGTATATATGTAAATTATGTCAAAACTGTAAATAGTTCTGAACCTCCTTAACTGTACAAAGTTGCTTAAAGTTACATGTATTTTTGATAGTTACTTAATGTTTCTCTGTATTTTCACATTGTTCTCTGTATTTTGACTTATGTTCAATGGAAACCACCACTGATCTTAGGAAATGGCGGTATATAAAAATGTTGCAAATAAATAAATAAAATAAAATAAATATGGGTGGTGGCATGCACAGTTCGACGGCAGCAGTGAACTGTGTACAGGAGCAACAGCGATAGCAGGGAATTCAGCCTCTCTTGAGACTCCATGGTGGTGGGAAGGCAGTGTACACAGAACCTACAAGGAAGCATGAGCAGTGTGGTTAGGTGACATCGACAATGGTGGTTCCCCATGCACCTCGTGTGCAGCATGGCCCAGAGGGTAACTTGTTTTCCCAGCCACACACATTGTCAATGGCACTACATACGTGTACTGTGGCAATGCAAGTGGACAACATCCCTGGCATGCTGCACACTGCCATGGACATGTGTCGGTGGCCATTGGTGTCATGTGCACTGTAGCATAGGTGTGGCTGTATGCGGTGGGGTATGGTTGTATGCCATGGTGACACAGGTGTCTCTCTCCCCACAGTACTTCTGCATTGCAATCCAGTGATCCCCCACCCTGTGTATGGTACTCAGGGCCATATCGCCCCTCGTTATCCCCCCCCACCAACATTGGATTGCAGCTGGACCTTGCCACAAGGTGTTGTCCAGCATAGCCATGCAGGTAGGGTTGTTGCTGCCAATGGCAAATGGTCGGCCCCATACACATTGCCCATATATGTACATATTGCCCATATGTGTGGTGCCTCATGGCATGGGCAGGATAGTGTCTTTTATGAAGCGTACCCGTGGGAAGGCAGTGGTGTCTGCCATGCTTGTTTCTGGCAAACCATGTGGCACCATGCTCTGCCTGATCCCTTCAGTTTATGTTTATGTTTATTAGCTTTATATACCGCTAAATGAACAGACATCAAAGCAGTTTACATAGTTCGAAATAGAAGCCATAAGTTGGAGAAAAAGGAAAAGAAGTTACAATAATTGATAGGAAAGCAAACCAAGGGGACTCATGCGACAAGACGTTAGGGAGGAGAAGGAGAGGAGGAGGAAAGAGTGGGTAAGGTCACACAGAGGGAGCAGGGAGGTCAAAGGCAAGGACAAAGAGATGTGTTTTGAGACTTTCTGAAGGTGGTGTGTTCCTGCTCAAGTCTGATGGAGGAGGGTAGGAAATTCCATAGGGCAGGACCGATGAAGAAAAAAGCAGAGGAGTGGGTGGACTGGAGGCGAGCGCAAGCAGGTGATGTGGTATTCACACTGTTCTGGACATAGTGTGTGTCTCATGCAGTGTCTCCCAGGGTGGGGATCAAACATAGGACTCTTCCATATATGACTGTATCTCTTCCCACTGTGCTACAGTGGCATTATGGACACTGTTAGCTGCATCAAGGGCTGTGTGTGCCACAGAAGCATCCTGCTACCCTTGCTACAGCAACACACATGCTCCGTGTTTGTCTGCCAGTCTATGAACAGGGTACACGTTGCTGGCTTTGGGAAACACACGTATTGGTACTGCTGTGGGCCTCCTTGCGAGTGCCCTGGCCTGGTGATGTCTGGGTGACAGAATGACCCTGTTAGGTCCTTGCACTATATGGCTGGCCACAGGGCCCCAAGGTTGCATGCCCCACCATACTTAAGGCCCAATCCATTGTGCCACCTGCCTTCTCTGACTCAGTTGGCCTGCTTTGCAGATGGGATGTATTGCTGAATCTTTCCCAGTGCATGGAGTACCCCTGTGAGAGCATGCCGGGAGATGTCTCCACCCTTTATATGGTGCTGCCGTGGCACGTACATGGCGCTTGTACGTTCACATTCCAAACATCCGTTTGCACGTATATTTGTATGCCGTATTCAGAGGTGTTGCACATAGATGGAGCTCTATATCTCTGCATACCTGTATGTGCATCTCACTTTTGGACAAGCCCACAACCTTCTTTCTCCTGGGACCTAGTGTTTGTGGCCTTCTGTGCATCGTGCTTCCCAAGGTGGTTTATCTCAAGGTGAATTTCTCACATGGGGAGCTCTCCCTCCTCATAGAGGAGATTCTGGGGGACTACTCCATGCTGATGGGCACAGAGGAGACCAAACTCAGCGCCTATGAGTGGCAGCACTAGTAGCAGGCCATATGCTGTTGCCTCAATGCTGTGTAACACAACAATAGGTACATTGAGGATGCAAAGAGGAAGTGGCGGCAGGTGCACAGGGACACCTGCCTGAAGGCCCACAATTTGGGATCTGATGGCCACTGGACCCATTTGACGGAGCAGGAGCAGAGAGTGTTAGCAATGGTGGACACCGCAGACATGGAGGGTATTGGTGGCTTGGAAAAATTACATGGTAGCCAGGACCAAGGAATGTGCATGCACATGGTCACCAGTCAGTGCACAATGTTTCAGCATCATTCTCACAGGTGCAGGTTTGTGGCTTCTTCCACCACCATGTGAGCTGGCCACCTTCATCAATGCTGGGTGTGCAGTATCTATGGTTGCACACTTTCTGCTGGACCTAGTTCTGCTACACAACCCACACATGCAGAGGGAGGGCATCCAGGTCTCTCGACAGACCCTCCTGTATCAGGTGCATCCGACACTACAGGGGGTGCTCCCACACATGTTGTGCAATATGGGATTACCCCATCAGCAAATGAGGAACAGCAGCTGGCCACTACTTACTCTGGTGATGAGGACAGCATTCCTGCAGCATCTCCTGAACTACCAGCTGCAAAGTGGGCATGGCACCACCAGGACAGAAACAACATGTGCATTACTGTGCAGCTCCTACTATGCACTGAGCACCTGCTGGCACACAACAAGGAACAGGCTGGGATGGAGTTCAAGAAACTGGGGCTCATGGAGCACGCAATGGCGCTATGTGAATGCCAGCTCACAGCAACTGAGAGACTGGACACATCAGGGCACAGGCTGAACCACAACATAGAGAACCTTCAGGGACAGGGCAACTGGTCTGGGTGGCACCCTTCAGCATAACAGCACACAGCAGTGGCATCCAGTGGCAGCCAGCCATCGCAGACACAGGACACACAGGCACATTCATCTTCTCCTGCTCCTACTCTGATGAGGGACCTTGACAAGGTCCCTCATCAGAGACTTTTGGCAAAACTAAAAAGTCATGGGATAGGAGGCAATGTACTATTGTGGATCGGGAACTGGTTAAAAGATAGAAAGCAGAGGGTAGGGATAAATGGCCAATTTTCCCAATGGAAAAAGGTGAATAGTGGAGTACCCCAGGGATCTGTACTGGGTCCGCTATTTTTTGACATATTCATAAATGACCTGGAAAAGGGAATAACTAGTGAGGTTATCAAATTTGCAGAAGACACAAAACTGTTTAAAGTTGTTAAAACCCAAGAGGACTGTAGAAAACTGCAGGAGGATCTGGATAAATTGGAAGACTGGGCATCCAAATGGCAGATGAAATTTAATGTGGACAAGTACAAAGTTATGCACCTGGTAAAGAACAACCCACACTATGGTTACACGATGCAAGGTTCCACATTGGGAACCAGCACCCAGGAAAAAGACTTAGGAGTCATCGTGGATAACATGTTAAAACCCTCTGCCCAGTGTGCAGCGGCGGCCAAGAAAGCAAATAGAATGCTATGTATCATAAGGAAAGGGATGGAAAATAAAACAAAGGATATTATAATGCCTCTATATAGTTCCATGGTACGACCGCACCTTGAATATTGTGTGCAATTCTGGTCGCCGTATCTTAAAAAGGATATAGCGTTATTAGAAAAGGTACAGAGAAGAGTCACCAAAATGGTAAAGGGGATGGAAGGCTACTCCTATGAAGAGAGGCTAGAAAGGCTGGGCTCTTCAACCTGGAAAAGAGATGGCTGAGGGGAGATATGATAGAGGTCTTTAAATTAATGAATGGAGTGGAACGGGTAAACGTAAATCGATTGTTCATGCTATCAGAATATAGAAAGACTAGGGGACATGTAATGAAGCTACAGGGTAAACTATTTAAGACAAATAAGAGAAAATATTTTTTCACTCAATGTGTAATCAAACTCTGGAATTTGTTACCGGAGGATGTAGCAAGAGCTGTTAGTGTAGCTGGGTTTAAAAAAGGTTTGGACAAGTTCCTGGAGGAAAGGTCCATAAACCATTATTAAAAAGGGACCCAGGATATCAATGCTTGCCCCAATACAAGCATTGTGGAACCTGTGTCTTTTGGGGATACTGCTAGGTACGTATGACCTAGATTGGCCACTGTTGGAAACAGGATACTGGGCTTGATGGACCTTGGTCTGACCCAGTATGGCATATTTTATGTTCTTATGTTCTTACTCTGCCTGCTGGCACAGACACACTAGTAGATGACGCACCTGCGCCAGTCAACACTGACTACACTCAGGTTCTGGGGCCTGTCCCTTGTGGTGCAGGGCCAGCAATGGTCTTCCCACCTTTTGCTGATGCATAGGAGGATCCAGTGGTGACAGTAGCAACTCCAGCTCTTCGGGCACAGATCAGGACACTGTGGAGCATGACATGGGGGTTGCAGCTGCATTGGGGCCTTCAGGGAGGGGGAGGGCACAAGGACGGTCATGGGAGCGTGGGGTTCAGCGTGGATGTTAGGACATGTGATTTTCACAGAGGTGGTGGGGGTGCCTCTGTGCGTTCATTTGGGGGTGGGGGTATTGTATGGCAGGAGTTGTGGGGGGTCTTCAGGTCTGTGGATGCATATGGGCAATATTTCCTGCACCATGGGGTGTGATGGGGCTCCATCCATCACTGTCCCTGCTGAAGTCAGCATGTCATTGTGTTGACAGCAAAATAAGCGTTTTGCATATTACACATCCTGTCACCATGGACGGTTTGTCCATCATTCAGTGAGCTCATGCTCAGTCACACACATTTGCACTTGCACTGGTGATAGGGGCTTGACAAGTGCCTCCTCTGGCCCCTGGTTCCATCACATTCTTGTTCTTGCACTCTACAGCTACGCCAGTACAGCCTTTGTGTTGCTGCTTTTTCTAAGTCCTGTCCTTATTCATGCTTTCTGCTGGTCTAAGTTGCACATTTATATTCCATTCTCCAAACATATATAGTCAGACATGGAATTTTGGTTGCATGTTCAGCACCGCAGGCACACCCCTGCCACACCCCATTTAATACTTTGAAGTAACTCGTCTATATTTATTTATTTATTTTATTTACATTCTCTTATATACCGCGCTATTCTGCATCAGTGTGGTTTACATTGAACAAACTGAAATTACATTGAACAGGGTATTATAACTTGGAGATAACTATTTTACAGGGAACATGGGCTATGGAGGGTTAAGTGGCTTGCCCAAGACCACAAGGAGCACCTGTGGGACTAGAAACCCCAGTCCTTCCGGCCCAAGGTTGCTGTCCTCTAGTGGGATTTGAACCTTCGACCTTCCGGCCTGAAGGTTCAAATCCCATCCACTAGGCATGTACGTTCTCATATTGGTGTCTGCGGAATGTTGGTTTGCACATTCATATGATTTATTTATGGTTCAGAATGACCTCCATAGAAAATTGGCATAAATTTAGGGCAGCCATTGGCCTGTTCTGACTTTATGTGGGCACTAATCCGGTTAGCAGACTGAAAATTGCCAATAACCAGATTAGTGTTGGTACTACTCTCATCTCACCCACAGACTGCTCGACAGTGCCATGGTGGTCAGAGGTGATATTTAGCAGCGCTGTCTAGTCAATGCTGCTTAATCCCTCTCAGTAGGATATATCTGGTTAGCAGGTCCTGCTAATTGGATAAACCCCTTTGAATATTGGCCTCTATATGTTCACGTTTCAACCAAGGCAGCCTGGAGTTAGCGGTGGATAAGGAAAAAGAAGAATCAATCACTTACATGAAGAATTTCAACCAGTCAATTCCTGCTAGCCTCAAAGTAAAACTGAAACAGAAGCTACAGCAGACAGCATGTTTGGTCACATGTTTGAAATATTTCAGACAGGAAAGAAGCTCCTTCCTCCTGAGGATTTACTGTGGCTGGTTTTGCTTACGGTACTATTTCATCCTATGAGCTGCTTTGATTCTATTAAGAAATGTTGTATATAAATATCTTAAATAAAAAAGTGAGGGCTCAGAGATCCTCAAAATGTTTTCATAAATAATTCAGAAAAAGGGTGCTATCCATCTGTTTGTTGCTGTACCCCTGCACTTAGTTTAAGTGAGCAGGAAGGCACTTTGTCATAATTTTACAAAAACATGTAAAGGTCCATTTTAGATATAACATTTAGAGGGGAACTGAGACATCCAGGTCGGAGGAAAAGTAGTCTTCCTTGAGATAACCTCCCCATGTTGGGTTTTTCTGCATGTGAATAGCAGAACTACGGTAAGTGTACAACTAAACTACTGTACCAGTTCACTAGGAAAGGAATCTGCAAACCCAATCACCACACTCGTTATTCCCATTTCGTGGATGTCCTGGAAATGGGAATGGCGAGTAGGGTGGTCAAGCTTGCAGATGACATGGAATTATTTGGAGTTGTTGGAACACAAGAGGATTGTGAAAAATTGCAAGAGGACCTTGATAAATTGGAAGACTGGATGTTCAAATGGCAGATAAAATTTAATGTGACAAGTGCAAAGTTATTCACCTAGGGTAGAACAACCCAAACACAATGCAAGGTTCCACATTAGGAACTACCACCCAGGAAAATGATTTAGATATCAACGTGGGTAATGTTAAAACCCTCCACCTAGTGTGCAGCAGCAGCCAAGAAAGCAAATAGAATGCTAAGAATCATAAGGAAAGGAATGGAAAATAAACAAAGGATATTATAATGTCTCTGTATCGTTCCATGGTGCGACCACACCTTGAATATGATATGCAATTCTGGTGGCCATATCCTAAAAAGGATATAGTGGAATTTGAAAAGGTACAGACAAGAGCCACCAAAATGGTAAAAAGGGTGGAAGGATACCACTATGAGGAAAGGTTTAAAAGGTTAGGACTTCTCAGCTTGGAAAAAGACGGCTGAGGGGAGATATGATAGAGATCTATAAATTAATGAATGGAATGGAATGAGTAAAGGTAGATAGGTTTTTTACACCACCAAAAAGTAGAAATACTAGGGGGCACACAATGAAGCTACAATGCAACCCATTTAAGACTAATAAGAGAAAATATTTTTTCACTCAACGCGTAATCAAACTCTGGAATTCGTTACTGGAGGATGTAGTAAAAGCTGCTAGTGTAGCTTGGTTTTAAAAAGGTTTGGACAATTTTCTGGATGAAAAGTCCATAAAGGTCAATTAAAGAGGATCTGTGATATCCACTGCTTGCCCTAGGACAAGCATTGTGGAACCTGTGTGCCTTTTTGCGAACTTGACAGGTACTTGTGACCTGGATTGGCCACTGTTGGAAACAGGATACTGGGCTTGATAGACCTTGGCCTGACCCAGTATGGCATTTCTTATGTTATGTAATCTCAAAAGCAGATAAATAGAAAGAATTTACCTGTTGTATGCCCTCTGAAGCCACCACTTCTATCTTCATGACCCCTGACAACTCTCTTCCCACCTGGGAATCATAGAAACATAGAAATTTAATGGCAGAAAAAGACCATATGACCTATCTAGTCTGCCCTTCCATATCATCTGCTAAAGTCACTTTTTTTCCTTTAGAGATCTTATATATTTGTCCGATGTTTTCCTGAATTCAGTGACTGTCCTCTTCTCTAGTACCTCCACTGGGAAACTGTTCCATGCATCTACCAATTTTTTAGTTATTTATTTTTCAAATGAAATTTTTATCATAGTGAATTCCAGCATTCACAAGAATGAAACTTTAATGGCAAATTATCTCAGTCAAAAAGGGAAACAAAATTAACAGATCATACACAAACCATTTACACTTAGCCCACAACTATAAGGAAACTTCCAGAGACCAGGAGAAAAAAAAAGAACAAGTAAAATAGGGATAAACACCAATCCCTATTACTTATTCAGGAAAAATCAATTCACAAACAAGATGGAGTCTCATGCATCAGCCATGTGGGACAGTGCTATCATCTCTTTATCTTCCCTAGCAGAAAGGAACTCAGAGAATTGTCATGGATCAAAAAACAGAAAAATGTTATCTTTATAAGCAATAACACACCGTGCAGGAAATGTTAACACAAACGTCCCCCCTACAGAAAGAACTCTAGGGCGATAACCCAAGAATTCTTTTCTCCTTTGCAGTGCAACGTGAAAGATCAGGTAAAATGCGGGCATGAGATCCAAAAAATAACTCTGAAAAGTTCCTAAAATAAGACTGAAGAATTAATGATTTATCTGACTCAAGTGCCAGATACCCTCAAGAAACCTCATAAGGTCTCCTTGACCCCCAAAAGCATCTCTGACATCAGCTCTAGCTAGACCAGCACCCAAGGACAAATATTGGACCCTAACAAGGGGGGACAGACCCTCCCGGGGGATCTTAAGTATCTTCCAGAAGTACCTGTGCACCCTCTCTAGAGAGGATAGAATAGGAGATTTAGGACAATTCAGTAATCTAAGATTGTTCTTTTGAACTTGATTTTCAAGATACTGTATCTTTCTAGAGAGCACAGTCTTATTTTTAACATGGGCAGCACACAATTCATGGAGCTGAGTGAGGTCTTCTTCCAATCAGGATATCCTATTCACTTGTTCTCCCTGGACTCGAGAGTCTTCCAACACTGTAGATTTCATCACAGACAATTCCGTACTTACAGTTCCAACAAACCTTAGAAGAGTTAATGGTGGCCATAACATTCCACAGTGCATCTAAAGTTATAGCAGCAGGTTTCACCAACACCAGAAACCCAGGATTCGTTCCCATCCCAAGTTCCAGTGACCCGGTTTCCAAACTGGCAATAGTTGTTTCTGCCGACCCTCCTGCATCTTGCCCTGCAAGCAAGAGATGAGTCACCAATGATACAGAGCCCTCTTTACCCCCTGACTGCAGCATGCTCATTGGCAAGCCAACAGGGAGCATTCCGATAATGTGCAGATCTCTTCTGGGTCATGACAGGTGGGCGCGCTGCTCCTGGAATTGCCAAACCCCGGAAGCACTCAGAACATCAGAGCTTTTGCCCTGAAGCCCCACTGAAAATGCTATTCCAGTCCCCAAAATAGAACAGCCACAAGTCTCCAAAGTCCTTTACCCAGCTACGGTGACTCTGGTCATGCCCGAGGGTAGGCTGATCTGTTTTCGCTTCCTCCATCCTATAACCATGGGAGAAGGTTCTACTCACACATAGGTAAGGTAGGTCACTTGAGAGCTACAACTCTGGGAAGGAACCCTGCCACCATCTTGCCTCCTTGCTGACATTTCCCTTCCCACTCCTTAGGAAATAAATATTTCTGCATATTACTCCCGAGTCTATCCCTTTTCACTTTCAACCTATGTGTCTTTGTTGCATAACTGTCTTTCAATTGAAAGAGGCTCTCCTCCTGTGCATTTTTGCCACTGAGATATTTAAATGAATCATATCTCCTCTATTCTGCCTTACCTCTAAAGTATAACTACAGTATTGAGATCGTTAAGTCTGTCCCCATATGGCTTATAACAAAGACCACTGACCATGTTGGTAGGCACCCTCTGCAGTGACTCCATCCTGTTTACATCCTTTTGAAGATGTGGTCTCCAGAATTGCAAACATAACGCCAAATGAGGTCTCACCAAAGACTTATACAGAGGCACTGCAATCTCCTTTTTTCTGCTGGCTATTCCTCTCCTTCTGCAGCCAAGCATCCTTTTGGCTTTCACTGTCAACTTTTCTACCTGTTTACCTACTTTAAGATCATCAGAAGCAATCATGTCCAGATCCTGCTTTTCTTTCATAGACAGAAGTACTTCACCCCCTATACTGTACCTCTCCCTTGGATGTTTGCAGCCCATATGCATGACTCTGCATTTTTTAGCATTAAATTTCAGCTGCCAAATTCTTGACCATTCTTCAAGCTTAGCTAGATCCCTCTTCGTGTTATCTACTTCTTCCTGAGTGTCTACTCTATTGCAGATTTTGGTATCATCCACAAAGAGGCAAACCTTACCCAACAGTCTTTCTGCAATAGTAGTAACAAAAATGTTAAAAATAATTGTACCAAGGACAGATCCCTGCGGTATACCACTGGTATCATCTTTCTCCTCAAAGTGAGCTCAATTTACCTGTACCTTTGCCACCTCTGACTCAACCAACTTCTAACCCAGTCGGTCACTTTAGGATCCATCCCTAGGATGATCAATTTATTAGTGAGTCACCTGTGTAGTATGGTATCAAAGGCTTTACTGAAATCTAAGTATGCCACATCTAGGGCTCTCCCTCAGTCCAGCTCTCGGGTCACACAGTCAAAGAAATCAATCAGATTTATCTGACAAGACCTGCCCGTAGTAAAATCATGCTGCTTCAGATCCTGTGATCTATTTGATTCCAGAAACCTCATTATCCTCTGTTTTAGCAGCGTTTCCATTAATTTACTCACCACAGAGGTCTGACTAACCAGCCTGTAGTGTTCAATCTCATCCATATTTGAGCTTTTGTGTAGCGGGACCATATGTGTCTTTCTCCAGTTCTCTAGGACCACTCCCGACTCTAAAGAAACATTGGAAAGGTCAGACAGTGGAGCCCCTAGAACTTTCCCAAGTTCCTGTCCCATTTTTCCTTCTCCTTTCGGATGTCAACAATGGGCCGGGTTTGCTGCCAGCCTACAATGAGAGAAATTCACTCGTGCAAGAGGCTCTGGAAAAAGTGCCTATGGTTATCTGTGGCCCCCTTCTGCCATCTCTATGGCTTCTGACTGCTCTAGCTTTACCTAAGAGCCAAAGCCTTTTTGGCTAAAATGCCAAAAATGGGCCAGGATTATGCTGGCATTCAAGGTGTAGTATATTTTCACAAACAGGTTATCATATAGGCCCCGATTCTAAGAGGCAGAAAGCAGGGCAGCACGTCCCACTGGGACATGCTACCCCACTATCTGCCTTGCCGGTATTCCATCCCCATCTCCTGCTGGACGCACAGAGCCGCTGTGCGTGCTGTGGGAGATGGAGGCATGATGGGGTGGTGAGTGGATGGAATATGGGTGGGCCAATTTCAGTGATGGCCCTGTAAGTCCAGGGATTGCCAGATGAACGCTTTGCTTATTCCACCTCTGAGGTGGAATAAGCATGGGGCGCCCCCCTGATCCTGGCTGTCATCGCTCCCCAGAGCTTGCAAGACCCCCTTCAGTGCCACAGGATGTAGACAGTGGGTGTTCGCTGCCCAATCTGGGCCCCAGCTGTTTCAGCTGGGGGTCGGATGTTGGGGTTGCAGAGGCGGCAGACAGGTGAGAGGATCGGCCAGCAGGGAGGATGTCCCTGTGGTGAAGCAGGGGCATGCCGGGCCGATCCTCGGGCCTGTGGTACAGAATCAGGTCCGAATGGGCCCATCCTGCCAGGGGCCATCCAGAAAGCCCAGCCATGCTCCTGATAGAATTGGGCTCATAAGAGGCAAATCAAAGAGACTCTACTGAGAGTTACTTTGGGCGGTAAGATGATTTTGTTGCAGGGTTTATTTTATAGTTATTTTATATATTTGACTGCAACATTTTATTTACTATAGCCTAGTGGTTAGAGCAACAGACTAGTACCCAAGAGATCAGGGTTTGTTTCCCACTGGTACTCCTTGTGACCTTGGACAAGTCACTTTACCTTCCATTGCCTCGGAAGAAAAGGCCTGGCAGTCTATTTCTGGTGATATCTTACCAAGAAAACTTAGGGCTGCTGGGCTGCCAGGAGTCAGCATTGATGGCACTTTAAAAAATAAATAAATAAAAGAAACAAAAGAACCAGTGTCTTGTTTAAATGCTGGCTGCAACATCTAGATATATTCAAGATAGTCAGTGCTGGCATCTGGATTGCAGCCACTGCTGAATATCTGGATGGATTGGTAGCTTGACAGCTATGAGAGTCATTTTGGACATCCGAAAACAAGCATGGAGACATCTCCAGAGCTATTTTAGAAGCTGGGTCCCTAGACATCCCCAGTGTAAGGATATCCAAGTCTGAACGGAGGGTGTGGTGGAGACATGGCTAGAAACCTGAACCTATCTGATCTCAGAAATATCCCAGAAAACTGGCATTATGTCTAAGTTCAGACCTGCTCAAGGCACCAATAGTCCCTGTTTTGGACGAAAAACATCCAGAGGCTATAGAGGAGAAACCACTTCATCTAGGGCTGCACAAGGGTTTCTCCAACCCCAGGCAGAAGCCCCCCTCCCCCCATCCCCTGCTGAGCTGCACCCCTCCCCACAGAAGTGCTGCCCCCCTGCCAATTCCATGGGGGGGGGGGCACAGCAACAATGGCCCAAGGCAGGCCAGATGCTTTGGCACACATGGCCTGCTGCTTCTGACAACTGTCAGAGGGAAGTCAGAAGCAACAGGTCATGTGTGGCAAAGCATGTAACCTGCCATGCTGTCTGGTACCCTAGGTAGTTCCTAGCCTGCCTAGTGGATGGGCCGGCCCTGACTCCTTCACCCCCACTACTCGGCACAATTCTATGATAGCAGCAGCGGGATTTGAACCCTGACTTCCCTGTTCCTACCCTACTATTCTTTTTTTTTTTTTTTTTTATTTTATTTATTTTTATAGTCGTTTTACAATCCAACAACAACACAACACAATACCATCTTAAACACATCAACACTAAAATACCACCTATCCAACTCCCTCCAACCCTCTCCCTAACCAGCCCCCTACCCCCCCCTATCCCCCCCGCCCCCCTGTGATCTTACACACCCAGCCGCAGGAACTGCCCCGATGCCCAAAAAACAATACACTACATATAAGTGAAAAAGCTGCACCTTGCCCCAGCAGCATATACCTCCAGACAGAACCACTTGCTACGGAACTGCTCAACCCTAGAAGAACACTCTCTCACTGGTCGAGATACAGCACCCCGTCTCCAATGTGCTTCCCTGCACTCCTGCGCCTTTTCGTAACTAGAGTATAGGCAGACCAAATTCCACCAATGTGAGCTATCTAATTTAGACATATCTTTCCAATTGGAGACTATCAACTTTAACGCGATAGCAATCATAAAATTAAATAGAAAGGCCCTCCCCTTCTCCAAATCTAACCCTCTCGCACAGGAGCGGAGTATAATTACTTCCCAGCTCAATGGAGACTGAATGCCCAAGACCCTTCCAATCTTGTCCCAGACTGCATGCCAGTATCTCTGAACAAGAGAACACTCAAAAAACACATGCTTAAAAGTACCCTTAGCAGTATTGCAAGACCAACATAAATTTTGGGCCCCATGCGCCCACTTTGCGACCCGCTCAGGGGTAAGGTAGGCCCTATGCAAAATAAAGAACATAGATTGCGTGAGAGCCGCCGCCCTGGAGACCCTATTCACACTACCCCACAACTTCTGCCACACCTGTCTGGGTATAGGGGTATCCAATTCAGCTTCCCAACATCGTTCCAGCTCCACAGGAAGTACCACCGGGTTATCCCGAATCAGGGCATAAAATTTAGACATTACGCCCTTCCCAGTAAGACACATATCCACCCTCTTCAGGAGCTCCCAATGATCCGAGACACTACAGGGCTCACAAGGGAGAGCCCGGAGGCAATGCTTTAACTGCAACCATTGAAAAAACAACGGCCCCTGCAAACCACATTCCTCCTGCAACTCCTCAAAAGATTTCCACTCATTACCTTTAATTAGCTGCCCTATGGTCCAAACACCACAATCTTGCCAAGCTTTCCACGCGACAGTCAACCGCCCTATCCGCAGCTGAGGGTTCGACCAAATCGGGGACCGGGTCGAAACCCCACCTCCTGAGCCTAGTCTAGCATCAAGCATGAGAAAAGCTTGTTGGGTGGCCTGGAGTATTTTTAGATGCTTCCCAAACCCGGGAGAGTACATGCCCACTAAGAGATGCGAGGGAATGGGGGCTACCCACCGTTCCTCCAGAACCACCCAAACGGGCCGATGAGACTCCTCTCTGTCAACAAGCCATTGAGCTCCTTGCTTCAACAAGAGGGCAGCATGATACCACCTAAAATCAGGGAATTGCACCCCCCCGTCCTGCCTACTCGCTTTCAATTTATGCAGGGCAATTCGAGGGGGCTTCCCCTGCCACAAAAAGTTAGTCAAAACACGGTCAATCGACTTGAAAAAATTGTCAGGGAAAGCTAACGGAATCATTCCTAAAATGTAATTTATTTTAGGAGCCAACACCATTTTAATGGAGTCTAATCTCCCCCACCAAGACAAGTGCAAGGGAGACCATTGGAGTGTGAACGCCTGCACCATTTCCTTTAAAGACTTAAGGTTCATATCGACCGTCTCTTCCAACGAAGGCCCATACAGGACCCCGAGATACTTTATAGCCCTGGCCTCCCACCGAAAAGGAAATTGCGCAACCACAGAGGAAAAGGTCCCAGCGTTCATAGGGAAGGCAATGGACTTATCCCAATTAATTTTGTACCCCGAAAGTGCCGAATATTGCCCGATTATATCCAGGACCACCCCTATGGAACCCGGTTGCAGAAACAACAAGAGATCATCCGCGTAAGCCGAAAGTTTTATTTGCAACCCCGCCGCCTCAATACCTCGCACCTCAGGCGATTGCCTCACTAAAATAGCCAAGGGCTCTAGGGCTAAGTTAAATAAAAGTGGAGACAAAGGGCAACCCTGCCTTGTGCCTCTGTTTAAACCGACAGACCCAGATAGAGAACCGTTAACTAGGATGCGAGCTGACGGGGAGTTATAAAGCACTTGCACCATCTTGATGAAACGCTCCCCAACGCCGAACCATCTAAGTGCCTGCATTAAAAAACCCCACTCCAGGCGGTCGAAAGCTTTTTCCGCATCGACGGAGAGCCCCACTAAAGGATCTTGCCGGCCCTCCGCTGCCGCCATCAGATTGAGAAAGAGGCGCGCGTTGTCCGTGGTCGACCGCCCTGGGATAAACCCGCACTGATCGGGATGGATGATATCAGGGACAACCTTCCCCAGCCTATGAGCTAAGACAGAGGAAAAGATTTTATAATCAGCATTTAATAGGGATATGGGATGGTAATTTCCAACTTTACGAGGATCCCTTCCCGGTTTCTCCAACACCACAATCGTCGCATCGCTAAAGGACCCAGTAGAAGAAGAAACCTCCTGCAACTCCTGAAAATAGAGAAATAAGTATGGGAGAATATCGTCCGCAAAAGTTTGGTAAAATTCTACCGGGAGAGCATCCGGCCCCGCCGCCTTCCCCCCTTCATACCCCTCATAGCCTCTCTTATCTCCTTAATCGAGAATGGTCTATCAAGCTCCTCTATCTGACAAGGCTTTAACACCGGGTGCGCAACCTGACCGAAAAGCTTCTGAAATGCCTCAGGGCTCGAGACCACCTCTGAAGAATACAAATTCTGATAAAAGGCCTGAAAACAGCCTGCGATGTCCACCTCCTTCGTGAGAAGGCCCCTCGTATCATCCATGATAGCTTCAATTCTAATTTTGGCGATACGTGGCTTCAAGGTACGAGCCAATAGCCGCCCTGCCTTATTACTATCACAGTAATACATCCCTTGGGCGCTACGAATCAACGCGCTCGCTTCTGTACTAACAAGATCATTATATTGATAGCGAAGCCTCTGCAAACGAAGAAGGATACTCGGATCGGCCCTAGACACCAGAAGTCTCTCTCCAGCCAGTATCTGTGCTTCCAACTCCGCAAGAGCCGCCTTCCTCTGCCGCCCCATCCGAATTGTATAACTAGTAGTGACATCCCGGATGACCGCTTTAAAGGCCTCCCACCAGGCCCACACAGGGGTATCTGAAAGGGAATTGAAAGCAAAATACTCCTTCACTGTATTTCGAATTGCTTCCCGAAACTCTGAGTCCTGCAACGCCTCTCTAGGAAAATACCAGGCGGATCTTCCCCGGCTATGATCAGCAAGTTCCAAGGAGAGGTCAACAGCAGCATGATCAGAAATATGCCTGCCCAGAATCCCAACCTGCACTACCTCCGAAATTAAGGTTTTAGAGATCAAAAAATAATCAATTCGAGAATGGGACTTATGGGGTAAGGAGAAGAAAGTAAACTGCTTTTCTGTGGGGTACCACAGCCTCCAGATATCAGATAGTCCACATTCCTGAATAATAGAATGTAACACCACTGCCGCCCTACTTCGTCGCTGCGAGTGGTAAGGTTGACGGTCCACTAAGGGGTCAAGGACCATATTAAAGTCACCCCCTATAATCCATTCTATAGAATCCCAAGCTTTCACCTCTTCCGCCACTACCTGAAAGAACTGAACATCGTCCTGATTAGGACCATAAACATTCAAAATGGCAAGGGTACGATTACCAATCTTTAACATCACCTTGGCCCACCTGCCCTCATTGTCCGACCTATTCTGCAATATAACCGGAGCTAAAGCTTTGCTGACCAAAATAGCAACCCCATTTTTCCTGGCTACCGCTGGGGAGAATCCTACCAAGGTATATTTCCCCAGACCTAATTTGGCCGTCTCGACAGCTGACAGGTGCGTTTCTTGTAATAGGACCACATCCGCCGCCTCGTGTTTGCAATAGACCAAAATTTTTTTTCTTTTAATTGGGTTACTTATTCCTTTTACGTTCAGAGAGAGAAACTTAACAGGCTTCATGGGACAAGATTGTCATATAGGAAAAGACGAAATTGAGCAACAGCGGGGGCAGGGCAGCAGTTCCCATAAGAGCACCGTACTAGATCACAGGGAGACATACTTAACCTCCAAAATAGAGGCACAAACGGGTGAGCCATCCCAAGCAAGATTACCACTTCCCCCCGCCCCTATCATAAATTTCTATGCCCCCCTACCACCCATATCACATACAGCAAAAACACCTACTAACATCAATGTGAACATCTTCCTAATATCAAATTCCCAATCCCCCCCCAACAACATTTATTTATATATGCAAACCCCACCAGCATTCTTAAATAGAAGGAAAGAAAACCAAAACCTCCCCCCCAATCCCCCCTTGCCAATCAACACCTTTCACACATCCACACACACTAATCCCCACTCCCTCCCGTCACATATAAACTACCCCAGTCTCTCCCGGCCCAAACCATTTCGGACCCAACCACCACCCGCACTATTTAACAGGTCCACTATAACACCCTTAACATTACTATGGATAAAACCCCACATTACGCAGTTCACAGCAAGTCCAGCGGTAGCACTCCCCATCCCGGGGCGCCGACAGGCTTAGCTAAGAAGAACTATGCAAGCCACCCCGAAGCACTCTAGGGAGGCCCACCATTCACAGTACTTTCCCGCAAAGATCAGCAGACCGATGCAACACAGTCCTCTCCACCGCAACACAGGGATTACATGGCTCCTCAACGCATTATCTCTGCCTCTTTCTCTTCTATGAACGCTTTTAACACCGCAGGATCCTCAAACGTGCGAGTCTGATTATGCAATGTTACCCGCATCCTTGCAGGATAAAACATACCATATCTTGCTTGCAATTGCTGCAGGCGCGGACGAAAAGCCAACAATAGTTTCCGCTTGTCCACAGTAACTTTGCAGAAATCCGGGTATATAGATAGAGTGTGTTCCTCGAATTTTATCGGGGACCTTGACTTAGCCACCACAAGAATCTGGGCTACCTGAGAGTAACGCAAAAGTCTCAAAATCAAGGGCCTCGGGTATCTCTGCTGAGGATTGACCTGCGAGGGCAGCCTGTGAGCCCTATCAATTTCCAGGGGTTGAGCCAACTTTAACTGAAGGATTTTAGGAAGGATGCGCTCCAAAAATTCCACGGGATTAGGCCCTTCTGCGCCTTCCGGTATGCCCAAAATTCGGAGATTATTTCGTCGAGCTCTATTACTCTGGTCCTCCAGACTCCGCTCGAGAGCATCAATCCGCCTGCTATTTTTGTCCACCTTCCGAAGTTGAGCCTCGTGAGACGCCATTTTAAGATCTATTTCCTCCACTCTATTCGTGAGGGCTGCCACTTGCACTTTGAGCTCTTTTAACTCCGAGACGTCTGCTTGGACCGCCGTTAGGGTCTCACCATTAGCAGTCACCAAGTCTCGCACCGCTCTTATTTCCCGCAGGAGCTCCTGCATATCCTCTCCACTCTCCCGACTGCTTAGCGGCTTCAACGGCGAGGGAGGGTCGGGCTTCTGCCTTTTACTCGCCGGATTAGACGTCGACCCAAATTCGAGCCGCGTAGGCTTACTTGCCGCCATCTCCCACAACTATTGGCACCGGAGGTACCACACAACTCTTACCAGGATTCAATGAGGGGGCCAAAATAAAACAGGATTCCGCGGAGGATGAGAGTTACGCGGCCATCTTAGCTTGCAGCAGGCTCCGCCTCTCCCTACCCTACTATTCTAACCATTAGGCTATTTCTAGATGGTTAGGTTCTGAAATACTATTCTGAGGATGTCCATGTAGACGTGCCTGGAAGTATGTCCGTGTTTGTGAAATCATGTCTGCACCTGGACATGCCTGCTATTTTCAGACATTCTAACATAGACATCCCAGAATGCACTTGGAAGTCCTTTCTAAAATCCCCCTTCACTTGGCTAGTAACAATATCCAGCTGCTATTTGGATAGGCTAACTGGATAAATATATCCTGATAGCTTATCTGGACGGTGGCTGAATATCACCACAACCTGGAAAAGTGCTAGCTCCTCCCATGTCCTGCCCATGGACCAACCAGTCCTATCTGGATAGTGCCAAAGCAGTCAAAGGAAACATTCAGTGGCTTTATAAAGATACTCCACTGAATATCTCCCTGGTTAACACTTATCTGATTAGCAGGTGCTATTAATTGGACAAGTGCTTACAAGTATCCGTTTCTTTCTTTCTTTTTGATTGTTTGCGTAAGGTCCTTGTAGAAGGAACATACATGCTCCTCTTGGAAGGTTGGTGTAATGGTGAGAGATCCCTAGTGACCTCATGGATTTTGTGATTTTTGAAGTTTTTATCTCTTATTCTTCTCTATATGATTTCTAGAACCATAGCTTCAGTGAGAAGACCCCTGCATTTTCTCATAATATTTGCATTTTTGCTATGTGGCTGAGGACAAAAATCAACAGATGGATATTAATGAGTGTGTGTGTGTGTGTGTGTGTGTGTGTGTGTGTGTGTGTGTGTGTGTGTGTTTGTATATGTGTGTATGTGAAAAGGGAAAGGAAGGAGAAAGATATATTTTTTGTAAATTGAAAGAAGATTTTCATGTGGGAAATGAGAAATTAGCATAGAAGGGACACAAGGTGACTTTGTTCTGCATATACTGTATAGCAGTCAATACGTTTAAGGAAAACACAGTTAAGGCGAGAGATGTGTTGAGAAGCGAGAAGCGATAAAAATGAAAAGAGGGTTAGAAACAATGTGAGTTGGTAAGAGATTGAATAAAATGATGCATAAAACATGAAACAGTTTAGTCATATTAAGAAGTTTTGACCTATCTGTTCTTTTTTGTCCAACATAATGGAAGAATCCAAGCTTCATGTAGCATATCATGAATCCTGAGATTTCGGAAAACCAAAAGCAACCACTTTAATAGTAGCCTGCTTTTGAACTCAGCTGAGGTTAGGAGAGTAGTTTGAAGTTTCTGCCTTGGAGCTCAATCTATATCCTTTTTCTTTGAAACCTCCAGAAGAAATCCAAGGTCACATGGTATGCCGTATTTACTCTAAAAACCATGAAATGCTACAGTATTTCTATCTACTAAAGGGAGTATGCATCAAAATAAATGCACGTATTTAGAAGGCCACAGTGCTCTGTGAAAATCCCTGTCATCTTTCTACCTTGATTTCTAAAGTTCAGCTAACTGTTTAGGACTTACGATTGCCTACTGTGCTTGAAAATATATTTCAGATAATCAACAGAACAAAGCGATGCTATGTATCTAAGGAAGGCAACTGTAGTTTTGCTCTTATTGATCCTAGACATAGGTAGATTTGCAAATGCAGATCCTTGACTCAGCCTATCAATGAAGGAGTTGTGATAAATTGTACAGTAAGAGCTTTCCGATTATCATTGGAAAGCAGTGAGAAAGAGAAGCAAGGCTAAATAGTCTATGTTACTGCAATTGATAGAGAACATGGACACTTAGGATTGCCACCTAATCCAAGTCAACTTTGAGAGGATGAAACAGTCTTGAGCTTTGTCCCACTGCTAGGAATACCAGGTTTTCTACAGGCAAATCTGAGATGGAGAGGTGGGGGAGGAAGGGACACCATAATTCCAGGTTTGAGTAACAATGCGTGGAGGAGGAAAAAGGAGTAATTATATTGCCCCCTCACCCTCCCCTTTACAAAAAAATGGAAATAAGGATGAGATTGAGAACTACAGGCCAGTTAGTCTGACCATGGTGGTGAGTAAATCAGTGAGGTTTATGGAGTCTAAGGGATTGCAGGATCTGAGGCAGAATGGTTTTACTAGAAGCAGATCTTGTCAGACAAATCTGATTGATTTCTTTGAGAGGATGACCAGAGAGTTGGACCGAGGGAGAGCTCTAGATGTGGTGCACTTAGATTTCAGTAAAGCCTTTGACACCATTCCGCACAGGCAATTTATAAATAAACCAACTGGGTTAGAAATTGGTGAAAAAGATATAGGTAAATAGAGCTCACTCTGAGGATAAAGATGATACCTGTGGTATACCACAGGGATCTGTCCTTAGTACAATTCTTTTTAACATCTTTGTTAGTGATATAGCGGAAGGGCTGTCGGGTAAGGTTTGCCTCTTTGCAGATGATGCCAAAATCTGCAATAGAGTAGACACACAGGAAGGAGTAGATATCATGAGGAGGGATCTAGCTAAGTTTGAAGAATGGTCTAGAATTTGGCAGTAGAGATTTAATGTTAAAAAATGCAACGTCATGCATTTGGGCTGCCGCAATCCAAGGCAACAATACAGTGTAGGGAGTGAAGTTATTTTGTCCACTAAAGAAGAGTGGGACCTAGGCGTGATTGTGTCTGATGTCTTAAAGTAGCTAAACCGGTAGAAAAGGCGAAAGCAAAAGCTAGAAGGATGCTTGGGTGCATAGGGAGAGGAATGGCCAAAAGAAGAAAGGAGGTGATAGTGCTTCTGTATAAATCTTTGGTGCGACCTCATTTGGAGTATTGTGTGCAATTCTGGAGACTGCACCCTCAAAGGATATAAGCAGGATGGAGTCGGTACAGAGGGTGGTTACTAAAATGGCTAGTGGTCATTATAAAGCATATGAGGCAGATGTAAGGATCTTAATTTGTACACCTTAAAGGAAAGGCGGGATAGAGGCAAAATGGTTGAGACATTTAAATACCTCCATGGCTTAAATGCACAGGGGGAGAGCCTCTTTTGATTGAAAGCAAGCTCTGCTATGAGGGGACATGGGATGAGAGTGAAAGGGGATAGATTCAGGAGTGATATGCGGAAATATTTCATTAATGAAAGAGTGATGGATCCATGGAATAGTCTCCCAGTGGAGGTGGCAGAGATGAGGACAGTATCTGAATTCAAAGAAGCATGGGACAAACACCGAGCATCTCTAAAGGAAAAAAGGGGACCGTTGTAGTGTTTGATATGGAAGGACAGACTAGATAGGCCATGTGGTCTTTTTCTTTCATCATGTTTTTATGTTTCTTTGATAGACACATTTAGATTTCTCCACAGCATAAATGCACAGGAGGAGAGCCTTTTTCAACTGAAAAAAAACTTTGCAATGAGGGACATGAGGATGAGGGTGAAAGAGGATAGACTCACGAATAATATGTGGAAATATGTATTTATGGAAAGAGTGGGAGATGAGTGAAATAGTCTCCCAGTGGAGGTACTAGAGACAAGGACAATATCTGAATTCAAGAAAGCATGGAACAAACACAGAAGATATCTAAAGGAAAAAAGGAGACTGTTGTAGTTGATATGGAAGGGCAGACTAGATAGGCCATATGGTCTTTTTCTGCCGTGATGTTTCTCTGTTTCTGTCCCTAATTCCAGCAATGGGGATGGGATGGGGGGGTGAGGGTGTAGAAAATTTTTTATTTCCAATTTAGTGATTCGAATATGTCAGGTTTTAGAATTTGAGTCCATTATCTTTATATTTTGCACAGTACTGGAAATGCATCTCTATTTCTATTTCTTTGTCAATTTGTCTGCCCGGTAGCGATATTGTTGCTGTTACCAGATGGATGGGGGACTGCAAGGTAATTACTCCTCATCCCTCCTTCATGCCGCTAAGGTTACCCCTCCCCGCCACCCCCCTTTGGATAAATGTCCCAGATATGCCTCCGAAGATTCTGGTAACATTACTGTCAGCATACATCAGCGTGACATTATGCCTAGCATAGGTGTCATGGCTTTTCCCAGACCTTGGATTGCAAGCAGCTTTGACCCTCTGGTGATGTCAGTCTCCAGACTTAATGTGCGTAATTTACCTGATGAGATTAGCTCTGACCCCCTGGTGATGTAGTCTCCAGACTTAATGGGCCTAGTTTGCCTGATTAGTCTGTAAGACAACAGCCCCTCCTTACTAATCAGGAGAGATCAGATCAAACAGACCAAATTATGACAAAAAGGGAGGTGCTGGAGAATTTCACTATAAAATACAGAGGACAAAAATATCTCGCTCTCTTCCTATTTCATCGGACACTCCTTACACCCACTTCTTACCTCCCACCCTTCTTTCTCTTCTCTTCCTATTCATTGAACACCCACTTCTGACCCCAACCTTCTCTCTCTCTCTCTTCCTATTCTCTCTCACACACAGACAGACACACAGACACACAGATTCATTGAAGTACACTGAAGCAGCTTTATAACAGATTTTTACATCTGTTCTGTACCTACTTAATAAGCCTATTTCTATATAAAAACCTTTTTCCAAGCCACACCTGCTTGGTTGTCTTATTATGCTACAAACCCTACTGTCTCTGTGAAATGAACCCAGGACCAAACGGAGAGTAACCGAAAGTAGAGAGCGGCGAAAGATTACAATTACCTAATTAGAAAAATCATAACAATAGCTCCCTGAAAATAAGGATGCAACATAAGAATTGGATCTTCCTCCCAACATCCCTAAGTGCATGGATAAGGCAACTTGTAAAGCCATTCCCATGGTAAAAATGTTTTCACTTATGGAAACTGGCTTTTTGAAAATTGTCCTTCTTCAATGTGCATAGAGGTATGTGTAGCTCTCTGTTGGGAAGTCCCTTAGATTGAAGGGACTGATTTGTTCAGATTCCAATACTCTCCTTTACTCTGTAAAACCTGGATTCTCTGAACGGAGACAGCACTTTCACCTCTCCACAGCCCAAAATGCAAACACACTTTGTAAAAATGTTCTCCAGATCCATAACTGTTGTTTCAAATAACTCAATTTATTGTAGATTTTGATGCAACCACATTTAAAACTCCATTCTTCATTCTTTTTAGCACAGTTCACATTTGTCCTGTTTAAATAAAAAAACTGGGTAATTTTGTGATTGCAATACATATGTTTTTAGAATTTGCATCCATTATTTTCATTATGCTTCTTTAGAGTCAGGAGCACCCTAGGGATGGACCTTAAAGTTTACCCCATTTTGCCTATTGTGATTCCTTTTTTCCTTTGCTTTGAGATATTATATGCAACATATTATTCATGCCTGTTTTTATTGGTCTACTCTCTCATGTCTTTTTCTGTCCACCCCCTCCCGTTTTTTTAGTACGAGTGTAAACCCCAATAACATGACTATAATATGTGGTAGTTCCAATAAATGAAGCTTCCCAGACCTGCAAGGGATCCTTGAAGCTGCACTTCTTTGCCCACACTTTTATCTCCCTTATTCTCTTTCATGCTTCTTTCCCCAGTTAGTGTCAGTTCCCTGAGGGCTGGCCCAAAGGTATCTGATGCCCTAGGTAAGCCTTTAACCATGTGCTTCTCTCCCCTGGTGTGGCTCATGGCAATCTGCAGCCTGAAGCAAGGGATGAAGTGGACCCCCCCCATTGGATACCCAAATTGGAAGGCTCCCCTCAAAACCTCTGTTTAGGGACCAGGGATCCCTCACTCAGAACACTAGCTGGGTCATTGGTTGTTAAATCATTTAGTTTTGTTTTTATAATTTTTCATTTTACATTGTTTTGTTTTATAAATGTTCATTTCAGGGCAATTTTGCTAATTAATTGGTGACTGTGGCTGCTGCCCCCCCCCTCCAAAAAAAAACAACAAACAAACAAACAAACAGCTGAAAGATTACTAGTGCTTCCAGGCAAATAAAAAAGCCTCAAATTGTATTTGTTTTGATAACAGCTGTCATGGCTTGGCCACAAACCACTGACCCCTGGTTAGAAAGCAGTTATCTCTCATGATGAGCTATTACATTTTCTTGGGGTGAGGGAAGGAAGGGGGGACATGACTCTAGCCAACTGGCTCATAAGTGTCTGTTGTATTAATGCTGATATATGTTCCTGATCCTTGATTGGATTTTGAGCTCTGTGGAAAACCCAGCCAAGTTTTTTTGCCTTGTCAATCTACTGACTCTTACTCAAGAGATTGCTTCAAAGACTTAGGAACCACATTAGGAACAGCAACCTAGGAAAACGATTTTTTTTGTCATTATGGATGATATATTGAAACTCTCCATCCAGTGTGCATCAGCGGCCAAGAAAGCAAATAGAATGCCAAGAATCATAAGGAAAGGAATGGAGAATAAAACCAAGGATATTATAATGCGTCTGTATCATTCCATGGTGTAACAACACCTTGAATATTATGTGCAATTCTGGTCACCATATCTTAGAAAAAATATAGCATAATTAAAAAAAGGTACAGAGAAGAGCCCCCAAAATGGTAAAGGGGATAGAAGGATTCCCCTATGAGGATAGGCTTAAAAGGTTAGCGCTTTTCAACTTGGAAAAGAAGTAACTGAGGGGAAATATGATAGATCTATAAATTAATGAATGGAATGGAATGAGTAAAGGTAGATAGGTTGTTTATGCTATCAAAAAGTAGAAAGACTAGGGGACGTACAATGAAGCTACAATGTAATCTATTTAAGATTAATAAAAGAAAATATGTTGCCACTCAATATGTAATCAAACTCTGGAATTTGTTACCGGAGACTATAGTAAAAGCTGTTAGTATAACTACGTTTAAAAAGGGTTTGGACCAGATCCTGGAGGAAAGGTCTATAAACCATTATTAAAGAGAGCCTGGGAAATCCACTGCTTGCCACGAGGCAAGCATTGTGGAACTGGTGTGCCTTTTTGTGAACTTGACAGATAGTTATGACCTGGATTGGCCACTGTCAGAAACAGGATACTGGACTTGATGGACCTTGATATGACCCAGTATGACTTTTCTTCTGCCATGTTCTTGTGTCAGAAATTCTGTGAAACCAAGTCTAAGGGGTATGTTTACTAAACTGCGGTAATGTCATTTGCGTTAGGTTCCACGGTAAAGGTACAGATGCCCATATAAAGGCGTGGGCAGGGCATCATTATGGCAAGCATGTCAGGTAACACACATCATAAGGCACGTTATAAGGCACCTTATTAGGCTCAGTACAAGGCACGTGCCATGCACAGGCAAACTGCAGACAGCCCGCTAACCAGTCCATATTGCATGCTCACAGGGGAACCCTGTGCACCCAGAGGTGGGATGCACAGCACAGACACCAAGCAGGCATCTCTGTGATTGAGCTCCAGAACCAGGAACACACAGGTATCACTGGAAACAAATATTATGTGGCACTATGTGGGAACATAGACATGCCATGGTCACTGCTCGATCAGAGTGAGAGTGACACCCCCCCCCCCCCCTGCGTGACATGCTGTGGCCACCCTGTCCATGCAGGTGGTGGTTGAGCACTACAGTGTCCCAGCCATTGCCCTCCACCCTGTGCAGATGCATCCTGGCCAATCCGCCCTGTCTGTGCCATACCCACAATACTTTGCTCCTCATTATGCACATTTGCAGGCTAACACTGAAAGCATTGTGAGCAACGTGGGCTCAGTGAGGTGTTGGCAGACACAAAACAAAGGAGAGACATACGCACACTCCCACACCTATCTCAGTATTGTGCAGAGATGGAGGTGGTTGACAACCCTACCTGCTGCACTGGTCCTGGTCACAGTGCCAACATTGCTTATCTGTGCAGGGGGTAGTAGTAGTGTTCTGGTGATAACTGCAGCTCTGTGCTTGGGCCAGCAGCCTGAAACTCCATGAAGCTGTGGATAGTGGAGCCCTTGTGAGTGGGTGTCCGTACCCCTGTGCACCACTGCATTGGGGTTTGCCCATGTTGTTGTTGTAGCTGCAGTGTGGGCTAAAACTATGGGGAGATTCTCTGCAGGATCCACAGATGGGATCTGACCCTCTGTTCTTGGACATGCTGGCTGAGTGTACTGCACCACACTATTGCCACAGTAGCATAGTGGTCCCTGGGGCTACCCTTATGTTCCTCGGCCAGACCTCTTCTGTTGCACTGCACACCATGTACTGGTACAGGGCATGGCCTAGGTCCACTGCAGGTGGGTGCCACTGCTCCCTCCAGCACTATCACCCACCCCCTCTGTCATGCCGCCATGACCATATGCTGTCGGTGCTGGTGGTGCGCCATCCCAGGCCATCAACAGGGGGCAGGTAGGCGGCTGTCTAAGGTGTGGGTTCTGGGGTAGGGGTGCCTACATAGATGTCCACGCTTCCCCAGGCACTGCCTGTCAATGTTACGTGCCCCTTGGGGTGCCTGCTGGGTAGTGTCTCCTGGATGGGACACTGTGGGCCACAGACTCATGGGCATGTCTGACCCTGGTCAGTTGCTTTCTTGCTGGTTTCCATTTTCTGCGTTCCTATGTGCCACCTCGGCAACCGCCTAGTCCACCCTGTGCCCCAGTAGCCCCCACTGCATGTCCCACCTGCAGCCCCCATCCCCCGTTTGCGCCATCACCATAGTGGCCTTTCATACCAGGGCACTATGCTGTTGCTGCAAATGGAGCACTACTATCACCTTTCTTGGGCTCCCTGCCTATGCTGTACATTGCTGACACTGAAATGGTTTCTCTCTCTTGCAAATGTGTGCTTACGCCAGGTTTTCAGTTGCGTTAGGATTCAGCCCTTACTTTCTCCACGTTAGTGTGGAAGGGATCTCTCCCCGCCCACTCCCCACCCATTGTCCTCTTCTCTCCGCCCTCTCTCCACCCTTTTCTGGACTTACCGCGGCCGGGAACGTTAAGGCGCGTTATGTAGCTACGTTACATAATGCGCATTAACGTAGCCACTGCTACGTTACCACAATTTAGTAAACATACCCCTAAGTATACTATCAGAGACATTTACCAAGCCCACTCTAGATTTTGGTTGTACAGTTTGTCTACTGCTTGCCCATGTCATTTTGGACTCAGATCCTTCTGGCCTACCTTTGCCTAGGGAGAGTACTGCCAACTTTGGCAGGCCATGTTAACACATAACATTCACAAGGCTTCACCATCTCATAATATCATCCCATTTCATATTCTACCTCACATACAAACATAAAAAGGTAAAGTATGTGAGTATAGGTGACATCTTTATTAATAGTATGGTTGCAGTGGAATCCACACTGAAAAGACAACAAATCTTAAAACTTCTAGGAGTAGAATGAATCAGTAGCATACATGTTATATATCAGGCCACAATGCAAAAGATCTGGTCCACTGTCCTTATATACAAGTTAAAATGGACTATGGGTACCCTGACAAGCAATTATTTACAATAGTAAAAGCACATAAAAACACTTCTTCAAACCACCCTCCCATCTATCCTTGGAGGCCTAGATGACGTCCACAAATTTGTGAGGATTATTGTCAGTAGCAAATGAATATATATATAATACTTAATAGGTCCAGGGGTAATTCCTGCATCCCTCTTTTCCCAAGATTCTATAGGTCTATCTGGCAAATGAACCTTGTGAGATAATGAAACAAACCCTGGTTAGTAAAACAAAACACAAGCTATCATTGATAAATGAAGTAACTTGATTAATAGGAAACCCTGTGTTTGTATATAAATTAGACTTTATTGCTGATAGAAAAATAATGCAGATATAGAATAAGTTCGTTTTCAGAGGTAGCAAGTTATGTGACCCTATGATTACAATTACCAAGATAATAATTCAATGTTTTAGCAACCAATGTCATTGATTCGCTCTAAACTCAGATGTACAGGAAATTAGCTGTCTGTCTAGGCCCATCCCCGGGAGAATTCATACAGTACCTAAGCTTTGCCAGGATGATTGTGGCTGGGTCTGAGAAGTCATCTTCGAAATGGCGCAAAGTCCAAAGAATAGCAGTGGTCAAATGCAGGCTACAGCAGTCCAAATGAGCTGTGTGATAGCACAGAGCTTCAGGTTAGTCCTTGTCCTTGCATACTGTCTGGCTTTCCAGCTGGAGACAGGCAGGCTGTAGGGCTAGAGGTCGCAACAGGCAGGCAGTAGGGCTAGAGATAGGGTGTGAGGTGTACTACAGTCACAACTTATAGCACCTATACAGCTGCAGTGGTGTGTCTGTTGCCCTGCCAATATCCCCTCCATATGGCACTGTGTGTGCAGATGTAGAGAACTACTGATACTCCCCAGGAGTCAGAATATTCCCTATGCAGCACTCTTCAAACAATACTGGAGGAGAAACTGAGTTGGAATGGGGCTCAGTGGGCCAGATAGGGTACTCTCCAGACCTTATGCTATGGTGCTCGGAGAGAAAGAATTAGCTGTTCTTTGTGCCTACGTTCTGTGCCAAGCATACCACCTCCCTCTTGTCTAAGAGCAGTTTCCACACGTGTCCTTCAGCAGAGTGCTGCATCAGCCCAGAGATTCAGCCAACATGCATATTTAGCCAGTCTAACTTTTATTACATATTATTAAGTGCATGTTCAGTATGTAGAGATGTGGATGGACTACCTCCCCACCCTTCATCTCCATTCCATCCACTGTAAATGTACACAAAGAAACACTTCACAAGCTACACACATGTAGAGTGTGTGGCACAACATTCTGCTCTTTCACAGGGTGGGACTTACTCTAACCTTTGCCTTATCACTTGTATAGTGAGTGTAGGCATAGGCCTAGGATAAGAGCCATAGGAGGCATGGTCATCATTAAGAATGCCATCCACAGTCACACACTGTGCAAATATAGGCAAAAAGGGATACATAGATGGAATGAGTATACATTGTTTTTAGGACAATGAATAAAGATATGGCTTGCACATAGTAAAGGAGTACATTTGATTTCATACCTGTAGGATAAGCCACGGACAATGATCCAGATGATTGCAACTGTGCTGACACTGGAAGAAAGACCCTGAAGAGGGAGCCCCCTCATCTACTGAGTCAATCAGGACAGAGGATGCTGCACACACCAAGGTGGAGAACCAGGTAGCCAGCCAGGAGAGGACTTAGGATGACAAGGTAGAGAGGCATGCTGCTATCCAAGAAGAGGGAGAGGTGGCTAACATCCAACTTCAAGTATTCTCTGGCTTCCATAATCACCAGGAGTCTGTTGAAGGAGTTCCAGTAGCAGTGAAAGGTGAGAAGCTATCAGGTGGAGAAGCCATCAGTTGCTGAGGTGCTAAGGCATAACCAGCAGCTCCTAACTCAGCATTCAGAGAAGATAGAGCTGCAGAGTATATTAGCAGCTATTAGTGATCACTGACTGAGGATTAAGGAAGAGTGACTGGCAGCAGCAAAGATTCAGCCGGAGGTATCAGAGGTCCTTCTAAATGAAATATGGGTCCCGTGCAAGGACCTGCACCACTGAAGAAAACATCACGGCATGATCCTATCAGCAGTGCATCCAAACTATCCCAGGACCATCTGTGCCTCTTGCCTCCCAGCCAACATAAACCACAATGAAGAAGAAGACACTTTCAAATTCCTCCACCTCCATGGCCTCAGCTACCTCTCAGAAGCCTGGTGTCTTGGGAATACTGTTCTCTGCAGAAATATTGGGGCTTGTGCCCTGGGGAAGGTAGAACCCCTCAGATTTCTCTCATTCAGTGGGACTACCCATTGCATAGATGAGCTGGATGATGTGTCAGAAAGTCTTCTGAAAGCAGCAATACATCATTCAATACACCATCAAGACTATCTATGCAGTCAGAAGCAGGGGGAGGGTGGGAAAAGGCAGGGATCAGGGGATGAAGGAGGGAACATTAAAAAACACTGTGAATCTTGAGAGGAGGGGTGTGGGGGAAGGCTGATGTCCCAGAGCCATGAACTCACTTTTGATATAATCAGAAGGATACCTGGCAGCATCATTTGTGCCGACATGGATTATCAACATTGGGTAATAGTCAGTGGGCATGATGAGTATTCGCAAACTCTCCATAACATCTCTGATTTTGGCACCTGGAAGATAGCAAATCTCTTTTGAAATCAAGGGGTATGTTTACTAAACTGTCTTAATGTTCCCGGCGCTAGTTGCAGCGATAATGTGAAGGATGCCATATAAGGAGTGGGCGTTCCTGTCTTAAGGTAGCAATCGCGGGTTATTGCGCAATAAAGTGCGTGTGTCCATTATTGCGAGATAGAGGGAGCCGTGCACATTACAACGTGTTAACCTAAACTTTGTGTGCTGACCTGCAATCACAGCAATAGAGGTGTAGCACACTGGTTAATACAATGACTGATGAAACATGGGTCATGAGTTTGATCCCCCAGAGGGCTTAATGAGTAAGGCTGTCTGAGGCATTGTCCTTTACTTTAAATCAGTGCTGTCTGAGGCATTTTCTTTTTAAATTTAAATTAGTGCTGCCAGCAAACACACCCTCACAGTGCCGTAACCTAAGGTGCCACATAAGGCGCCCTATAAGGCACTCCAGAGGGCACATTATAAAGTGCACTGTCTGCCAAGGCACCTTATAATGTTCCCTATAGAGTGCCCTATAAGGTGCCTTAAGGTTACAGCACTGTGAGGGTGTTTTTGCTGGCAGCACTAAAGCTTCAGGCAGCCCTATCAAATAACACCACTGTAGGATCAAACCCATGACCTCTGCCTCCACAGTCAGTGAAGTAACCAATGGGCTACATCTCTATAGCTACTAACAAAGCCCTGGTTGGCTACAGAAGGACTGCAGGTCACCACACAAACTGTCTGCTGTGGTTACCAGGATAGGGTTAACCCACCCGTACCCATGATGCACTGCACATGCAGATCAGCAGTCTACAGATGATCACAAGATGGGGTATGCACCCCCACAGCAACTTGGCCTGGTAGGGGGAACTGACCGTGTGTGTTACTGGCACAGAGTAACTACAGACCATCACATTGTGGGGGTACTGTGCTCACCCTGAGGGCGAGGTGGGGTGCCCAGCACCAGGTCCACAGCACCTGGCTTAGCTGAGATAGGCTATGCTGCAGGTCACCATCAGTGCCAGTGTGCGATAGGTAGTCCTTGAAGACACAACTAGGATACACCTGTGTCCATCTGTATTTCCCAGTTATGTCTAGCCCTTGTGGACTATGATGCACCCAGAATAGTGCATATCCTGTGTGGGTGCCATGGTCACATGATTTAAGTGAAGAGGTGGGGTGAGGTGGGGTGGGGTGGGGTGGGTGTTTGGACCCATAGGCAGATTATGTAGCACCACCCAACTCAACCGGCCCTCTGGGGCTCAGGGTGGGGGGACAGGATCACCCACCAACAGATCCACATTCTACATCCCTGCAATGGTGGCAGTAGAGGGGACCATCAACCCCAGTCCTGCTGGGGAACAGGCACCCATCCATAAGGCAATGGCAGACAGACAGTAGGCCTGGAAATGCTCAACTGCCCCCCACCACTATCTGACAGTCTCCAGCCACTGTGCAAAAGTGCAAGCTGTGTGGGCTGAGGAAGGTGTTGGCAGCCACCAAAAACTGGATAGACAGACACACACTACCACACCTATGCCAGCATTGTGCAAATATAGAGGCTTTTGGCAGCCATGGCCACCACACCAGTCCTGGGCACAGTGCAGGCATGGCTATGGTACGCAATACTGTTGGGGTCACTCCCCGGGGTGGTAAACACTGTCAGAAACCAAAACTGAAACACACTCCACAGATATCAGAAAGGTTGCTATGATGGAGCTCTATCAGCAAATTGTGCTTAACTTAGGCATTGTTATCTGCCATTAATCATAGCAACCTTTTGATATATGTGTAACATATTCCCAAGTTGCAAGTGCTAGTATTGGGAGATGCTGCTGCGCGCAGGGCCCAACAGCCTGACTCTCCATGAGGCTTTGGATAGTGGAGCCTGTGGGCGTGGGTGTTTATGCCCCTGTTGGTCGCTGCTTTAAGGCAGAGTTTCCCAAATCCAGTCCTGGTGGGCCAAACACTGTTCAGGTTTTCATGTTCTCCCTAATGAATATGCATGAGATACATTTGCATACAATGGGGGCGGCGCATACTAATGCAGCACAGGTATATTTGTTAGGGACAGCATGAAATCTGAATGGTGTTTGGCCCTCCAGGACTGCAGTTGGGAAACTTTGCTCTAGGGATTGCACTTATCGCGTGATGATACCACCGCTGCGACGTTAAGACGGTTTAGTAAACATACCCCCAAGTCTGAGGGATTGAGCATAATGGTTATTAAATATGGGTGTCAGATGCACGTTAATTTGCTAGAGTCAGTTGTTTCAATTGTGTATGACAGCACGGTTTTCGAATATATGGTTGAATACAGCCTCTTTTTTGCCTCTTTGGGCACACTTCAATTATACGTTTCCCCTCCCCCTCTCTTCTATTTCCTCCTTCCATCTTCCCTTTCCCCTCCCTCATTCCCTTCCTTTTTTTCCTTTTTTTATGATTTCTTTGTTTGCCTAATCCTTTGGCTTTTATTTTTCAGTGCATTTTGAAATTATCATTTGTATCTCTTCTCTGACAGTCTCCATTGCTCACATAGGTCTGGCATGTTAAATTATGTATGCTTCCTTTTACTTTATTGTATGTTGTATTTTACCTATGTATTTTTATATATTATATTTATGTTTTTAGACCCCTGATGAAGGCTATTCTTGCGGAAATGTGTCCGAGTCGGGTTTTTCCAAAAGGTCTCGTTCATTGTCTCCTTCCACTCTGTGGAAGTCTGCCTTCAATTTTTGTCCTTAGGCTTTTCAATTCAACCAAGATATACTAATCATGTCATAAATATGAAATAGAGTCCATTTCATATTTTTACCATGATTAATATATCTTGGTTGAATTGAAAAGCCCAACAAAAATTGTATTTGTTACTGTTATTAACTAAGGGGTATGTTTACTAAATGGTGGTAGCGGCTTCCATGCGATATTGGCACCATGGCCTCATTGATTTCAATGGGGCCTTGGCTATGATATTATATGGAAGCCGCTACTGCCATTTAGTACACATACCCCTAAGTCTTTTGAGAAGAATGGGTTGTTTTACCTTGTTGATTATCAAATATACTAACCTGAATCTGTGTGCCATTTGAACTACCCCATCATATGTATGTTACATAAATATATGCTTGAAGGAGTACCCAGAGGGACTACTACAACTGGAAATAGATCTGCATTTGTGTTAGAGGCAAGTGACAGATCAAAGGGGCAATTTGAAAAGCCCCTTTATCAAATCAAGGGCTGTGTGAATCATCCAGGAAATTGGTAAGACTTAGGGGTATGTTTACTAAAGGGTACCAATGTCACAGTGGCGGAATTAGCACGCGATAAGGTACGTTATTGGGTGATCAAGGTGGATTATCGCACGATAACGTACCTTATCGCACAATAACGTGCCTGTGGCGTTAAGGCACCCTAACGCCATGAAATCCGGTGCTGAAGGGCGGAGGAAGGCTCCCCAGCGGGCGGAGAGAAGGGGTCAATGGTTGGAGAGTGGGAGGGGAGAGGCTCCAGGCACACTAACGCTGTGGAATCCAGGTCTGATCACTAACACCATGAAACACTCGCGTTAAGGCACATTAGAAGGAAAGAGAAACCATTTCCGTCGGCAATGTACAAGAAAGCCAGGGAAACCCAAAAAAGTGATAGTTGTGATACATGTGCATGGAACAAAAGGGCAAATAAACATGGAAAATGACCTGAACAAAATTTTAAATCACCATAACCAAGCTGGGCAATAGTGATATTAATGGGAAAAATTAAAAAAAAACACTACTGAGAAAGGTCCAAAAAAAAGATAACATATTTGGAAGGGTCTATGCTCTGTCCCCCTATGAGGTGAATGATCCCACATTGAAATAGCACTGATCAGAGTTTTCCCTTTTTATTGGACAGGTTTCTTATGGCGTGCACATGTGCAGAAACAGCAGGGTGGGCATGTCGGAAAGGGCAACTGTACATATGCTGGAAAATGTGATACAGAGGGCTGCAGGCGGCACATGCTGTGGTGCAGCTGGGGCACAGTGCCTAGGTGGCACATAGGAATGATGAAACTGTACAGCAGCCAGACAGCAACTGATGAGGGCCCAACATGAGCACGAGTGTGCTTCTCACAGTGTCACAGGGGATAGTACCCAGCAGGTACCCCCAAGGGCACAGAACATTGGCAGGCGGTGGTGGTGGTGGGGGGGGGGGAAGCGTGGACGTCTACGCAGCCACCCTTACCCAAGATCCCGCACCATAGACAGCCACCTACCGGCACACTGTATGGCCTGACACTGCGCACCACCAGCACCACCAGCAGAAGGGCATGTCAGCATGGTGACATAAGGGTACTGGTGGTGGAGAGGGCAGTGGCAGCTGCACACAGCAGACCATGGCCTAGCCCTGTTTAGGTGGGTGCCATGCACTGTAACAGACAGACCCTGTCTGACAAACAGTCATGGTATCCCCAGGGATTGAACTGTCCCTGTGGAAACAGTGTGGTGCAGTACGCACAGCCAGCATGTTCAGGAGCAGAAGGTCACAGGTTGAAGTACCAGCTGTGGCTCCTGCCAACCCAGTCCCCATATTTTACCCAGTACTAAACTGTGGTAATAAAGAGGGAACCTTTATTACAGATAACATAAACATGCCTGAAATGCCTATATTTTACCCTACAGAGCACAGACACCATAGACATGTGCAATATCTAGAGCAGAGTTTCCCAACTGCAGCCCTGGAGGGACAAACTCCAATTAGACATCATGCTGTCTCTGATAAAGATGCCTGTGCTGCATTTCTATGCGCCGCCCCCATGGTATGCAGATGTATCCATGCATATTCATTAGGGACAGCATGAAAAACCGAACAGTGTTTGGCCCACCAGGACTGGAGTTGGGAACCTCTGCCCTAGAGCAGCGGCCAACAGGGGCAGAAACACCCACACCCACGGGCTCCATTATCCAAAGCCTCCTGGAGAGGCAGGATGTTGGGCCCTGTGTGCAGCACCATCTCCCAATTCTAGCACTTGCATACCATAGCACTGCCACCCTAAACCTGGGAATACGGTACACATATATCAAAAGGTTGCTATGATTACTGGCAGATAGCAATCCCTAGGTTAAGCACAATCTGCTCATTGAGCTGTATCATAGCAACCTCTCTGATGTCTGTGGAGTGTGTTTCAGGCCTGGTGTCTGACAGTGTTTACCACCCTGGGGAGTGATCCCAACAGTACTGCGTACCATAGCCATGCCTGCACTGTGCCCAGGACTGGTGCGGTGGCCCGGGCTGCCAAAAGCCTCTATAGTTGCACAATACTGGCATAGGTGTGGGAGTGTGTGTCTGTCTATTGTCATGGGGTAGATCAGTCAGAGCCTATGGAGATAGGTAAAGCTGAGCAAAACAGATCTGACACTGATAGCTCAGTGCAGCACATGGCCCAGAGTTGCTATAGGCAACATACACAAACGGCATCACAAGGTGTGAGAGCACGCCCAAATAGCAAGCTAGCTCACAGCTCATTAGATAATGAGGGGCAGCTGGGAGGGGGCGGAGCCCAAGCAAACACCAAGTCACACGCAGATAAAATTCACTTACCGGAGGTTAGTGAGGAGAAACCCCGAGAGAGACCACGGGAGAGACCACGAGGGATATACAGCACCGTTGGTAGCTGGGAGAGAACAGCTGGTAACTGGAACTTGGAAACCCGGTAGAACCAGAGCAGCTAAAGAAGCCCCGAGGAACTGCTTCAGAGAGTAGGGCACAGCTAAGCAAAAGCCCAGTGAACTTTGCCAGGAAGAGGGCAGAGGGGATATTCCTGGACCCACGCTTAGGAAAGCCAACCTACCAAGTAACAGGTACTGTCACGCTTACTCATCCAGGCGGTAGCCTAGGAGCAGGTGAACATGCCTGTCTTACTCTCTACAATTACTGTCCAAGATGGCCGACAAGGAAGGCTGCTGGGTAATGTAGTTTTTAGAGCAAGGAGTGTGACCACATGGTAAATAGGCAAAACAGAGAATTTTATTTCGGGGTTTCCCCTCCGCATTGAATTCAAAAACCTCAACTGAAATTGGATAAACTCTCCAATAAGGCAAACAAGAATGTGAAAACAGGTTGAACACAAAAATACAGGATTTCCTTTTAAAACATCAGCTTTCCACTTCCCGTGAGGAACAAGCTTCTAAAGCTCCATCTGTTCTCCAGATTAGCTTCTTGTTATTCACTTTCAAACAGGATTTTTACTTTGTACAAGTTGGAAGACCAACACTTGTCATTCTTTTCAACAGCTTCTTTTCTCCAAGCCATGCACAACACAAGTCCTTAAATGGCTTTCCTGATACAGTGTTTTACATAGGCAAAGAATCAGCAGCTATTCATGTTCTTGGCCAGACACAGAGAACACTGCATTTCTTCTATATCTGAACCATTAGGATCCTCTAGCAAATCTATATCCATTTCATTTCCAGATTCACTGTGTCTATCCTGAATATCAACTGACTGGTTATTCTCCTGCCTTATCAGCTCCTGCAATCTTAACAACAGCTGTTCCCTATGGTCTCCAGCCACAGGCTCTTGCAACGGAGTTTCTCTCCCTTTCAACAAGTTAGCAAGCTCTGTTAGAGTGGAGGTTTGGCAGTCATTGGCTTAAGTTTTAGGCTTAATAAAGGTTTGCTTTCCAGAGTTCAGGGGCACACAGCGTTTAGCACTGTCTCTTAATTCTTTAACAATGCCTTCAGCCTGGCTTTGGTTAGGAATTAAAGAAAGGACATTTTCATTACCTTCAGGGTTTAAATGCTGTCTTGAACTACTTACCCACCTGGAAACACTTCTTTGTCCTGGAAACTGTTGCCTGCCCCGGGTTCCAGACACCCTCTGTTTCTCCTTTACTCTTGCATGTGAATCAGCCAGGTCTCTTCCTGAAGCTCCTCTTCTCAATGGAACTAAAGTACCTGCTTCAAAACCCAGCAAGCTTCTGATTCCAGGCTTGTTCCCTTCAGAATCAGCTCCCCTTACTTGAACTGTTTCTGGAACTCTATGGACTCCAAACACTGCCTGCTCATCTTGCTGCTGCTTCGTTTCTGTTCCTCTCTGCTGCGTTTCTCTCTGCTGCGTCTCCCTCTGCTGCATCTCCGTTTGTTCTAAAACTGAAACACTTTTAAACTGCTGCCTTTCAGGGACCACGCCTTTCTTCCTGCCCATGTGCAGCCCATCAGTGCTCAACCTAGCCCTGACGTCACTAGGTGGGCGGGGCTTAGCACTCGGAATACTCTGCCCTGGAGGCTTGTGGTTTCTATGGGAACTGCTTTTCTCTCTAGATTTAAAGGAACAGGGCTCCTCTCCCTGCCATTCCATTTCCTCTGCAGCGTCCTCCTCACTACACATTCCCCCCCTTAAGATATTACGGGCTGGGGTGCGATTCCCATCACAGCACGTAATTCTCGCTGAATACTCAGTATCTTTCTCTTGCTCTTGCCTCCTAGTCGAAGTGATAGTGAAATGGGACAAGGCCACCCTCTCATGCCAAGGGCGTAACAGATTGACATGGAAAACTTGTTTACGTCCTCGCCTATTCTGAAGCAAGTAAGTCACGAGGCCTACCTGTTTAGTACGCGAAAGGGGCCTTTCCACTGACTCTAGAATTTTGGGACTGCTCCCGGTACCATCACAATCACTTTATCACCAATAGCAAGCTGGCGAGGCTTGGTATTGCGGTCATGATATTCTTTTTGCCTTTGCTGGCTTGCCCTCAAATTATCCTCTGCTATCTGGGAGGTTCGGAACAGACGACCTCTCAGATCTCGGAGAAACTGTGGAACCTCTACTTCCGTTATTGCTGGTTCAACCCACTGTTCTCTGAGGATGTCTAGGATCCCTCTCGGAGCTCGCTGAAACATTAACTCATACGGGGACGTGCCAAGGGATGCTTGTTTTCTTTCCCTACACGCGTATAAGGCGAAGGGGAGCATCATGTCCCACTTTGCCATTTCCCCTTCTAAACCCCGTCTCAACATGTTCTTCAGGGTCTGGTTAGTCCTTTCCACTAACCCATTAGTTTGCAGATGATATGCTGCAGTCTTTACATGCCTTATCCCAAAGGCATCCCAAACCTGTGCTAAGTAGTGTGACATAAAATTACTGCCACGGTCAGACAAAACTTCCCTGGGGAACCCGACTTCACAAAATAAATTAATCAATTCTGCTGCGACCGTGCGAGCAGAAATGCTACGGAGAGGTACCGCCCAGGGGAACCTTGTTGCATGGTCCACCATGACCAATATGTAGCGGAACCCCTGCGGTGTCTTGATCAAAGGGCTGACTATATCGATAGCTACCTTATGTATAGGTACTGAGATGACTGGGACTGGGATCAAGGGTACTTCTGTTGGTTTAACCGCCGTGACTCTTTGGCAGGCGGGACAAGCCTCGCAAAACCTAGCGGTCTCCTTATATACCCCCGGCCAGTAAAATCTCACTAAGACCTGGTCCAGGGTCCCTTGGATGCCCTTGTGCACCCCCCAGGATGATCATGGGCCAGTCTAAGTACTATATTCTTAAATGTGGTAGGCACCACCAACTGTTTCCTTATATTTCCTGTAGCTGGATCAGGATTCTCCCTATATAGGATTCCTTGATCTAGCCGAAAACGAGGTAATATGTCTCTCTCCTCTTGGGCATATTTAAAAGCTTGACAGAGCGCAGGATCCGCCTGCTGCTCTTTTGTAAAGGATGGAAATTTCTCCATCAATTCTTCGGGAACCCAGGGTAATTCCCTCCCATCTCTGGCCTCAGCTCTGCTTTGTGAGCGAACTCGCTGTTCCTGCCGCTTTCTACTCCTGGTTTTCTTTGCCTTAGCCACTGAAGGGGTAATCAAGTCCTCATGGGACGGAAGCTGCTCTGGCTCTTCCGGTGTAACTTCCTCTTCTCCCTCTGGGGTCTTAGACTGGGCTCGGGTGGAAATCAACCCCTCTCTGGCAGCTAATCCCTGCTGTACCCCCCTCTGGAATTGAGGCCAATCTCTTCCTAGCACAACTTCCTGGGGTAAACGGGATACTACGGCCACAGGTATCTCTTTCTCTACTCCTAGTCCTTTTACTAGGACTTGATAAAGGGGATAGGTGGACGCAGTGCCATGGACACACTTGATGTTAACTGTGCCAGTGGATAAACCGGGTGTCTCCCTACCTTGGGCCTTTATCCTGTTCCAGAGGTTCTTAGACACCATGGACTGATTAGAACCCGAATCCAACAATGCTTTGGCTGCTGGCTGCTATCCCTTGCACAGTGACTGCTAATAGGAAACCCTCCCTGGCTTTCCCTGAATCATCCAGTACCAAAGCGGTTCTCACTCTACAGTCACGCTGTAGGTGCTTCTCACTCCCACATTTAAAACATGCTCTCCTAACATTTTTCCTTCTCACATCTGGTAGAAAAACATCCTTACCAACATGTTTTGGCTTCAGATCACTTTCTGACATTGCGTAAGGGTCTTTTGCAAAAGATAGGCTCCTCTCTTGAGCGCCTCTATCTGCCTCGAGAAATCTCTCAGCGAGCGTAATGGCTTCTTGCGTATCTTTGCACCCTTGCAAAATCAGGAAGGAACAAATCTTTTCCAGAATGGAAGTCATAAACTGCTCCAAAATAATTACATCAATTATCATTTCTAACGTTTTGCCCTCTGGCTCTAGCCATTTGGTAGCCAGATTTTTTAGTCGGTGGAACAACGCTCTCGGTGTTTCACCAGCTGCTGGTTTAGCATGCCGATACTTCTGGTGATACACTGAAGGTGTTAGACCCATCCTCTCTTTTATGGCACGTTTTACCTCCATATAATCATTGGCAATAGGGGCTGGCACCGCTTGGTAGGCAGCTAACGCCTCGCCTGTGAGCGATAAAGCCAAGCGCACTGCCCACTGTCCCTTTGGCCACTCAGCCAGTTGAGCCACGTGCTCAAATGCCTCTAGAAAGTCATCAAGGTTGTCATTGTCCCTCAATTGCCCAAACCTTAATGTGTCTTTGGACCACGGACCAAAGATACTGGACAAACCCAGTCCTGGTGACTCTGTAGAAGGTGGATCTGTTGTCTTCTTGGAGTCTTTCATCCACGCCTGCATTAGGTCGACCAGCGGCTTCTGCTGTGCCTCTAGCCTGGCAGCAGCCCGCTCCTGGATTTCCAACGAAAGATCCTTCTGCCTCTCGAATTGGTTCGCAATCCATGATAGGACTTCCTTCACTTCCAGCGACATATTTCCTCTGTAACGAAAAAGAGAGAAAAGAGACGACCCAAGTGCGGTACCACAAATGATGCACTACTCTTTTGTCCCCAGACTCTGCATTCCTCCCAGTACCAGTATCCTAGCTGGCCCAGTTAGATACCCTTTACCTGGTACTGGTGTGCTTCACGCTCAGCTCCAAAGTTGGGTCACCACGGGACCTTCCGTCTTCGTCACAGACTTTCTCCGCTCCCACGAAGTGGTTTTCCTGTAGACTTGGAAGTGTTCTGTCAGCTTCATGATTCTGGCGCATGCGTAGCCAAGGTCCAAAAATCCGTAGCACCTACGCCACTCTGTCACGCCTACTCATCCAGGTGATAGCCTAGGAGCAGATGAACATGCCTGTCTTACTCTCTACAATTACTGTCCAAGATGGCCGCCAAGGAAGGCTGCTGGGTAATGTAGTTTTTAGAGCAAGGAGTTTGACCACACGGTAAATAGGCAAAACAGAGAATTTTATTTTGGGGTTTCCCCTCCGCATTGAATTCAAAAACCTCAACTGAAATTGGATAAACTCTCCAATAAGGCAAACAAGAATGTGAAAACAGGTTGAACACAAAAATACAGGATTTCCTTTTAAAACATCAGCTTTCCACTTCCCGTGAGGAACAAGCTTCTAAAGCTCAATCTGTACTCCAGATTAGCTTCTTGTTATTCACTTTCAAACAGGATTTTTACTTTGTACAAGTTGGAAGACCAACACTTGTCATTCTTTTCAACAGTTTCTTTTCTCCAAGCCATGCACAACACAAGTCCTTAAATGGCTTTCCTGATACAGTCTTTTACATAGGCAAAGAATCAGCAGCTATTCATGTTCTTGGCCAGACACAGATAACACTGCATTTCATCTATATCTGAACCATTAGGATCCTCTAGCAAATCTATATCCATTTCATTTCCAGATTCACTGTGTCTATCCTGAATATCAACTGACTGGTTACTCTCCTGCCTTATCAGCTCCTGCAATCTTAACAACAGCTGTTCCCTATGGTCTCCAGCCACAGGCTCTTGCAACGGAGTTTCTCTCCCTTTCAACAAGTTAGCAAGCTCTGTTAGAGTGGAGGTTTGGCAGTCATTGGCATAAGTTTTAGGCTTAATAAAGGTTTGCTTTCCAGAGTTCAGGGGCACACAGCGTTTAGCACTGTCTCTTAATTCTTTAACAATGCCTTCAGCCTGGCTTTGGTTAGGAATTAAAGAAAGGACATTTTCATTACCTTCAGGGTTTAAATGCTGTCTTGAACTACTTCCCCACCTGGAAACACTTCTTTGTCCTGGAAACTGTTGCCTGCCCCGGGTTCCAGACACCCTCTGTTTCTCCTTTACTCTTGCATGTGAATCAGCCAGGTCTCTTCCTGAAGCTCCTCTTCTCAATGGAACTAAAGTACCTGCTTCAAAACCCAGCAAGCTTCTGATTCCAGGCTTGTTCCCTTCAGAATCAGCTCCCCTTACTTGAACTGCTTCTGGAACTCCACGGACTCCAAACACTGCCTGCTCATCTTGCTGCTGCTTCGTTTCTGTTCCTCTCTGCTGCGTTTCTCTCTGCTGCGTCTTCCTCTGCTGCGTCTCCGTTTGTTCTAAAACTGAAACACTTTTAAACTGCTGCCTTTCAGGGACCATGCCTTTCTTCCTGCCCATGTGCAGCTCATCAGTGCTCAACCTAGCCCTGACGTCACTAGGTGGGCGGGGCTTAGCACTCAGAATACTCTGCCCTGGAGGCTTGTGGTTTCTATGGGAACTGCTTTTCTCTCTAGATTTAAAGGAACAGGGCTCCTCTCCCTGCCATTACATTTCCTCTGTAGCGTCCTCCTCACCACAGTACAAAGAGGGAGAGAGCTTCTACCCTGAAGGGAGTTTCAGGCCCAAGGGAAAACAGAGAGAGAAAAGCAGTAAAAAGCTTTCGTCTTGGCAAGGCTCTGCTGTACCAAGAAACTCCGAGCAGAGAGTGTGTAAAGGTAGGCTTATTGCTTCTGATAGAAGAGACATAGAAAGTGAAAAATTTCCCTGCACTTACCAAGAGTTATGTGGCTCTCAAAATAGAAACTCCAGAGAATATGGTAATTTCCCATTCTACTCTAGCTGTGAGGAGGAGGGGAACACTCTCAGCCGTACAGAGAGATTGTTTAAGAATAACGTGAGTTGCAATCTAAAAGGACTTTATTCAGACGAGGAGTGTGAAGAAATGCAATGTGATTTATATGAGGAGCCTGCTTCTGAGAATTGTATGGATTGTACATTTACTTTGTCTGATGAAATCACTTCTTTATGCTGAAGAGGTTTCTGGAAGTTTTGCTAAGGAAAGGAAGTGTGGAAACTTACCTTGAGTGAAAAGGACTGTTTAAAATACCTTTTTCTGTTCCACTGTTAAGCTGACAATAAGCAGTATTTTTGTTCCGGTTGTTACTTTCATTTTGTACCAGTCGTATGGTCATTTTGTTCTTATATCCATTGCTTTGAAAATCCGCCCGGGAAGGGGGAAATAAAAAGTCCTGTCTTAAGCCTTGCTACTCGACTACAACTTAATTCTTTCGTTAGCTTGTGGGACTACAACTCCCAGAGGGCATTGCAACGCCTTTTGTACCACTCCCCTTGCTACTTAAGAGAATGCCCCAGTGAAATACCCACACTTTTAGCCTCTGGGGACCTTCACGGGTGACAGGCTGGCGTAGTTTTACGGATTTTTGCCTTGAGAATTAAAGGACAATATTAAAAGGAACGCTACAGTCTACTGGAGGAAACTGCTGCTGTACTGGGAGAACCGTAGGAAGCAAGTTCGCTGGCAGATCGGCCAGGTGGAGCTGAGCACAGTGACCTTTCTTACAGGCCTGAGTCTACACGAAGGCTAAGGTAAAGCTTACCTAGGGCATAAGAGTGGTAGGACACAGGTGAGAAAGGGGGCACTACTGTGCACGCAGAGAGATAGACGGTGTAAAAGAACCATAAGTGCCGCACTTTGTGGGCCTTTTTCTTTTCTTTTCTCCACAGGGACGCAGACACCAAGGATGGAGGCAAGAGATGTGATGCACTGGATGCAGCTCCAATGGGACAAGCAGGTCGAGCTGGTCCGCCACATCCAGGAGCAGAGTGCCATCACCATGAGGGAGCAGCATAAGCCACTCCTGGAGACCATGGAAGCACTCCTAAAGAAGCCGATGGAGCTAGGAGCTGCTAACCCCTCCGTGATTCCGGGGGTAGGACCGAACACTTGTAACGCATTTACTTTGGGACAATTGAATCCCTATGACAATTTGGACGACTTCATAGACGCCTTCGAGCGTATAGCAGAAGCTTTAAAATGGCCAATAGAGCAGTGGGCAACCCGCTTCACGATGTCGCTCACGGATGAAGCTCTGTCCGCCTATAAAGCTATGCCTGCCATCCTTGCCTCTGACTATAGTGAAATAAAGAGGGCGGTTAAGGACCGATTAGGTTTGACCCCATTACATTACAGAAGAATGTTTAGGGAAGCCAAAATAAAGCCTCGGGAGACTCCCAAAGCTTTGTCGCAAAGGCTAAAAAGTCTAGCCTAGAAATGGCTGACTCCCGAAAGGAGAACCCTAGAGTCAGTAGTAGACACAGTCATATTGGAGCAGTTTATGCAGGCTGTGCCTACAGAGGTAAAAACTTTCCTTACCCTGCAAAACTGCCAAACCACTGACGAGGCAGCCAATCTGGCGGAAAGATATTTTGAGGCAGAAATGGCTGACACCTCAGGGCTTGGTGTGTTAAAGGCAGTTGGTATGTCCGAGTTTAGTAAAAGGAGAAAGTATCCCAAGAGTAAAGTGTATAATACTGTTGATAAGAGTGTTAATGACAATGTTTTGTTTGCATGTTAAGGGAAATGTTATGCATGTGGAAAAGCTGGACATTTCCGGAGGAACTGCACAGAACGGACAGTCCTCGTGTCTGGAGCTGAGAAGCCCGTCCAAGAAGGATTCCTTCTACAAGTTCAGGTAGAGGGTGTAGAAGCACTGGCACTACTTGACTCGGGGGCTGACCAGAGCATGATTTCACGCAAGCTCTGGGAAGCCATTGAGGAACGCCGTCAGTCAGCCCTGAGTCAAGCAGAGGGCCAGGTGCGGAGAAGGTGCATGCACGGCGCATTTTCACACTATCCCTTGCATAGACTGTCTGTGCACGGGTTGGGCACGGAAAAAGAAGTACAGGTGGCCGTAGTCCCAAAATTGCCCAGAGACATCATCCTAGGTAGGGACTGGCCTCCCTTTTGTAAGGGGCTGGTGAAAGATTTGAGCACCAGAACAGGCCTAGTTTCCACCCTGTCGCAAGCCGGAACCTCAGGGGTGGGGAGGATGTCATCTGAGAGCACGGAGAACCCTGAAGGGGGGGGAAGAATCCCAAGGGGAAGAATTAGACGAGGGAGAGATGGGCACACTTCCTGTACATGAAGATTTAATCCACACCCCAGCTAAGGAGGGTAAAAAGGAGAAGACCAAAAAACGTCAGGAGAGGCGTTATAGGACCCGAGGGAGGGCCGAGTTAGAGGCCGGAGCAGGATTGCCATGGGTGCCTGCAGAACTGGTTCAAAAGTTCCCATCGTTCCCAGCAGAACAGCAGGCTGACCCGGCTCTTAAGAGAGCTTTTGAATGGGCCCAGGAAACCCGACCTACACTTCCCAGGTTTTTCTTGGAAAAAGAAATCCTGTATAGGGAGAGCATTGACCCACATACCGATGCCATACGAAAACAGTTGGTAGTGCCAATGACCTTTAAAGCTATAGTTTTACGTTTGGCACTTGACCACCCGGTGGGAAGCCACAAAGGAATCCAAGGCACCCTGGACCAAATATTGGCCCGGTTTTATTGGCCGTGGGTCTTCAAGGAGACAAAACAGTATTGCGAATCCTGTCCCACCTGTCAGAGGGTTACAGCCCAAAAACCTAAGGCAGTACCTATGGTGCCCATACCCACTATATCAGTGCCCATAAACCGTATAGGAATGGACATCATAGGGCCTATGATCAGAACACCGAGGGGTTTCCAGTACATTCTGGTAATAGTAGAACATGCTACACGATTCCCTTGGGCTATCCCATTAAAGAACACCTCTGCGAGGATAATAGCCCTGGAGCTTGTGAAATTATTTTGCGAGGTAGGTTTCCCTAGAGAGCTACTTACGGATCAAGGGAGTAATTTTCTATCCAAGCACTTGGCTATGGTGTGGGAGGCGTTCGGCATAAGGCATATACGGACTGCAGCGTATCATCCACAGTCCAATGGACTCGTGGAAAGGATGAATCAGTCCATAAAACAAATGCTGAGAAGGGGTTTAAAAAAGGGAGAGATGTCCGAATGGGACACTCTACTCCCATTCGTATTGTACGCGTGTAGGGAACGCATACAAGCGTCCATGGGGGCATCCCCCTACGAACTTCTGTTTGGACGAACCCCTAGGGGAATTTTAGATATTTTACATGAACAGTGGGTTGAGCCAAACACACAGGAAGTTGGCGTACCTCAGTTTTTAAAAGACTTTAGGGAATGTTTAGAGAGGACATCAAAGACCTCAATAGAGAATTTACAGGCCAGCCAACAGAAGCAAAAGCGCTATTACAACAGGGGCACGAGACCTAGGCAATTGGCTGTAGGGGACAGGGTACTTATCCAAGTAGCAGACCCGGGACCTAAGTTTGAATCCCATTGGAAAGGGCCTTGCACAGTGGTGAAGAAAGTGGGGCCGGTCTCATTTCGGGTAGAGAACGAAAACGGGCGCCAACGGGTTTATCACCTAAATGTCCTAAAGCCATGGAAGGATAGGTCAGCCACTGCCAGTCTGGTCAGTATAGAGCAGCACTACCGTACCCATGATGAGATTACGTGCTGTCTGGAAGGTTCAGCAGCCCGTAATATTTTAAGGGGGGGGATCTGTCATGGGGTAGATCAGTCAGAGCCTATGGAGATAGGTAAAGCTGAGCAAAACAGATCTGACACTGATAGCTCAGTGCAGCACATGGCCCAGAGTTGCTATAGGCAACATATACAAACGGCATTACAAGGTGTGAGAGCACGCCCAAATAGCAAGCTAACTCACAGCTCATTAGATAATGAGGGGCAGCTGGGAGGGGGCGGAGCCCAAGCAAACACCAAGTCACACACAGATAAAATTCACTTACCGGAGGTTAGTGAGGAGAGACCCCGAGAGAGACCACGGGAGAGACCACAAGGGAAATACAGCACCGTTGGTAGCTGGGAGAGAACAGCTGGTAACTGGAGGAGGGGAGGAACTTGGAAACCCGGTAGAACCAGAGCAGCTAAAGAAGCCCTGAGGAACTGCTTCAGAGAGCAGGGCACAGCTAAGCAAAAGCCCAGTGAACTTTGCCAGGAAGAGGGCAGAGGGGATATTCCTGGACCCACACTTAGGAAAGCCAACCTACCAAGTAACAGGTACAAGGAGGGAGAGAGCTTCTACCCTGAAGGGAGTTTCAGGCCCAAGGGAAAACAGAGAGAGAAAAGCAGTAAAACACTTTCGTCTTGGCAAGGCTCTGCTGTACCGAGAAACTCCGAGCAGAGAGTGTGTAAAGGTTGGCTTATTGCTTCTGATAGAAGAGACATAGAAAGTGAAGAATTTCCCTGCACTTACCAAGAGTTATGTGGCTCTCAAAATAGAAACTCCAGAGAATGCGGTAATTTCCCATTCTACTCTAGCTGTGAGGAGGAGGGGAACACTCTCAGCCATACAGAGAGACTGTTTAAGAATAACGTGAGTTGCAATCCAAAAGGACTTTATTCAGTAGAGGAGTGTGAAGAAATGCAATGTGATTTATATGAGGAGCCTGCTTCTGAGAATTGTATGGATTGTACATTTACTTTGTCTGATGAAATCACTTCTTTATGCTGAAGAGGTTTCTGGAAGTTTTGCTAAGGAAAGGAAGTAAGGAAACTTACCTTGAGTGAAAAGGACTGTTTAAAATACCTTTTTATGTTCCACTGTTAAGCTGACAATAAGCAGTATTTTTGTTCCGGTTGTTCCTTTTATTTTGTACCAGCCGTATGGTCATTTTGTTCTTATATCCATTGCTTTGAAAATCTGCCCGGGAAGGGGAAATAAAAAGTCCTGTCTTAAGCCTTGCTACTCGACTACAACTTAATTCTTTCATTAGCTTGTGGGACTACAACTCCCAGAGGGCATTGCAACGCCTTTTGTACCACTCCCCTTGCTACTTAAGAGAATGCCCCGATGAAATACCCACACTTTTAGCCTCTGGGGACCTTCACGGGTGACACTATCCAGTGTGTGGTGACTGCCAACACCTTCCTCAGCCCACACAGCTTGCACTTTTGCCATTGTCAGCCTGCCAATGTGCATAATGGAGTGGAGGAGTGGCCTAGTGGTTGGGGCAAGGTACTTCAGGCCGGAAGGTCGGGGGTTCAAATCCCACTAGAGGACAGCAACCTTGGGCCGGAAGGACTGGGGTTTCTAGTCCCACAGGTGCTCCTTGTGGTCTTGGGCAAGCCACTTAACCCTCCATTGTCCATGTTCCCTGTAAAATAGTTATCTCCAAGTTATAATGCCCTGTTCAATGTAATTTCAGTTTGTTCAACGTAAACCGCACTGATGCAGAATAGCACGGTATATAAGAGAATGTAAATAATAATAATAATGAGGAGCACTGTACCATGGGTATAGCCAGGACAGGGTTGCCTGGCCAGGATGCATCTGCACAGGGCATAGGGCAATGGCTCGGACATTGTAGTGCCCGGCCACCACCTGCATGGACAGGGTGGCCACAGCATATCCTGCTGGGAGGTCACTCTCACCCTGAATGAGCAGTGACCACGGCATGGCTAGGTTCCCCCATAGTGCTTCTCTCATGTGATATTTATGGGTTCTCTTTTGGGGCCCAATCAGTGACATATCTGCTTGGTGTGTATGCTGACATCCCAGTTCTGGGTACATGCATCTTCTCCAGGAACATGCACTATGGACTAGCTAGCAGAGTGTCTGCAGTTAGTATGTGTCTGGCTGGAACACCTTGCACGGTTCAGCGGCTGGAGAATGTCAGATAGTGGTTGGGGGCAGCTGAGCATTTCCAGGCCTACTGTCTACCTTGCCTTGTGTTATGGATGTGTACAGATCTGCATTGACTGCCCTATAGGGTGTTTGTTCCCCAGCAGGACTGAGGTTGATGGTCCGCTCTACTGCTACCATTGCTGGGAGGTAGAATGTGGATCTGTTGGTGGGAGATCCTATTTCACACCCTGAGTCAGAGAGGGTGGGGTGGGGTGGGGTGGGGTGGTGGTACATAATCTGCCTATGGGTCCAAACACCTCCCCCTTCTCCTACATCATGTGACCATGGCACCAACACAGGATATTCACTATTCTGGGTGCATCATAGCTCATAAGGACTAGACATGACTGAGAAATACAGATGTATCCTAGGTGTGTCTGCAAAAACTCCCTATCACCCCCACTCCCACTCTCTAGCACTGATGGGGACCTGCAGCATGGCCTATTTCAGCCATGAAAGGTGCTGTGGACATGGTGCTGGGTGCCCCACCTCACCCTCAGGGTGAGCACAGTACCTGCACAATGTGACGGTCTGTAGCTACTCTGTGCCAGTAACACACAAGGTCAGTATCCCCTACCAGGCTGAGGTGCTGTGGGGGTGCATACCCCATCTGGTGATCATCTGTAGACTGATGATTTGCATGTGCAGTGCCTCATGGGTATGGGTGGGTTAACCCTATCCTGGTAACCACAGCAGACAGTTTGTGTGGTGACCTACAGTCCTTCTGTAGCCAGCCAGGGGTTTGTTAGTAGCTGTAGCCCACTGGTTACTTCACTGCCTGTGGAGCCACAGGTCATGGGTTTGATCCCACAGTGGGGTTATTTGATAGGGCTGTCTGAAGCATTTCCTTTTTTAATTTAAATTAGTGCTGCCAGCAAAAACACCCTCACAGTGCTGTAGCCTTAAGGTGCCTCATAAGGTGCCCTATAAAGCGTTCTATAACGTGCCCTATAAACGCTCTATAAGGCACCCTATAAGGTGCCCTATAGAGAACATTATAAGGTGCCTTGGCGGACAGTGCACTTTATAATGTGCCCTCTGGTGTGCCTTATAGGGCGCCTTATGCGGCACCTTATGTTATGGCACTGTGAGGGTGTGTTTTCTGGCAGCACTAATTTAAATTAAAAAAGAAAATGTCTCAGATAGGCTTACTCATCAAGCCCACTGGGGATTGAACTCATGACCCCTGCTTCATCAATCAATGTATCAACCATTGTACTACACCTCTGTTGCTGTGTGTGTAGGTCAGTGCACCTAATTAAGGCTCACGTGCATTAACGTGCCATGGCTCCCTCTATCGCACGAAAACGTACCTTATCGTACGATAACCCTAAATGCTACCTTAAGACCGGAATGCCCACTACCTTATATGGCATCCTGTACACTAACGCCGGGCGCACATTAAGACTGCTTAGTAAACATACCCCTAAGACTGCAACTAACGCCGGTAACATTAAGACGGTTTAGTAAACATACCCCTTAACCTTAGAAGCACAATTATAAATAGGTTAGCTAAAGCTCTGTGAATCTCAGTCTTGAAGGACTACCCAGAGGGACCATTACAAGAGGAAATAGATAAGCATTTGTAAGTATTTATCTTATGGAATATAATCTAATCTTGGGGAAAAAGGGTAATCTTTGGGTTAAAGCAGATAAATCTGTGCATTTTAGAATTCAGTGTGATTGCTGAGTAAGTCAGGTCTCAGTACCACCAGAGAGCTTTTCATTTAAATCAAATCAGAATATAGCTTAGTATAGAAAGAAAAAAATGGTAAATAGTTACTGAAATGACTCTGTTTCTAGAAAGCTTTTTTTATTTAAATCAAATCAGAGTATAGCTTAGCATACGTGTAGAATAAATTGTCTCCAAGTATAAAGAATTAAACTTGTTTATAGTGACCTTTACAAATAAGCCTTCCAGTTAGGCATTAAAGGATCTGTGAAGTTGACTTAAATAGGTGTCTAAGGCAAGTGACAGATCAAATGGGCAATTTGAAAGGCTCCCTCTATCAAACCAAGGGCTGTGCGAATCATCCAGGAAACTGGTAAGACTTTACCTTAGAGGCACAGGTCAGGGCACTGTGTAGCAAGCCAGCCTGGAAGTCTTCTTTCCCTCCCTCCCACCTTGACTCCCACCTACCCCTGGAATAATCTTAGCTTTATAGGCTCTTAAAACTATTAAAGAGGGGAGGTGCCCATATTCACTTTCAGGTATGGCTGGTTATCCTCATCAGGAAGACATTTATTAAGGACCTGAGATTAATTATTCTTGAGGTGAACAAATTCCATTTAACATGTAAGGTATAGTTGTATTAGTATAAGTATCCTCTGCAAACTAAGTAAGTAAGCAACTTTAATATCTGAAGAAAACCTTAAAACTAAGATGCAGACAACAGTCCAGCAGCGAGATGGGGGTTTTCGAGTTTTTTGCATTGAGTGTCACATGTATGATTTTTCTCCCGGTTGGTGAGGGATCTTACATGTGCACTAGGTGCAAGGAGGTCTTTGCTCTCAGAGAATGATTCTGATCTCTGGAGGCTAGAGTAGCAGACTTGGAGGACATAAGGAAGACAGAAAATTATATAGACGAGACCTACAGGCATGTAGTACTGAAGTCCCACCTCCAGTCTGGCAAACTCCCTATTGCTATGGAGGAGGGAGATCCCTTGACAGGAGAGCATCACCCTGGTGTGGCATGAAGTGATCCTGTAGCTAGGACTTGTCCTCCAGGTGACGTACATTAAAACCCTCTCACACCGAGAAGGTTTCTCCAGGGCCATATGCCCATGTGGGGAAGGTTAGGACAGCCGTTATAGCTGGTGATTTGATCATTAGTCATTTTGATAGCTGGGTGGCTATTGGACGTGAGGATCACTTGGTAACATGCCTGCCTGGTGTGAAGGTAGCAGACCTCACGCGCCTCCTAGATAAGGTCTTAGATAGTGCTGGGGAGGAGTCTGCTGTCTTGGTATATGTTGGTACCAATGACATAGGAAAGTGTGGTGGGGAGGTTCTGGAGGCCAAATTTAGGCTTTTAGGTAGGAAGCTGAAATTCAGAACTTCCAGGATAGCATTCTCTGAAATACTTCCTTTTCCACTTGCAGGACCCAAAAGGCAGACAGAGCTCTAGAGTCTCAATGCATGGATGAGACAATGGTGCAAAGAAGAAGGTTTTGGATTTGTTAGGAAATGGGAAACATTCTGGGGAAAGGAGGGGCTCTTCTGAAGGGACTAGCTCCACCTTAACCGGGATGGAACCAGGTTCCTGGCATTAACCTTTAAAAAGGAGACAGAGCAGCTTTGAAACTAGATAATAGGGGAAAGTCGACAGTCACCCAGGAGCGCATGGTTCGGAACAATGTATCCTTGAAGGTTAGTAGCAAAAGACTGAAGTTAAGGCATATTAGCAGAGAGTTTCCAATAAAGACAAAAGAAGCCCAAATGCCCTTGAACTGGTTTATAAACATTGTTAAATAAATAAAAGATGAATAAAGGGTCCAGTGGGAATGTATGAAGGAAACCTTGAAGGTGCATAAATCTATAGAGTGCTTCATGGTCATGGTCCAGATATAGAGAAAAAAGGCATAATGAGGGCACATTGTAAAATGAAGTCTCAAAATGGTCAATAAAAAACAAGATAACTGAAAAGCAAATCCATTAATAGTAAAACTCACATCTTTGCATATGTCATGTTTCTTTCCTCATATAATGTGTGGAGAGTACAAAGTTCCATTATCTGAAAATTGGCTTCCTTCATATGTTTACTTATCCAAAATATTCCCATTCTCCAAAATTATTTTAGCAGAAAAGTCCTATTATTCAGAACTTTCATGGTGGTCCAAAGAGCAGAGGCCCGGCTCTGAAATGGAACCCATTTCTCCTGCCTGGTAAAATGTTATTATCAAAATGGCCGATCATCTTATGCTCGTAAATCACAAATACACATTAAGTGGCTGATTTTATAAGGGATGCAGTTATGAGCTAATTATGCCAGTAAGTCCTTATTTTAAAGGACTTACACATGTGAATGGGCACTTATGTGTGAGTTTTAGGCAACCGCTATTCTTCAAAACCATGCATAAGTCCCTTCGTGCATACTTTCCATTTCGGTATGCACAAGAGCATATTTCACTTTACAAAATAGGTTCCAAATATGCATATGGCAACATGCATTAACTGTGCGTGGGTATACAAAATTACCTCGCTTAACCGGTAATCGCTTTACATTCATTTTCATTTTGTCGCCTGGCTGACATAAACATCTCTCACATTTTATAATGTTAACCGTTCAACATTTTGGCCTCTTCAAGGAAGAAAATTATTCAAACAGAAAGAATCTGTAGTATTACAATTTCATAAGATGGAATTGCAAAATCAGATTTTTTTCTATTGTCCTGAACTGCAGTCCCAACCGAGTTATGGTTAATCAAAGCCATCTGTCATTATTTGTGAGGAAGAAATAGGTTAACATTATAAAATGAAAGAGGTTTTTTATGTCAGCCAGGAGATAAAATGAAAATAATTCCTAAATTCAAGCTTGTTATTAAATGCACATTAACCTTATTACCAGAGGTTCAACATTAATTCCAAATGCTTTTCTTCATTTATTAGTGCAGTGTCAAATAGATTAAACTTGACATATTAAGAAAGAAATAAAATGTGCATTTTCCTGAACTTTAGAAATTACACTGCAGTAAAGGGCTGATTCTATGTAGGGCGCACAGAGTCAAGTGCTCGAGAAGTGCATAAGTCACTATATTAAAGGACTTACACATGTACGAGTACTTTGAACAGTTCTATTCTGCAAGCACACGCATAAGTCCCATTGCACATATTTTCATTTTGGGTGTGCACAGGGTGAAGCCCAGGCAGAGCACAGGCGGGGCCTACGTTTACACATGCAAGTTATCAATTACTGTGATCTAGGTAGGGCCGGCCTGTCCATTGAGCAAGAATGTTGTTTGCACAGGGCCCCGTGTTTCAGGGGGCCCCGCATAAACAACATTCTATATTAAATGCTCAGGTAAATTATACAAAAAAACCCAAACTGGCTGCTTCTTCTGCTGCTGCCGCCATGGCAGCGGCAGAATCAAGTGTCCCACGGGCCCCCCTGGCAGAGTCCTCCCTCCCTGAATCAGTCCCTTTGGTGCCGGCTTTCAGAACCGCAAAGGGAGAGTTTCCCTCTCACGGCTCTGTTAAGCCCACTGGGGCTGATGGGAAACAGAAAATGCCTGTTTCCCATCAGTGCCGGCGGGCTTAAGAGAGCTGCGAGGGAGAAATTCTCCCTTCTCGGCTCTGAAAGCCGGCGCGGAGAGAGACTGATGCAGGGAGGGAGGACTCTGCCGGGGGGGCCCGCGGGACACTTGATTCTGCTGCTGCCATGACGGCAGGGGCAGCAGCAGCAGCCAGTTTGTTTTTATTTTTGTTTAATTTTCCCTGGGCTGATGGGGGGGTGGGTTAGAACTGGTAATGGGCTATGGGGGGGGGAGTTAAGACTGAAAATGGAGTGATGGGGGTTAGGATTGGTAATGGGCTATGGGGGGCTAGGACTGGAAATGGCTTGATGGGGAGGGTTAGGACTGGAGGTGGGCTGATGGGGGTTAGGACTGGTATTGGGCTATGGGGGGGGGCTAAGACTGGAAATGGGCTGATGGGGGTTTAGGACCGGAAGTGGGTTGATGGGGGTTAGGACTGGTAATAGGCTATGGGGGAGGGGCTAGGACTGGAAATGGACTGATGGGGGGTTAGGACTGGAGGTGGGCTGATGGGAGGTTAGGACTGGTAATGAAGTGATGGGGGGTTAAAAATGATAATGGGCTATGGGGGGGCTAGGACTGGTAATGGCCTAGGGGGTTGCTAAGACTGGAAATGGGCTGAGTACAAGGGGGGCTTGAATTGCAAATAGCTGATGGGGAGGGGGGCTTGGAATGGAGGATTGTGAGGGGAGGGAGCTAGGATAGGAAATGGACTGATGGAGGGGCTAGGATAGGACTGGAAATGGGATGTTGGTAGGTGCTAAGATTGGAAATGGGCTGTTGGTGGGGGCTTGGATTGAAATGGACTCATGGAAGGGCTAGAACTGGAAATAGGCTCATGGGGGCTTGGATTGGAAATGGGCTGAGTGGAGGGGAGCTAGGATTTGACATGGGATGATGGTGTGGCTAGGAAATGACTAGAAATGGGATGATGAGGGGCTAGGATTGGAAATGAGCTGATGGAGGGACTTAGGACTGGAAATGGATGGGGGAACTAGGACTGGAAATGGGCTGATGGTGGGGCTAGGATAGGACTGGAAATGGGCTGATGCGGGGACTAGAAGGGAGCAGATGCTGGGTGGGGCTGCAACTAGAAGGGAGCTGATGTTGGGGGAGGATTAGAATGGGATGGTGTTGGGAGAGTGAAATGGAGAAGGGAAAATATTTTGTGTGGGAGGGAAGAAATATCTACAATTGGCCGGGTATTGGAAGAGTAAGTGGGGATTGAGAATGGAGGGGTAAAATTTGAGTGGATGTAATAGGAATGAGGAAAGAGCAAAAGGAGAAAGATTAGTATGTTAAAGCAGATGTAGAGAGAGAATGGAAAAAAAGCTAGAAGAGAGAAGAAAGGACAAATGGACAGCAGAAGATGGAGAGTTAGCAGAAGACACAAAGAAACCAGAAGAAAGTGGCTGGAGCAATTGCAACTGAGTATGGTGCTTTGTGAGTCCTGGTAGTGCTGTTACGACACGTTGGGTTTGCTATGGTTTCTAAACGGGCAGTGTTTGTGGTAGTTCCTAATGTGCCTGGTGGTTGGCAGTGGATTATAGTAATGTAGAAATCTTTTAGTCTTTCTTTATGCATACACTCATTAAGAGGCATGTTTACTAAAAGTTAGTGTATGGTGGGGGGCGGAGCCCGATGTCCAGCGGGATGGTCGCATAACGCTGAGGCTCCCGAGAGGCCTACTCAGAATCCTGAATTAACACCGGACATACTTGAACTTCTGCTCTGATCTTGCCGGGGTACATTGGTGAGATGGCGGGGACCAAACCCACGCGCCTGGAATTTGGATCTCCAGCGTCTTCTCACGGCAAACGCTCCAAAACTGAACCCCCGTCCCCGCAGAAGGGGCTGGCTTTGTGCGAGGGCCCCGAAATGCAGCAGGAAATCCTCGCAGAGATTAGAGGGGTTAAGGACCTCGTGCAGTCAAACGGTGAAGCACTCCGAGCGCTGCGGGAAGATCTTGGTGTACTGCAAGGCAGGCTAGAGGGGCTCTCTTCACGTCAGGACAAAATGGAGAGCATATTAGACTCCCATGCGGCCCGGTTGTCCAAACTCGACAAAGTTGAACGTCAGGTACGGGCCTTGCAGAAAGAAGTGGAAGATGGCAATAATAGAGCGCGCCGCAACAACCTACGCCTCGTGGGCATACCGGAGGGAGCGGAATCGGGAGACATGAAAGAGTTTTTATGTAAAATCCTCCCTTCCCTGCTCCAAATCACCTTTACCAAAGAATTGGAGATTGATCGCGCTCATCGTGTACCCACAAACATAACGCTCCACAGGAAGACCCCGCGGCCTATCATCTTTCGACTTTTGAGATATCAACATGTGGAGCAAATTCTCAGTGCCTCTCGGGCAAAGGGCCATATGGAGTTTGAGAGCCACAAGATCTCCTTCTATCCTGACTTGGCTAAACCCACGGTTGACCGCCGAAAGCGCTTTCTGGAATTCCGGCCGAGGCTTCAACAACTACAAGCACGCTATGGCCTGATGTATCCGGCCAAGCTCCGAGTCACGCTTTACAATCAGACAAGAACATTTGAGGATCCTGATCTACTAGCGGAGTTTTTGGATTCTAAAGAAGCCGACTTGATGCGCTGACTTCCAGAATATTCCTGCAAGTATTCTCATATCCGCTGTACCTGCCATATTGGATTTGCCGCGGCTCAGCAAAAAGTCTGGCGAGGGCGGTTTGTTGCCTTATTTTGATGATATCTGGGACCCGACTCCATCTACCCACAGTAGCCTCGATGAGTATCAGAGACAGTGTTAATTATGGACTCTGGTGTTTCTTTTCTTTTCTCATGTCTCTATCTTCCTCTCTAGGGCCTCCTCCCGCAGACATATGGTCGCCATATTCATTGGGGGTTTTGCTTCTTCTCTAAGTTACTTTGGTACATACTTTTCAATATGGGGTGTATTAGCCAGCATACTCGGTGAATATGTCATTGTTGCACAGATTCTGATTATGTTGTATGTTTTCAAGCGCCCTTACCTAAAATGTCTATTACCGATTGATGGCACCATGTAAGATCTTCTCATTGAACGTAAAAGGAATCAATAATCCGATAAAACGGAAGAAAATCCTAAGCTATCTAAGTCATGAAGCTGCGGACCTGATTTTCCTCCAAGAAACGCATTTAAACTCGAAGGAAACTCTTAAACTCAATATTAAACCTTACATGGTGGCCGCCTATTCCCCAGCCGTTTCTAAGAAATGTGGGGTTGCCATACTGGTTAGGAAATCTCTGCATGCTACTATTATTGCGACTAGCTCAGATACCTTAGGTAGATGGTCCAGAGTTCACCTCAAGATAGGTAGCCTTGAAGTTACATGTATATGCCTTTATGCCCCTAATGTGGATGACCCTGCCTTTTTTGCTACCATTGCTCAGGTTGCACAGGCCTCTGCTAATACTTCATTGATAATAGGGGGGGATTTCAATTTAGTCCTTGATCCCCTGATTGACAAACAGCCGCCTAGGACAAGTGGTCCCCCCAAGAGTCACACCACGCTTACCTCTTTGATCAAAGATCTTGCTTTAGTTGATCTATGGAGGTTACTACACCCCAATGAGCTTGACTTTACCTTCTTCTCTTCCCCTCACAAATCCCATTCTCGCATAGATTTCTTTCTAATATCAAAACTGTTAGTTCCTCAGGTGGACACTGCACAGATTCACTCCCAACATATTTCAGATCATGCTGCTATTTCTTTTCAATTACACACTACTGCACCCCAAGGGAATTCGGGGGCCTGGTTCTTCGATAGAGCCCTGTTAACTCAGCCAGAGTTTCATTTAGAAATTCGAGCAGCCATACAGGATTACTTCCATTTTAATTTACCCCAGGATACTGCGAATTGGGCTTGGTGGGAGGGTTTCAAAGCGGCCATTCGAGCAACGATCACTAGCTATCAAATCCGCCTGCGGAAACAACGCAAACAGCAGCTACTCATACTAGACCAACAAATCAAAGCAGGTGAACGAGTTCTAACTTCACGAACTGATCCATGTGTCTTAATTCGCTTACAGCGTCTCCGTTTTCAATATAATGCAATCCTCTCAACTGCAGCTTCTAAGAGTATTGAGCTTCAACGAGGGACATACTATCGTGAAAACAACCGAGCCGGTCGACTTTTAGCCAACGCCTTGAAAGGTCAAAAAGAAGCCAAACGCGTAGCGGCCCTTCGAGCCCCACAGGGAGGGGGCATATTGACCACAGACTCCGATATTGTAGAACTCTTTCGGGATTTCTATACCCGCCTATATCAATCTGAATGTGAGTTCTCATCAGAGACCTTCGAGCGATTGCTTTCTGGTATTCAGCGGCCGACCCTCTCTGAAGCTGATAGGGATGCGCTGGATGAACCCTTCTCTACTTCAGAGATCCAATCTGCCCTAAAACGAACAGCCTCGGGTCGAGCCGCAGGGCCTGATGGTCTCCCGACCGAATTCTACAGAACGTTCAGTGCATATTTAGTTCCCTACTTAAAACTCTACTTTACTGCCCTTGCGGTAGATACATCCTCTTTGGGATCCTTTTCTGCAGCTAATGTGGTAGTATTTGAGAAAGAAGGCAGAGACCCGCTGCTAACCGCCAACTACCGTCCAATCTCCCTACTTAATGCCGATTATAAAATCTTCGCAACGATCTTGGCCACTCGGCTATCTGACAGGATGGCCACCCTAATCCATCCCGACCAATGCGGTTTTATACCCGGCCGATCCACTGCTGACAATGCTCGGACCTTGTGCCATGTGCTATCCAGTGCTGCCAATCTAGATCACCCGTGGGTGGGTCTTTCCCTAGATGCTGAAAAAGCCTTTGATCGCCTAGAATGGCCCTTCTTATTTGCAGTTCTCCGATGGTATGGCTTTGGGGAGGGCTTCCTCCGATACCTCCAAGTCATGTATACTCAACCCGTCGCCAGTATTTGTGTAAATGCCATTAAGTCTCAGCCTTTTAATCTCCAAAGAGGCACGCGTCAAGGTTGCCCCCTATCACCAATGCTCTTTGATCTAGCTCTTGAACCCCTCACCCTCCTTATTAGACAGTCCGCACGTATTCGAGGTGTCCCCTTCAGTCACAGAGAGATTAAACTCTCTGCATATGCAGATGACCTTATGCTTTTCGTATCCCTTGATTTGGGTTCCAGCTGTCTTGGATCTGATTGATGGATACTCGCAATTATCGGGCTATAAAATTAACTGGACCAAATCTGTAGCATTCCCACTGAACCGCTGGGTACATGAGGCTGACATGCAGGCCTTTCCTTTCCTTTGGCAATCCCGCATGGTGAAATATCTTGGGGTCCATTACTGTTCTCCTTTAGAAGATACTATCAGTTTTAATGCCAAAGAGGTAGTCTCCAAAGTCCGTGAGCTCACAAATCGTTGGTCTCCCTTATCCCTTACATGGTGGGGCCGCCTAGAAACTGTGAAAATGATGATAGTCCCCAAAGTGAACTACATTTTAGAAATGCTGCCATGCTTACTCCCGCTACACACTTACAAAGATATTGAGGGCCACCAAGGATAGCTAAACAAAAACTACAGTCTGCGAAGGAACTAGGGGGTACCAGATTTCCTGATTTTCTCAGATATCATCAAGCCTTCCTACTTAAACAAGGTGCCCGATGGCTAGATGCCTCAACAGACAGCAGACCAGTTTGGCTTGATATAGAAGAGGAGCTTAGTAGCCCAATTCCTCTGACCCATCTCCCCGGTATGTCCCATCAAGTAGATACCCGCCATCCCCCAATGATTGTCGATACTCTTGCGGCCTTTAACACTCTCATTCTATCACTGGGCCCAAACGTATGTCCTCAGGACGGACTCCCGCTGTGGAATAACCCCAGAATTCAAGTCCTAAATAGAACGATAGCATGGAAACCCTGGTACTCTAGGGGGATCTGGACACCCCAACAGCTCTTCTCTGCAGCTCGTTGGAAAACCTTTTCTGATTTACAAAAGGAATTTGCGTTACCAGCGAAACATTACTTTCAATTGATGCAGCTTCAACACTGCCTCAAAAGTGCTCAAATCATGCCGCCCTCTGTCCCTACTGAGGACGGGCTATTAGAACTAGTTCACTCTATTAGTAGTACACATGGGGTAGCCTCTAACTTTTATAAAATATTATGTCAGGGTACAGATACTGCCACTTTTAGAGCCCAACAAGCCTGGGAGCGCGAACTGCAAACCACTTTAACCCCTGTGCAATGGAGTGTTTTTTGGAGCAAAGTAGTGCGGGTTTCCCGGTCTGCCTCAGTTACCCAAACTCTCTTCTTTTTTGCACATAGATGCTTTTATACTCCAGGAAAAATAGCCAAATGGAACACAACTGCTAGGGACCAGTGTTGGTCTTGCCATGCTGCTGTGGGAACCCTCGCTCATGTTATTTATGAATGTCCTCAACTACAGGTTTACTGGGGGCGGGTCTGGGGTCGTATTCAATTTATCTTACACCTTCACGAGCCTCTCTCTTGGAAGATTGTGGGACTCCGCTCAGTGGCGGAGGTCCCCTCTCTTCCTAAGAAGGGTCGCTTTCTCCTTGATTTCATGCTGGGTATAGCCATATGTTTAATCACGAGGAATTGGAAGGATAGCTCTCGACTTACTGTCAATGAATGGTGGAACCTCGTCTGCTTATATAGTAAATATGAGCAGATATCTCGGAGAGCTATTCCCCATACCCAAACTCACTCTCGCTTGTCTAAATGGCAGATGCTCAATGATTATGTACAATCTGCTCATTGTTCCGACATGTCTGTTTAATGTGCACTCATCATGTTTCAGATCACCGTTAGGTTTTGTAACACAATAATGTCAGTACACGCCCGTATCGGGAATGATTAGTTTTCTAGAGAAGAAGCAGGGGGGAGGGGGGTGGCGGGGGTTTACTTTGGTGTATGTATCACATTCTATGTATCTGTCTTTTAGCTGTATGTCTTCCTTTCCTTTGTTGTTATAAAACGAAAATAAAGAATTAAAAAAAAAAAAAAAGTTAGTGTATGGTAACATTATGCAAATATTTATGCAAATGAGGCCCTGCACCGAGTCTCCGCACATGGCCCCGCACCCCCCTTGGGCCGCCCTTGGACCTAGGCATGCTTTCTCCAAATCTAGATGCTGCTAGTCATGCCCATCTAGAGCAGGGTAACTGCTGTGACTACATTCTATTCTATAAAGTTAAGCATACACATGCCCCACTTCATAGATAGGCCCAAATTATGCATGCGACAATGGCCATTGACTTCCCAGGAGATTATTGAATTATCCTCGCATAGATTCTTTATATTTCTTGCTTTGCTTAGTGTGTAAAGAAGAGTTCCTTATACAGTATTATCAAAGGAATCCTTTGCATTTGTGCAGAACTATTTTATAAACTTTCAAAAGCAGCTCTTGTACACTCCTTTCAATTAAATCAGTTATATATTGTGATGCGTTGGTCAGCTTCGCACTGGTTATATAGCAGTTCACCCCCAGAGAGAACTCAAGAGAACATATCGGAGCTTTGAAAAGAAGTGTGCTCATGGTCATTCTAGGTCCAGGAGATGCAGTTCTTGGAGTTTCTGAATTGGTAAGAAGTGAGCTCATAAAGACGTCCTGAGGAAATAACTGAGGTTCCGGATAAATGTACAGATAGTTGAGCACCTGGAACTAATTTTGAAACTGCTGGTAAATGGAAAAAAAGACAGACTGTTTGAAAAAGCAGGGCAAGGACAGGAGAAGGGGAATGCAACTTAGCTTAGTTGTCAGAAATGCCAAAACACTGAAGTAGAGTAGGAGCTTGATAAAGTAAGTAATTAAGGAATGGAAGATGGAAGATTAAAGCCCAGTGTATATTATTGAGGATCATTTAGATGGGAGAAGGAAATTTACAGTCTCTGGAAAATGTAGCATGGACTTAGTTGGGCTTCTGCTGTGTATGTGGATTGAGTTTGATAGGTCCTGATTAGAAGCCAAGATAAAATACCTACTGTAGTAGATTAAATTACCAGGTAATGGAGTATCCTGCAACAAGTCAGACAAATCTGGAAATTGTAATGGTAATGCTTTTTTAAAACAAGTCTTGCCATCAGTGGCTGGGAAGCTGACAAAGGATAACATATTCAAACCCATAGACCATAGTCTGTATTACCGAGGATCTGATCAACTGAACATGGGGATCTTATTCCTTTTGGAACTGCACCTTAGATTTAAATGAGCAAGAGATTTATAAGTTGGCTGGGAAAGTTACTAACCAGAAGTCCACGGTAGATTAATATCAAGAGGTTAAGTCAGATCAGTCAAAATTTGAATGGGAAGCTAACAGGTCATTGGCATATGGGCATGGAGGTCCAGATCAACTGAGCAAAAGAAAATGTATTGTCTGTTGGAAACGTAGTTTGGATTAGGTTGTGCAAGGAGGTTTGTATGCTAGTCATAATAGTGTTTGCATAGAAGCCGATGGTAAAGCTTTCATTTACATTTGTAAATAATGTACTATATGGAAATAAACACTAGTGACCCATGCAGCTAACCTAAAGGATTGGTTTGTGACAAAATGTGCCCACAATAGAATAATCATGAAGTGTTCTATAAAAATATTTAGCAAAGGGCTCAATTCACTAAGCTTTTCTCCCAGAGACACAGAATGGGAAAACAAGTCTTAGGCTCAATTTAAAAAGTAAACCTACAAAATAACTGGTTACATTTAATAAACTATAACAAATCAGCTCAGTCACTATAGGCAGACATGCAAGCGTATAAAATATTATTTATGCCCCCCCCCATAGCACCATTAACTCCCCTACCAACTGATCCATAGAAGCTCCAAAAGCTTCCCTAAACAGCAGAGTTTTCAACTTCTTCAAAAATTCGTATTGTTGTCATAAGTTAAATGGCAATTAATTCCATAAGCTTGTTCCTGCAACTCAAAATGCTTTCAGCATCAGTTGGATTCTCCTCAACCGCTTAATGGAGGGGATCCCTGATAACTCATGACCTCAGACCTTAACCTTCTGCCTGGCACATATCTGTGTATATATGATATCAAATACTCAGAAAAAAATCCTCTGAAGATTAGAAAAATCAACTATTTAAACCATATTGCTAGTGCAGTGCTATCAGGCTTGGTGATATACTGTATGTTCATGCGTCCCTTCTCTTGTGATTCATTTCACTGCTGAATTCTGCACTAACTAACAGTTTCATCCCTGAAGCTGGAAAATGAGGACAAATCAAATTGCAGTAATCTAATATTGGCGTGATTATGGCTTGCACTACAGATCTAAAATCATTATCCGACACTATGGCTTCAGCCTCCTTAACACCTTCAGCTTTAAAAAAAAAGCTGAGTATCCCCTTCCCAAATCTGTGCATTCTAGCTTAACTTGTTATCCAGTAACACCACTAGATATTTAGTTTCCTTCTCCAGTGGGAGAGACACCACCCAACTTGATTGCATCTACTACTTCTTCAATAGCATTCTGTCCTACTATCATCAATTCACACTTTTTATAATTCATCCTGCTTATTCTGACTCTTCTCATTAAATTCCATCTGTAAAAAGGGAGATATCAGCGCCATCATGTGCCGAGATCCTCTCAAAACTGGGAACAAGAACATTTTGGGGCCCATTTACTAAAGGGTGCTAAGGTCCTGCACCTAACGTGGTAAAAGCACCTAAACTATGGCACGTTAGGTGGAGTGCCACTGCGTTAACTGTTGAGGGTGTGGCAAGCTTTTCCCCAGCAGTTAACGTGGAGCTCTGTTCCTTATTGCATGCCACATTAGCGCGGGTGCACTTAACTCCATCTATCGAGGTGGTGTTAAGCGATCCTGTGCTAATGCAGTTAGCACGTGGTGTGAATCTGGTGCTATCTGCATACCTACTCTTCACCTCTACCCCACCCCCTCATGACCCTAACACAAATTAGACAGTGTGGGAATCGTCCCGGACTGTCATGGCCTTGCACAAGCTGGTAACGCATGTCCCAACATGCATTCAGCGCACACCAGAACACAGTCTGCCAGCTAATACCCTTTAGTAAAAGGCCCCATGTCATCAGCACAGACCGAAAAAGCCACCTGCAGCTTTCACAACAAACATAATGGGCAAGATACAGCTTGAAAAGCATAGCCGATGCAGCTGATTACTGTGACTTCAATCATTTGGTACATACCTCAACTCAAAACTGAATTGCTCTAAAGCCATCCAAAAGTGCATTGAACTCTAAATGGTACCACTTTTAATATGTTGGAGCCATTTGCAGATTTGCCACTGGTTGATACTGTAATTGCACAGAATCGTCAGGTGCAACTGGCCACACACTTGCCTGCTTGAAGGCTACTAACATTTCCATCAGCAACAATGATGCATTACTTGCCACATAATTTAACCTTTCTACTACCTCCACTACCTCTTTGTAATCAAATAATGTTTCTTATCTCTCCATATCATTACAGTTCTTGAATTTCCTTCCCGTTCCACACAGTTTCCAAATTCAGTACTCCTTTGCAAGTTCACAACCCCTCCATCTACTAGTTTTTTCACCATACCCATTTCTAGCCATTTGCAATTTCGCCTTCAGTGCTTCTTGGTAGATCCACCCTCTCCCTAGCCACTGTTTTCTCGACCAAAATTTTGCAAATTGATTAGGGCTGAAAAGGCACACAAAATCTGATGGCATCATCTCTCTCCATAGCCTAAACATCATCCCAAATAACTCTTTCTTCCCATTCAAAATATACTGCAAACATTTGTGTAGTAATTTCTTTTCACCTATTCAGTCAACTACAACATCTGATTTTCACCATCTCTATTCAAGAATGAGTAATATAATCTTTAGACTTCTAGCATCTTGATTAAACCACAAGGCACTATTCTTCCTCCTATATACTATGGGGGGCATATTCAGCTAGGCTAATTAAAGTGCCTAGCTCCCGCCACTTTAAGCAAACCCGGAGGTTCAGTGGCGGAACCTATCCAGTTTCCACTGCTGTCATGGGCTTGCTGGGCGCCAGCATAATTATTGGGTTAGCGATGATACTCAGCCTTAACTGAATAACAGTGCATATCTAGCATATTTGTCACCCAGAGCAAATCATTTTTTACACCCCCTCCTCTATGCGACAACATTATTTCCCCTTATTTTCCCACTGAAATGCCTTTTTTGTCGGAAATGGTGGTCCAGTAGTTGTGTCCCTTGCCAGAGGTCAGGAATTGAAGGGAGCCCCATATCTAGGTGTAGTGTAGATACAAGCCACAAACAAGCTGGACTGAATGTTCTCCGCATCTTCTTGCCCCTGTCAAAACAGACTGAAGCCAGAGGCGGAGGACATGGAGCAGAAAGAGGAGTTCATTCTGACGCACCAAAAAGAACAGTCTTTCTAAGAACAGAACGGGAAATTGACTGGATCAGCACCACGGAGATAGCCCAACTAAAAGAGGAATCACTGAGGAATAGCATTCAGATCAAACATTAGACCTCTCAGTATTTCTGGAGAATGCCGTTGCAGATACTACCCAAGAAGATTCCAAAACTGCAAATCAACAAGAACTGTGATTTCCTTGATCCTTCCTGAGCACTATCATGGAAAACATCCTGCTGGATCACTGGGCTGAGCTTTGCTTAATGCTCTACTTTGGAGAACAGGATTTGACTTCCTACGTGGTTTTCATAATCCCAAACTGTTCTTTTTGGTGCATCAGAATGAGCTCCCTTTAGCAGGTACCGAATAGGCTGATATTTCTGTGCTGGGTGACTGGGAGGACTCCACAGACAATGCACCTCTTTATTGCCTACGCCTGTGGTGGACCACTCCTACCACCTCACCCTTGATATGCCACTGCTGGATAGCGCTAACAGGTTAAAGTTAGGACAGCCATTCACCTGTATTAACTTTAACCAGTTAAGTATCTGGTTAGTGGTTAAATATCACAGCTCACCAGATAGCCACCATCGCCGCCCCTGATCCATCTAGAGACCACCATGTTTTAAACTGGGTGTTTTTTCCACAGTCCGTGAGGCTATTCAGTGGCACGAACCGGTTAGTGTCACAGAATATGAGACTGACCACGCTTTAGCCAGATAGGTCTGCCAATCAGTTAAAATCCTTTGAATATGCCCACCTAATCCCTAGTTGGGAAGTGCTCCTGAATCACATCAAAAATTTCCTTCTCCCTTCTCTTTTCCGCCTACTATCTAATTTCTGTCATAGCTTCTCAATTAATACAGCAAGTTAATTTAATTTAAAATATCTATAACCTGCCCATCTACAGTTCTGGGCAGGCATCAAAAAACACAAAAATAATAAAAATATTGCTCAACAGTTGATAAGAGCAGTAGAATATCCATCCCTCCAACTAGCTCTAAAGGCAATTGCTTGCTATAATCAGTATCCTAACCCCTCATTTTTCCTTTTTCCTTCAGAGAGTTATTCTGAGCCACGAATAGCCACTGTTTGTGGTTTCTCCTGTCCCCGAATAACTTCCCTACTGGTTGTTCGGGGAAATTAGATGGGGGCGGGGAATGGGCAGCATGACGGTGGAGTCTGGGCTGGCAGTGGGCGGTCACCAGCCCTGGACATACAGGGCCAATTCTAATGTTGGTCCTGTACGTCCAGGGCCAACGACATGTTTGGGGAAGTTGTTCCACTTCCGAGGTGGAATAACTTCCCTGGATGTGTTTTTTCTAACATGCCAGGGCACGGATGGGGCGGGGGGTGGGGCAGGGAACATTCTACACAACCAGACCCTGGCCTTAGGAGACCAGATTGGGGGTCGGGCTGCGGGGAATAGCCACTTTTTTCAGGTGGTTAGCATCACGGTTCTTCAATGGAGCCATCGTGCAATGGCAACATGACACCATGGCGCTGCAGCTCCATTGAAGAGCTTTGAATGAGTTAGCCGGGGACAGTCCTGCACATGTAGGCCGGACTGAATTGCAGTCCCGGCCTGCATGTGCAGGACTGTTAGCGATTCTGATCCCGCGGGGCTAGATGTGCCCCACAGGATCATAATCGCAATCCCCTCTGTGCGTCCAGTTCAGACCAGATGCACAGAGGGGATCTACTTGTGGGACAGAATCGGGCCCTCAGTGTGTTCCTGATTCTCTACATCATCTGTTAGTGGACATAGATGGCCTAGTAAAACACATCACAGTCATCCATATTTCAGTTATACATAGTATGGGTAATTTTGTAAATTTTTCATGCACATATACAAGTAGATGCAATGACAAGAATGCATGTACTTGAACTCATCCCACATGTAGGTGCTTTAAAGGGATGAGTTTGAGTGGAGTGTGGACGAAGTTGTGAAATGCCAGGGGGTCTTTATAAAATGGGCTCCAAATAGTCACTAGTTACCCTATCAATCTAGGCAGCCCCAGTGCGTCTAATTTCTCATCTATCACTATGTCAAAGATCACAGAAAACATATTTTGTACTGAATGGGCATTAATCAGCATGACCAGTACTTCAACCCACCAATCTCTTATTCACCTGCCCAGTCAACCTTCATATTTGATAAGGACCAGAACCAACGGTAACCTAGTACCTATCCATCTCTGAAGGTGCTTCTGGTCTATACCTCCTTGTCCCAGTCGACACACTAATGGACATTCCTTCAACATACACATTTCCCAGATGAATAAATTAATGCAAAGCCTGTACGCTATTGGGGGTGTTGTTCTGACATGTTCTAGATTCTATGTAAAGCCATGTTAGGCTATGTTGCTATCATGTAAACTGTTTTGACTTTTAGATTTAGCGGTATATATGTATAGTTAAATAAATAAATGTTCCCATAGTTACCACACAGAAATGTTAGCATGTACATTAGCATCCAAGTGTGATAATGGTTACTCTCTCAATGAATTAACACTTAGCATAATAATTTGTATGCTAACCACTTAGGGCATATAATTGAAGATCCCCAAAGTTAGATATTTAAAATGATGATGAAAAATTATGCATTTTTACATAACTGTTCTGGAAGGGCCAATGTTGAGGCAATCATAATTATCAAGTTTAATTATGAAGATCTTGGAGAGCCCCATGGGGCCTGAAAGCTAATTGTGAGAGATGCAAGACACAAGATCCATTAATTTAAGGAAGCTTGCATTGCTGAGAACTCATCTTTCACTTTCCTGTGGTGCCCTATAGTTTTATTTAGAGATGGGCGAAACCAAGAAAAAGCTCAATTCACACTTGTTTAAAACACATTTTTTCCAGTTTTCAGGCTTTATTTGTGTTTATAGGCATTATATGCATACTAGAACTTTTTTTATGATTTATTTAAAGTTTATATAACAGCAAAGCAAGCAATACACAAAATACCAAACAAACAAAACAGAACAGAATAACCCAGCCCCTCCTACCCCCCCCCCCCAGCTCCTTGCAAGTGGGTTAAAATATAAAGTTAAAACATAATTAATACTTTGGGCTACAATACCTTAGAGCTTAGACCTAGCCACATATTCATCTAAAGGTGCCCATTTCTCCTTATTTAGCAACAAACACCCATTATGATGTACCTTACTGTAGATTTTCTCATAACTCGCATATAAACATACAGAATGCCACCACACATTCCAATATAGATTGCGCAAGTTCTTCCAATTTCCAAAAATAATTTTTAAAGCAATTGCTATCATAAAATTTAACAAGAAATAATACCTTCTAGGGAGTGATAGGGAGCTTGCTGCTGACCGCAGACATACAATGTTCCATGACAAAGGAGCAGAGAATTTAAAAACTGCCTGGATTCTGTTCCAAATCGGAATCCAAAATCTTTGAATACCAGAACACTCCAATACCATATGGAACAGCGTACCGGGCCACTCATCACATGTCCAGCACCGCCCTTTATTTTGCTTATCCCACTTAGATAATTTTATTGGTGTAATATGGGCATGGTGCATAAAGAAAAACAGAGACTGTGTGAGTGTTGTTGATCTAGAGACTCTGGTAAAAGACCCCCAAAGACGCACCCACATATCCGAGGTAATCTCAGTGCCCAAGTCGTCCTCCCACACTTTGGTAAGGCCTACCAGTGACCCCGCGGAACAATCCCCAAAAAGCGCATATAAAAAAGAGATTGCCTTCGGTTGGTCCGCAATTTCACTGATCTTCCCGACCAGATAGCAGGAATCTGGCAGAATAGCAATGTCACTAACAATTGACTTAATACAATGTTTCAACGGAAGCCATTGAAAGAAGCAAGCTTTCGGCAGTGAAAACTCTTTCCTCACTGCAGCGAAAGCTTTCCACTGGTCCTTAAGAAACAACTGACCAACTGTCCAAATCCCGCAGTTCTGCCAGACCCTCCAAGCAAAGGTATTTCTCTTTATTTTGAATAACGGATTCCGCCATAATGGCGAAGCTCTAGAGGGAGGATTAGTCTGTTTCACCCAAGCAGCAACAATCAGATAGGCCTCTTGGGTATTTAGCACTACCCCCAAAGCACCAGTAGCATCTATGAGCCTGGATCCGAGGAGCACTTGTAGTGGATAAGGGGAAACCAAACGGGCCTCAACCTCCAACCATATGGGTGCATGTGGTGTACCCACGGGCATACACCATAGCGCCCCTTGTTTTAAAATAGACGCCATATGGTAACGATGAAAGTCTGGAAAAAGTACCCCTCCTTTATCTCTAGGCATTTTTAATTTATAAAGGGCAATTCTAGGAGGCTTCCCTCTCCATAGAAAACTGAGCAGTAGGCGTTCAAGGGATCTATACATTGTCTGAGGTAACAGCATAGGAAGCATACCCAGTACGTAATTCACTTTGGGCACAATTGTCATTTTTATTGTTTCCAGCCTACCCCACCATGACAAGTGGAGGGGGGACCACTTCAGAACCAAACTTTTTACCATATCTTGCAATATCTTACAGTTAGCCTGGATGGTCTGCTCTGTTGAGGCACAATACCGAATCCCTAGATACTTAATTGGGCCAGCCTCCCACTGGAAAGGGAAAGTAGCCATGGAAGACGCTGTAGTGAAACTATTCAAGGGGAAAGCAACCGACTTATTTCAGTTGATCTTATAGCCTGAAACTGATGAATAAAGTTCGATCAACTTCAGGATTTCTGTAACCGAACTAGGTTGGGTAAAAAGCAGGAGATCGTCTGCATAGGCTGAAAGTTTAACTTGCATGTCCCCTATTTCTATCCCTTTAATAAGATTGGATTGTCTAATAGCCAAATTTAGTGGTTCCAATGCTAAGTTGAAAAGTAGGGGGGATAAGGGACAGCCCTGGCGGGTACCTCTAAGTAACGCGAATGATTGTGAAAGCAAGCCATTCGCAAATATACGTGCTGTCGGCTTAGCATATAGTACTCTCAACATATGGAGGAAGGACGGACCAAAACCAAACCACCCCAGAACTTCAAACAGAAAAGGCCATTCCAATCTATCAAATGCTTTTTCAGCATCTAGAGCTAATCCTACTAATGGGAGATCTAGAGTGTTAGCTTTAAAAATCAAATTACACAATAATCTAGCATTATCTACAGTTGAGCGACCCGGGATAAAACCACATTGATCCGGATGGACTAACCCTTGAAGCACTCGTGACAACCGCCTTGCCAGGACTGTTGCATAAATCTTGTAGTCCGCGTTCAGCAGCGATATGGGGCGATAGTTACCGACCGCGGTAGGATCCCTACCTGGTTTCTCAAGAACTACAATAGTTGCCTCTGACAAACATCCGGTATCCGCCTGAACCTCTTGCAAAGACTGAAAATATTGCAACATCCAAGGGGTTAGTTCCTTTACAAATGTTTTGTAAAACTCATTGGGAATACCGTCTGGGCTGGCTGTCTTCCCCAGAGCCAGAGAGCTTATAGCCTCTTGGAGTTCTTCCTCCCCCAAAGGTGCATCAAGCTCCTTGACCTGATCTTCACTCAATACTGGATGCATTATTTGACTCAGAAATCCCCTAATCTGTTCTCGAGAGGCATCCGCTTCAGAGTCGTATAATTTGGCATAAAACTTAGAAAAAGCTTCCAAAATTTGCTCACTATTGTTTAAGTTGTTCTGTTCGTCATCCACTAAACTCGCTATATGGGTTCTATTGCGTTTACCTTTTAACATTGCTGCCAATGATCTACCAGCTTTATTCTGTTCTACATAATATCGCGATTGCTGCTGAAGCATAACCTGCTCAACTTCCGAGCTCAACAGAGTGTTATACTGATACCGCAACTTTTGCAATCTTGCTAAAATACAACCTTCTGGGTTGTTGAACCACAATCGTTCCCTCGCTTTAATTTGGTCATCTAAAAACCTGAGATGTGCTTTTCTCTGCTTAGCCGCTTTAATGGAATAGCTAGTGATCACGGCTCGCAATGTTGCTTTAAAAGCCTCCCACCAGGCCCAACCTGCTGTGTCCGAAGGAACAATTACCTTAAAATAATCAGCCAGTGCCGTCCTGACAGTATTACAAAAGTCCTCCTCTGATAGGAAGGATCTTCTAAAAGACCACATCTCTGGGCCTCTTGCCCCACCCAAAAGCTGAAGACTTAAGGTAATTTATTTATTTTATTTATTTATTTATTTATTTAGCAAACACTTATATACCGCTGCTTCCTACGATCAGCTGCGGTTTACTTTACAGAATCATCATGTATCGTACAATACAATGAATTTTTAAGAATACAATTTTGATTAGAGCAATGATTACATAGCATACGGATTAGAGATTAGATAGCTGAATGGTCCGATATATGCCTAGCTTTTATATCTACAAAATCAGCACCCGACACCAAAGTTTTAGAAATTAAGAAATAATCAATACGGGACAGAGAATTATGCGGGGCCGAGAAAAAGGTAAAATCTTTGTCTGTAGGATGAAACACTCTCCAGACATCTACTAGCCCAACATAATCCATGCAAGCTTTAAGAACCAAGCTGGCTCTGGAGTGGCTCTCCCTTTTGCTAGGGCAGCGATCCAGCAAGGGATCCAACGTCATATTAAAATCTCCACCCACCACCAAAGGTATCTGTGCCTCTTCTTGCAAGTTTACAGTTAGTAGCTGGAAGAAACCCGGATCGTCCGTATTCGGGGCGTAGACGTTAAAGACCGCTATTTTCAGACCATTAATTGACAACCTTACCATGGCCCATCTCCCATCCAACCCATTTCTGGATACCTCAACTTGCGCCCCAAGTGAATTACGCACCAGGATAGCAACACCATTTTTTTCCGCACTGCCGGTGCATGCCCAACTAACCCATAATACCCTCCCGCTAGCTTCCTGAATTCGACAGTACTCAAATGCGTTTCTTGCAACAAGAGAATATCAACATGGTGCTTTTTGCTGTAACATAAGATCTTTTTCCTTTTTATTGGGTTCTGGATGCCCTTTACATTTAAGAACATTAATTTAGGCCCACTAGAACCAGTCACCATCTTTGCACATACATTATTAGCATATATCTGCCAGATTCCCATTTACCAAAATAATAAGCCCACCCATCATCAAACCAACATGCAACGAGCTGCCTCCATCCCCGAAAAGGACATAACCCACCCCCAGGTGAGACAGTGCGAGACTCGTGGTCCCCGCATAACCCATACTTCTGTTTGGATAATAATCCACCAACCATACATAGCAACACCCCTTAGTAATGGGGAGAAGCATGCCAAGTTGCATTATCCAATGCTCATTCCTCATTTATCAAGTAATCACTATCTATTGGCACCCTCCTACCCCACCACTATCAACAAGGAGAACCTGCTAGGCCATCAGCATATACAAAAACAGGGGGTGCACACACGAACAATTACATCAGTTAAAGCACAAAAAATAAACTAATGCGAATAGCCTAACAAACAGGCCCTAAGCAGGCCTCCTGTGGCATGCAGCATGTCCACTGCCATCAGCGATCTTCTCTCAGCTCGGCATACACTTATTAAGCAGCTCCTTGATATCAGCACATTTGAAGCGCCTCCTGATCTTCAATAAACGCTGCCAGGGACTTAGGATCCTCAAAAGTTTTTGTTGAGTTGTTTAAAGTCACCTTAAAGCGTGCAGGGTAGAAGAGTCCATAGCGGGCTTGCAGTTTTTGCAATCTGGGCTGAAGCGCAGAAATTGCATCCGCCTTTCAACCGTGCTTTTGCTGTAGTCTGGGTAGAAAGAAAGCCTCCGGCCCTCGAATTGCAGCGGGGTCGCGGCTCTGGCGGCCGCCATAATTTGAGATACCTGTTGAAAGCGTAGCACACATAAAATCATGGGCCTTGGCTTGCCGTCACGTAGTTCCCTCTGAGGGGGAATTCTATGAGCTCTTTCAATCTCAAAAGATTTCTGAAAATCGATCTTCAACAGTTTAGGTAGCCACGATTCCAAGAATGAAATGGGATCCTTCCCCTCTGCCCCTTCAGGGATGCCCGTTATTCGAATGTTATCGCGACGGGATCTATTGCTCATGTCCTCCACCACACGTTCCAATTTCTCCATATGCTTTATGGCCTGTCTCACCTCCTTGACACTTCCCTCCTGCGCCGCTACTCTCTTTTCAATTTTCTCAATCCGGGAGGTTAAAACCTCTAACGAACAACGCACCTCTTTGAGATCAGCTTGCACGGAGGATAAAGTTTCACCACTGGTCTCCACCAGCGCCCGCACAGATCGTATCTCTTTCAGTAGTTCTTGAAAGCCCTCCTGTGTCTCCTTTTGCGGCGCCATTTTAAGAGGGGACAGAGGGTCGGATTTTGGCCTCTTCGACCCGGTGTTCGCCATCCACGCGAAGTCCAAATGCGTCTGTTTGGAGCTTGACATAATAGGCAAAATGAAAGAGGCAATTTCACAAACCGAGCTTTTAATCTACTTGGTGGATTTGCTGGTTAACAATGGGTTAGCGGGAGAAGCGAAATTACGCGACCATCTCCGTCCGCTGCTGGCTCCGCCTCCATACTAGAACTTTTTTAAACCATGTAAATCAATTGTGCATGTGTTAGTTCATAGACATACGTGTGTTCAAGTGATCGACATGTGCTTTAAGGGCCCGATTTTCGAAGGCATTTACATGGGTAACTTCCCTAGTTACCTGTGTAAATATCTTATCTGGGATTTTCGAAGGGCACCTACATGGGTAGTGCCTTCGAAAATCTCAGATATGTCCCCAACGCGTCCAGATGCTATGAGGTTAGCAATGGTGTGTGTTAGGGGCGTTCTGAGGAGGAGCGGGAGATACATTAGCGGGAGAGGAAAGGGCTAACTGGGTAGCACTGATTTTTTATGCTACCTGCTTAGCCCTCTGTGCCTTAAAGCTAGGTGTAGAAAAGCCTCGCCTATCTTTAAGGTGCAGGAGTTAAGTGGATAGCATCGAAAATCGGTGTTACTCAGTTAGCTCCTGCGACTTCCGGGTTGTGCGGTAAGACCCAAATTTTAAGTGCTGGGGCTGCATAAGACCCCAACATTGAAAATCCGGGTTAGGCATAGCACCGGCCAGTTTAAAAAGCTCTGGGTGGCTTGCCATGCTGCCTCTGCTCCAGGCCCGATGTCTGTTCCCTCCCAGGTGAGGTTTGCCACGCTGGATCTGCCATGTGGGCCTGGTGGAGGGTGTGTAAAACGCAATGCCATGCTGTATGGGGGCTTCCGACACAAGGGAGGATGTGGCCTAGTGGTTAGGACAAGGTACTTCAGGCCGGAGGGCCGGGGTTCAAGTCCCACCTGGGGACAGCAATCTCAGGCCGGAGGGACTGGGATTTCTAGTCCTATAGGCACTCCTTGTGGTCTTGGGCAAGCCACTTAACCCTCCATTGCCCATGTTCCCTGTACGTATTAGCGTATGTGTGTCATATCCCCTCGTGTTAAATGTATCTCCCAATTGACCGATTTGACCCGGTGAAAAGCGGGATATAAATACAGCTAAATAAATAAATAAGGCGGTGCCTGCCACAAGGGGTGCACCTGCCCCAAGTGCCCACCCAAGGTGCCCACAGGGCGTGGATGCCACTGGTGCATGTTGACTCTTAGCTGACCTTCAGCACTCAAATCTCTGCTGTGACCAAATCCTTTTTCCTAGCTCTTTGGAATATTACTTTTATCAGATCACGTTTAGTAATTCCTAGGCAGGTCACCACTTATGTTACCTATTGCAACATACTTTTAAATGACCTACCAGGCATATCCTTAAAGCAACTGATTCAAAGTCCTGTAATCAAGCTTCTTCTTGGAGTAACGTCAATTCCTCTTGGTGATAGCCTGAGTACTAATGACCGTTATGTATATTCAGATCAATACTTTGTCAGACCACATTTGCCTGAGCATGCTAATTAAGTTGATAGTCTTAATATGGTCCATTTTACTTTATTAAATATCTTTAAATTCTCTCTCTATTTCACTGGATTATCAATTGATATTTTAATTTCTTTAGAACACACGACTTCATCTCTATTCCACTCTATAACACAAAACATGTTACTCACTCTTTGATTTCCATTCCTTTCGGTGACACAAAACCTGCTGCCAGCACAGCACTGTGTTTCAAACTGTTAATCTCGCGATCAGTTCTGTTTCTGTGCATACAGAGGGGAATTTTAGAAAACCTGCTCCAATAGAGGAGTAGCCTAAAGGTTAAAGCACTAACTTGGTGACCAAGGTTTGAGTTCCACTTCCACTCCTTACGGCCTTTGGCAAGTCACTTAACCTTCCATTACTTTGGAAGAAGGACCTGGCAATTTACTTCTGGTCACACTGCCAAGATTATCCAGGAGCTCCTGGGTTGTCAGGAGCTAGCACTGCATCTTCCTTTGTCCAAGTGCAATCAGAGACAACTAAGCCAGAATGTCTGAAAAAAATGCAAGAACATCCGGATGCAGATGTGATTTCACAAACCTGGACTTGCCCTATAGGAATGTCTGCAGGGCATCTACTTGGACATCCCCAGAACCATATTTCAGAACTCAGAAGCATAATGCTTAGAGCAGTGGGTTAGAAACATGGCAGTCAGAGCAAATCCTGCTGCTACTATAGTTGAAATTGTGCTAAGTACTAGGGATGGTAGAGTGCTTTCTTTTCTACACTCTCTGGTTGTTTTCCAGCTAAAACAAGCAGAGCACTTTTCAGATGCGTGTTCGTCACTATGTGTGTCTCCTCTAGGTCGAAAGTTAGACATGAAGCTGGAAGTCCATGATGTTTCTGTGATCAGATGGGGGCGTCCTGGTCCTTGGAAACATCCTATGAACACATCCATATTCCTGGGAATGCCAGAACCATGCCTCCTCCATGCCACTGTTCAGATTTGGATGTCCTCACATCTGGCTTCTAAAATGGCTCTGGACACAGTCTCTGTGTTGTGGACGCCAAAGCATGAATAGGGCTTCTAAAATAACCTTCATAGTGTTCTTAGCTTGCATGGTCAATAGTATAAAACTTCTTTTTCATACAATGATGCCCTTTTTACTTAAGGCTCAAACAATGGCATCCATATTACTGATGGCACACATATAGTGAACGGCTTATTATATCCCCTGATTCAGGCTAGTAAGAGTGTACTTGTGCATTACAAATTTACATAAAAACAGAAGAAATGCCATACTGGGTCAGACCAAAGTCCATCCAGCTCGCTATCCATTTTACAACAGTGGCTAATCCAGGTCAAAGGTACCTGTCAGGTCCCCAAAAAGGTACTCAGCTTCCAGAATGCTTATCCTGAAGTAAGCAGTGGATTTCCTGGGTCTTCTTTAATAATAGCTTATGGGCCTTTCCTCCAGGAACTTGTCCAAACCTTTTTTTAAACCCAGATACACTAACAGCCTTCACTACATTCTCTGGTAACAAATTCCAGAGTTTGATTACACGTTGGGTGAAAAAATATTTTCTCTTTAGTCTTAAATGGGTTACATTGTAGCTTCATGTATGGGTGCAGGGGCAGCAGCGTTTGCATCCTGGCAAGAAATAACTTATTGTTCAAGTAAACACAAGTCATCTCCACAGATGATCTTGATCTCATAACAATCTCAAACAAAAAGATAATACTATGGGGTATGTTTACTAAACTGCGGTAACGTTACAGACTGCACGTTAAGTAACGTTAACGCTTGTTAGGTAATGCTAACGCGCGGTATGTAACGTTAACACGCATTAACATTACCTAACTATCGTTAACATTCCCAGCCGCGGTAAACACCGCAGAGGGTGGGGAGAGGGCGGAGAGAAGGGGTCAGTGGACGGGGAGTGGGTGGGGAGAGGCTCCCTGCACACTAACCCACTGAACTGAAGGGCTGAATCCTACCTCGAATGAAAACCTGCCGTTAGATGCACATTTGCAGGAGAGAGAAACCATTTCAGTGTTAGCAATGTACAGCATAGACAGGGAGCCCAAGGAATGTGATAGTAATGCTCCATTTTCAGCAACAGCATAGTGCCCAAGTATGAACGGCTACTATTGCGATGGTGCAAATGGGGCATAAGGGGCTGCAGGTGGGACATGTAGCGGGGGTGGCTGGGGCACAGGGTGGACTAGGCGGGTGCCTAGGTGGCACATAGGAACATAGAAACTGGAAATCAGCATGACAGCAGCTGGCAAACGCCAAACACAAACCACCTACATCTACCTGGTCCACCCGAGCTAACAGTTGCCAGGGCACTGACCTAACATCCCCCCAGCCAACCCTCCCCCAAGCGGAAGGGACATACTATTGGTAGGCGGTGATGGGGGGGATGTGAGGATGCTTCTTTTTCCTTGGCCCTGACTATGGAACTCTCTCCCCACCTCCATCCGGCTTGAACAGACATTTACCACCTTCAGAATCAAACTCAAAACCCATCTCTTTGCCCTTGCCTTTGACCTCCCTGACCCTTCTGTGTAGCCCATTCCCCCTCTCTTCCCTCTTCTCCTCTCCCCCTTCCTGTCTCGTTGACTGATTCTGCTGATTTGCTTTCCTGTTTTTATTGTAACTTCCCTTCCCTTTTCACAAATATGATTTCTTTATGTTATTGTATCATGTGAACCGCTCTGATGTTTACTGAAGGGCGGTTTATTAAGCTCAATAAACATAAACATAAACATGTATGCCCCCTGCTCCAGACCCTGCTCCCTAGGCGACCATCTACTCACACAGTGGAAGGCCTGGGACTGTGTGCTACCAGCACTGACAGCATATGGCCATGTCAGCATGGCAGGGGGGGGGGGATATGCCCGTGCTGGAGTTGGCAGTGGCACCTGCCTGCAGTGGACCTAGGCCATGCCCTCTACCAGTACGTGGTATGCAGTGCAACATAAAAGATCCGACTGAGGAAAAGTACAGGTAGCCCCAGGGAACACCATGCATCTGTGGCAACAGTGTGGTGCAGTACACCCAGCCAGTGTGTCCAGAAGCAGAGTCACAGGTTCAAGCGCCAGCTGTGGTTCCTGCAGAGCATGTCCCTATGTTTTACCATACAATGCAGATACAACAGCAACATGTGCAAAGCCCAAAGCAGCGGCGAACAGGGGTACAAACAACCACTCGCACAGGCTCCACAATCCAAAGATGCATGGAGAGTCAGGCTGTTGGCTCCAGCATTGAGCTGCAGTTATCACCAGAGCACTACTACTACCTCCTGCACAGTTTAGCAATGTCGGCACTGTGATCAGGACCAGTGTGGTGGGCAGGGTTGCCAAACACCCCTATCTTTGCACAATGCTGCAATAGGAGTTTGAGTGTGTATGTCTGTCCATTGTTTTGTGGCTGCCAACACCCACCGGGCACACAATGTCCCACTGTTACCAGCGTTAGCCTGAATATGTGCATAATGAGGAGCAAGGTGTTGTGGGTATGGCCCAGACAGGGCGGACTGGCCAGGAAGCATCTTCACAGGGTGTGGGGCAATGGCTGGGACACTGTAGTGCCCGACCACCGCCTGCATGGACAGGGTGGCCACAGCATGGCATGCTGGGAAGGCACTCACTCTAACTGAGCAGTGACCATGACATGTCTAGTTTCCCACATAGTGCTCTACACTATCCATTTCTAGTGATACTTTTGTGTTTCTAGTGCTGGAGACCCAATCACTGAGATGTCTGCTTGGTGCATGTAGATCTTCTGTGAGCATGCACTATGGATTGGCTAGTGGACTGTCTGGAGTACCTGTCCCCTACCTACAAAAAGGGTGATGTGGGCCTTTTGGGGTATGTCATGTATACCCCTTTGACCTTATAAAGGCACTGCTACAAACACCTCATGCAGGTCTAGAAACCCCTCTGTCCTGATAACAGGTGCCCATGTCAGCCAGACCCTAACACAGGGTGCACACTAATCTGGGTGGTGTCAGGTCACAGAGGACCACATGTGACTGCAGGATAAAGATGGACACTGAATTACCTTCAGCTGCACTGCAAGGAACACCTGTCACACACTGGTAGTGATGGGGATGTACAGCAGAACCTATCGCTAGCACCATATGTACTGCAGACCTAGTGCTGGGCACCCATCCTATCCCTCAGGGTGAACACAGAACCTGCACAATGGCATGGTCTGTAGCTACACTGTGCCAGTTCGTCTTTCCAAGCTGAGGTACCGGAGAGGTGCAGACACCATTTGGTGATCAGCTGTAGACAGCTATTCAGCATGTTCATTGCCTCATGGGTACTGGTGGGGTTACCCTATCCTGGCACTCAGAGCAGACAGTATGTACGGTGACCTGCAGTCCTTCTGTACCCAGCCATTGCTGTGACATACACCACGGAGGTATAGCCTACTGGTTAATACAATGCATTCTCAGCAGTGTTCATGGGTTCCATTCCTCATTATTAACTCCTCTTATGCCTGTCTTACTCAAATAGTGTGCATGTCTGTAACAGTCATATTTATGAAGATCTGTGCTGCCAGCCCATAATACCCTCGCCACTCTTTCCAACATTCCCTCAGTCCATCTATCTGCATCTGTCAGCTGTGTAGAGTCCTGTCTGCCTGTGCAGGCTGCCAACCCATGTCCTGCACTGCTACCCTTTCCTGCATTGTGCCTCATCGTACTTTCCTCACCTGTGCCTGATCTGCATGGCACCACCACTCCTCTGTCCACCCATCATTGTAACTATCCTGCCACCTCCACCTCCACTGGGGGACACGTATTCCCATCGTCTGCCACCAACTATCTTTCCAGTACTTTACATTGCCAACACCCTATGCTGTGGTACAGTTGCCCCCACCATGTATGTCATCAGTACTGGAAGCCACATGTGCTGCCCGCAGATATGGCGGGTCCAGCGGCTCCCAGTTATCCCTCCTTCACTCACCTGTTCATTGCCTTTCCTGAGTTCTCTATCTAGTGTTGGGGCTCCATCTGTCTCTGTTCCTCACAGGTCATGCATGTCCTCCTGTGGCACCTTGCAGCCCTTAGGGCACACTAACCTAGGGCGCCATAACCTTGTTAGGCCACCTTAACCTATGGTTCCATAGCCCAGGGTGCCTTCTAGAGTGCCTTGTCCAGGCGTGCCTACTATGGCGCTTAGCCTAAGGAGCCCTATAGGGTGTCTTATGAGGCACCTTACAAGACACCTTACAGGGCGCCTTAAAGGGCACATTACAATGCACCTTACAGGGTGCCTTACCAGGCACCTTACAAGGCACCTTACAGGGCGTCTTACAGGGCACCTTACAGGCAATGTTCCCTCTAATTTTCTGTAGGCTGTGTGCGCATAAAATATCAGCTGTGTGCAGTTTTTGAAGGAAGGTTAAATTTTTGTGCGCCACATAATGACACTCGGAGTTATATACTTTAAAATTTGACTACACGTCAGAATACAGTATGTACACCACATTGATTTTAATCAAATTAAATGAAAATAGACGATTACTAAATGAAGTGGGAAATTTCTAGTAATTACAATCATAACTTTTAAATTTTAAGACATCTGTGTTGTTTTCTATCAGAATCAGAGCCATAATTTTTGTGCGCTCTATTGTAAAGTATGTGCGCTCGCTCAGCGAGGTGTGTGCGCGCGCACACGCGCACAGCTTAGAGGGAACAGTGCTTACAGGGTGCCTTACAAGGCGCCTTGTAATATGCCTTGTAATGTGCCTTGTAAAACGCCCTGTAAGGTGCCTTGTAAGATGCTTTGTAAGGTGCCCTGTAAGACGCCCTGTAAGGTGCCTTGTAAGGCTCCACAGGCCGGGGTTGTGCCAGCATGGCACCATAGGCGTGCCGAGGTGCGCCTTCGCCAGCCTCGCCTCTACAGGCCTAGGGCCATGCTCCAGGGCATGCATGAGGACCAGGTCATCTCCCTCTACCATCTGAGCGCAGGGGCTATTAGGGAGCACTATGAGGATCTAAGACCTGACTTCAAGCCCCTGACTGGCCGGTCCCATGCCATACCAGGTTTGATTAAGCTGCTGGGTGCCCTACATTTCTTTGCCTCTGGCTGTTTCCAGTCTTTGGTGGATGCAGTGGGTGGGATGAGCCGGCCCACCTTCTCACGCTGTCTCCACCAGATACTGCAGGCCGTGCTCAGCCAGGTAAGGAATTACATTGCTATTCCTAACAGTAGGCAATAGTGGGGGGCCCTAAACCTGGCCTTTGAGCAAATTTCAGGGATACCACACATGATGGGAGCTATTGATTGCACACATGTTGCCCTGGTCCCACCCAGAGACAGGGAGGCAGTGTTCCACAACTGCAAACACTAGCATTCCCTGAATGTGCAGGTTGTATATGATGCAAATATGCGTATTCTGAATGTGATTCCTAGGTTTCCAGGGTCCACCCATGACTCCTATATCCTGCATCACTCGGCACTATTCAACCAATCTGAGAGTGGACAATATGAGGACTGTGACCTGCTGGGTAGGTATTTCTAATCTCTAACATGCACATGGTGTTCCTATGTCCTGGGGTACTCGCCAACTCTCACGGGTGGGCCAGGGTCAAGCTGTGGTTTGGTGTGAGAACTTTATGACTGAATATATCCTGTGACACACATGACATGCCCTAATGTAGATCTGACTCATTTTCTTGGAACATTCAGGACACTGGCTGTCAGGCAGTGGCATATCACTGGCCAGCCAGTGTGTGATTTACTTGGTCCCATTGGCAATTATGACCTCTACATCCCTTGCTTTGTGTTGTGGTGGTGGAGCGCTGACCTTGTATGGAGCTGTTCCCGCTATTGCACCATGACACTGTCTCCGGGGACATGTTCACATACCTTTGTGGGTTTCTGCTTTGACATATGTCTACATATGTGTGTCATGGCTCTTCTGGGTGTCTCTGCACACATACAGTTTCCATTGGTGTTTGTTACTGCTGCTCTGTTGCATGGGCCTTTTAGACATAGATCTTATGGACACATATGGTGTGTTCATTATATGGTGGTGTGCAACACCTTTCAGTTGACAATTATGGCTCTCAGCCTTAGACTATCCATATACGCACATGTGCATGTGTCTGCCTTTGTGGTGTGTCCCTAGTTGTCTGTGTGTGCAATCTGTGTGTGTGTGATAACTTGGGGGGGGGGGGGTAGATTTGCTTCCTGATATTTTCCTGCGGTACTGTGTGTTGGGAGACCATTCACCTTTGACCATTTTGACCAATTTACGTTATTATATTTGTGTTGACACGTTACAACACACATGCATGTGTCATGTATATCAACAATGTTTTGTTGTTTCTGCCATCTTGACTGGACTCCTCAGGTATATGTTACTGTAACACATGCTGTGTGTGAACAGTATCATGGCCATCACATGCTTGCACATGTGTGCATCTCTGCCCTTGTCCAAGGTGCACTGGTGTGCGTCTGCCTGATGCATTCACGACTGCTGCTAATGTGTTTCGGGTACAGGTGGTTGGTCATGTGTTTGTTGTGGACACAGAAGATGTGTGTTGTCCTCATTACCCTTCCCCGGTGTTATGTGTCTCAAACCTCCAGACACTGGCGCATAGCTGTTGTGTGCCATCATGTGCCGTCATATGTTTGTGTCATTCTTCTATCTGTTGTTGGTTTGTACCTACATGCTTGTGTGCATGTGTATGTGTATGAACATCAGTTCCTGATTGACCTTTCCACATTTCTTTCTGCAGGTGATGATGGATATAGGTGTCATGCCTGTTTATTGACTCCTGTGCATCTTCCACGGACACGTGCAGAGATGAGGTACAATGAGGCCCATTCCTCCAGCTGCTTAGTCATCGAGCACACCTTTGGCATTTTGAAGAGTTGCTTCAGGTATCTGTATAAGACTGGCGGGGCCTTACTAGACTTGGGAGGATCAAAGGGACCCTCCAGGCCCATGGATTGCTGCAACCTTACTACAAGGGGAACAAGCTAGGGACACTGAACAATGACTTCCAACACTGGAAACCCACATTCAAGATAAAAATGTTATGCTGCTGCTCAGAATTGGAAGACCTCAGCCATATCCTCCCTTGGTCAGGGTGAGTTGTCATCAGTCCACAAGTACATGGCACATGGCAGTGCCATGGTCCCCCAGATACATGTATTCACTACCACATGTACCACCATGCACAGGGGCCAGGGGTCAGATGGCTGTTGTGTTGCCATACTGTCATTTAGCCATGAAGTGTATCATGTTATTTGCATGACCTCCTCCAACTCTACTCTTCTGGCTCTAACTCTGCCTCTAAGGCAAGTATTGACTGCAGCAAAGAGCACATGCCTATCTCCTGACACAACTACAGCACCCAACACCAGCAGCCCTCTGAAACCCATCCAATGCATATGCAGATGTGAACAACAGTCTATTAGGACAGCTTTTGCTGTGTCCATTGATGTTTGGCCATTGTCCCAGTGGGGTGATTGCAGATCTGCATAACCACCCCCATGTCAGCTGTAACATGCAGCACCAACAAAATGATGGCCTAGGTGTGCACCTTGCTATTCAGCTTTGTCAGACGGCTGCCTGGGTGAGAATGTTCACAGTCTTGGCAAGTGCATATATCAATATGATTTGCAAGGGATTGTGGGAAATGCAGTCCATTCACACCAGACACAGTTGCTCACAATAATTAGTTGTGCTTGAGTGTAAAGCCAATAAGATATTCATTTATGGGGTTATTTCTTCCAACACAGATATGCTTGGTAGCACATAAAACAGGATACTTGCTTTCAGTGTTTAACTTAGAAAAACAAAATCAGGAAAACAACAGCTGAACTTGTCAGGCAATCAAAGCAAAAGAATAAAGACCTGGTTGGTAACAAACTGGTCTTTTCTGTAGGATTTAGCTAATATTTTCTTAGCAGTGTTTCAAACAACAAGCAAAACCCACAAAGAAGGGAAAAACTGTTCTTTTCAGGTTAACTTCTTATATCTTCACACATAGACTCAGAAGTGATTTCCTCAGAGCTCACAAGTAATTAGGTAAGGCTCAATTGCTAGCAGTTACCCAGCTGAAACCCATTAGCTGGCTTGCTTTCTACTGCGTGGCTCAAATCCTACATCAGGAGCTTTTCTGAGTAGATTAAAGAATAAGTTTGTATTTCTTTGTGATGGTTGTTGCACTTTGTAACAGAAAATTACCAAAGGAGTTTAGACAGAGAGCAATCCATGTATTCACAACCTGTATCTAAGACTTCTCCTTCCCCTTCTTCAACAATCATAGGTTCAATATCAGGGATTGGCACAGAGGAATTTCTCAATGGAGCACTTTCAGGAGAATACTTGTTTCCCTGCTGTCTTTCAAGGTTATAGCTAGGGCATAGATCAGTGTTCATACCTGAGCTCCCATTGCTGTTAGAGTTCCTCTCTAAATAGCCTGGCCAGTATGTAGTCCAGTTCTTATGTCCAGCCTTCCAATCCAGATCCCTGGACACTGGATCTCTCTTCACATACCTTCTGGCACGGGTCTTAGGGTCCCTTCCACGTGCAGCCGTCTCCCTCACAGGTACCGTCTGGAGATTCCTAGCTCTGCAGCACCATTCCTCTGGCTTTCCCCAGTCCAATGGTGTATGCTGGCCTTTTGAATGTCTCCCAGTATACGTACTGCTCTGGACTCCTCTAGACCTCCCAAATGCTTTTCTCTTCTTTCTTCCAAAGGGTTTCTTGCCCTCTCTGTCCGTCCGGTCCGGCTTCTGCTTCTGATGATCCTCCAGATGATGAAGCTGTCCAATATGAATCTGAGGATCTCCCAGATGAAACTGAGGATGAGGATCATTCTCTGTAGAATAAACTCTACCTTTATTCTGCTTTGATGAGTGCTCCACCCTAGCACAGCGCAGCTGTGCTGAATCAGGCCCTGCCCTTTGAGATGAGTGCTTGGGGATTACCTCATAGCCCTCCTGATTGAACACACGTTTCCCCACTTCAGCTCCTCTAATGGCTGTTGGAAACCTGGTGCATTCTGGGACTGGTAGTCTTTTATGGGAAAATTCTGTTTTCTTATTTCTACCAGAACTGACAGGTTGCTTGTTCAGAGTCACTTCACCTTTTCTATAGCTCCTTCCTGAGCTATGATAAGCTTCCTTATCACAGCTTCCATCTCCTATTGGCACGCTATTGTTCCAATTTGTTAGCCCTGCTTCTGCCCTTCATATTTCTTAGCACTTACATATGAACTGTGCATCTGAACAGTTGGTGTGTATAGTTAGTGTGTGTAGTTGGTGTGTGGGAGCATGGAGATTGCAGCTAGCACTTGGTCAGAGGCTTTCATTAGCTTTGGGGTGCTATTGGCATGGTTCTTCTGCTAATGCATGATTACCATGCCTGCCACAGCCATACACCATGACTCTGCCTTGGCTTCACCTACTTGCACATTGCAGTGGTAGCATGGGAGTTTTAGCATGATGGTGTTTGCCACATGTGCTCCTTGCTGCAGCATAGCCCAACCATGCAACAAACATGTGCAATAACCTGTGCAACCAACTAACACAATTGCCCCTTGTGATAAGGAAGCTTATCATAGTTCAGGAAGGAGCTATAATAGAGGTGAATTGGCTCTGAACAAGCAACCTGTCTTTGCTGGTAGAAATAATAAAACAGAATATTTTCATAAAAGACTACCAGTCCCAGAATGCACCAGGTTTCAAACAGCCACTAGAAGAGCTGAAGTGGGGAAACGTGTGTTCAATCAGGAGAGCCATGAGGTAATCCCAAATCACTCATCTCCAAGGGCAGGGCTTGATTCAGCACAGCTGAGCTGTGCTAGGGTGGAGTGTCCCTATAGACAAGTTAAAAGTAAAACAGATTCTACACAGAATCAGCAGTTGGAGACCAGAGGGTTGGAGTTGATGAGGAACCCAGAGCTCAAGGACAGAGAGAGAGCAAGAAGCAGTGTGGAAGAAAGAAGAGGAAAACATCTTGGAGGTCTAAAGAAGGAGCCCATAGCAGTACGTGTGTTGGGAGTCATTCCAGAGGCAAGCATACTCCATTGGAATTGAGGAAGCCAGAGGAGTGGGGTTACAGAGCCAGGAATCCCCGGACGGCACCTGTGAGGGAGACGGCTGCATTTGGAAGGGGCCCTAAGACCAGTGCAAGAAGGTATGTGAAGAGAGACCCAGTGTCCAGGGATCTTGATTGGAAGGCTGGACATAAAAGCTGGACTATTTATTGGCCAGGATATCTGGAGAGGAACCCTAACAGCAAAGGAAGCTCAGGTATGAACACTGATTTATGCCCTAGCTCTTCACTTGGAAGACAGCAGGGAAACAAGTATTGTCCTGAGAGTGCTCCATTAAGGACTTCCTCTGAGCCAGACCATGATATTGATTCTATGATAGTTGAAGAAGAAGGAGATATTTTAAATGATCAGAGTGATTACATGGATTGCTCTCTGTCTAGGCTGCTGTGGTAATATACTTTCACAAATACAACAACCATCAGAAAGAAATATAACTTGTTCTTTTATCTACCCAAAAAAGTTTACAAGAAAGCTTTAGGGTAGGATTTGAGCCACGTATAGAAAGTAAACCCGCCAAGAGGTTTGCAGCTGGTTAATTGTTGGCAATTAATCTTTGCATAATTGCACGTGGGCTTTGAAAGGAAACTTCTGTGTGTGTGTGAAAATACAAGAAAGTTATCCTTGGAAAAGAACAGTTTTTGATTACTTTTTGGGTTTTGTTTTTTTTGCTTTTGGAGCACTGCTAAAAGGTATTAGCAGGAGCTCTCAGAAAGATCTTTCTGTTCCCATCAAGGTCTTTATTGTTTGATTGATTGCTTAAGAAGTTCAGTTGCTGATCATGATTTGTTTTTCCTAAGTATAATACTGAAAGCAAGTATCCTTTTGTGCTACCAAGTAAATCTGTGTGGGAGAAATAACCCCATAAATAAAATATATTTTCTTTGCTTACACTCGAGCAACACAGCTCATTATTTTGTGAACGGCTGATTCTGGTATGAATGGACTACATTCCCCACAATCCTTTGCAAGTCATAATAGTATTTGCCTTTGCCAAGACTGTGGACATTCTCACCCAGCGCCCCCGTTTACAGTTGGCGTAGTTTTTCGGATTGCTTTTGCGCAAAGGATTTACATGATATAAGGATTACAACTGAAATCTGAAGAAAAAAAAGAAATTTCAAGTTAAAAGCTGGAAAAAGGATTTTCCCTTAACAACACTTTGGAGAAAAGAGGTAGCTGATCCAGGTGGCTGTCCCAGGAGGAAAAGACCCTGTGTGAGCTGGATTCATCACTGGCATAAGGTAATAAGTACCTGGGCATGTCTAGTGGTGGATGGGATTAAGGCACAGGGGTAATTGAAAAAAGAATTAGGAGAAAAACACCTGTTTGGAAGGTGCTGCTCTGTGGTTTTTTTTTTGTTTGTTTTCTTGCAGGGATCAAGATGGATCCAAGGGAAATGGCCAGCTGGATGGCAGCCCAGTTTAGCAGGCAACAGGAGCTAGCGCAGCAGGCTCAGGACACTGCTATGAAAGCATTAATGGACCAGCAGAAGCCAGTGCTTGATCTGGTAGAAGCCTTAGTTGCTATGCATAACCAAAGTGGACCGGATGCAAGACCAGCAGTAACAACTGGTATACCACATGTGGACAATGTGGGACTCAATCAGGGAATTGGGGCATTTAGTTTTGGGAAACTGACTCCAGATGATAATGTTGATGATTTCCTTGAATCTTTTGAGAGAGTGGCACAAGCATTAGCATGGCCAGAGACCCAGTGGGCAGTAAGGCTGGCAGCCTCATTAACTGGAGAGGCGCTTGCAGCTTATAGAGAAATTCCAGCTGCTCAGGCTTTGAATTATAAAGATGTAAAGGCTGCTATTAGAGATCGCCTAGGGTTGTCTATTTCAGAGTATAGGCGAATGTTTAGAGCTACTGCATTAAGAGTGGGTGAAACACCCAGGGCTCTGAGTCAGAGAATCAGAGGATTGGCTGTAAAATGATTGGAGCCTGAGGGAAAGACTGTGGAAATGTTATTAGACATTATTATGCTTGAACAATTTATGTCTGCTGTGCCTAAAGATTTGCACACTTTCCTTATACAGCAAAATTGCCAGAATCTTGGGGAGGCAACCATGCTAGCAGAGAGATTCTTGGAAGCCACGCAGTCTTGCCATAGAATGGGTGGCCCTCTGAAGGTTGGTGCTGAGGCAAGCTGTGCTGTATCAGAAAAGAAAATGGTTAAAAATGTTTCTGTGAATAATTGTACTGTGCCAACCCAGATTACACAGTGGAGTAAAAAGAAATGTTTCAAATGTGGAAAATGGGGACATTTGGAAAGGGAATGCCAGATACACACTAGCTTGATGGGTGTTGTTTTAAAACAGCCCAAAGAAGGATTCCTTTTGATGGTTGATGTGCAGGGAATTACCACAAATGCTCTGTTAGACTCTGGGGCAGACCAGAGTATGTTGTCAAAGAGGCTTTGGAAGAGGATAGAGGCCCAAGAAGGATTTGTGCCTAGAACCCCTGAAAGCCAAGTTCACATCAGATGCATTCATGGTGCTGCAACATCATATCCCACCTATAGGCTAATGGTTAAGTGCCTGGGGGAACAAGAGGAAGTTCTTTTAGCAGTGGTGCCTAGGCTTCCATTTCATTTGGTTCTAGGAAGGGACTGGCCAAGATTTAAGCAGGGACTAGTGAAAGGACTAGGAAAGAAGGAGGGAGAAGGAATGATGGAAATAGCTCCCGGGCCTTTGTTTGGAAGTCCTCAGTCCCTAGCTGAAAAGATGGTTAAGCTTTCAGAAGCCCAAACTATAAGGAAGGAAATAGGTAAGAAGAGGGGCCTTGTATCCACCCGCTCACAGGCTAAGGTAGAGAGCCAGCAGGAGGAGGGGGAGCAGGCAGAGTTATTAGGAGACTTACCCTCTCATGATGATTTAATAACTCCACCATCGGGGAAAGTAAGAAAGTTGAAAGCACAAAAGCGTCGTGAGAGACTTTGCAGAGCACAGGGTAGGGCTGAGATGTTGGCTGGTCAAAGTTTACCCTGGGTGCCAGCTGAGTTAGTGGCAAAGTTTCCTAACTTTCCACAAGAACAGCGAGCTGATCAAGCTCTCACCCGAGCTTTTAAGTATGCTCAGGAGGTCAGGGAGGAGTTGCCCAGATTCAGACTAGATAATGAAATATTATATAGAGAGAGTCAGGACCCCAGAAATGGGACCATATGTAAACAATTGGTGGTACCCACAACTTTCAAAGGACTAGTACTTAGATTAGCACATGATCATCCAGTTGGAGGTCATAAAGGGATGCAAGGAACGCTGGATCAAATACTTATACATTTTTACTGGCCAGGTATTTTCAAAGAAACTGCCCAGTTTTGTGCTGCATGTCCAGCGTGTCAGCGAGTTACAGCGACTCACCCACCGGTGGTGCCTTTGATTCCCATGCCGATTATCACAGACCCAATTGGTCGCATTGCTATGGATATTGTAGGCCCATTAGTCAAAACGTCCCGAGGTTTCCAATACATCCTAGTTATGGTAGATCAGGCAACAAGGTTTCCCTGGGCCATACCATTGAGGAATGTTTCTGCAAAAACAATAGCTTTAGAGCTAGTCAAATTGTTTTGCGAAGTGGGATTCCCAAGAGAGGTGTTGACTGACCGAGGGTCCAATTTTGTATCCAAATATTTGGCCCAGGTCTGGGATGCCTTTGGCATTTATCACGTAAAAACCTCAGCCTACCATCCACAATCAAACGGTTTGGTGGAGAGATTCAACCAAACTCTCAAACAAATGTTGAGAAGGGGGTTAGCAGGAGAGGTAAAAGAATGGGATATGTTATTGCCCTTTGCCTTATATGCCTGCAGGGAAAGAATTCAGGTGTCCCTAGGTGTAACTCCATATGAATTGATGTATGGTAGGGCTCCACGTGGTTTGTTAGATATTTTGAGGGAACAATGGATTGATTCTGAACCAGAAAATTAGGAGGTAACACAGTTTTTACGTGACTTGAGAGCACGTTTAAAAAGGACCTCACAGGTTGCTGAGAAAAACCTGCAGGACAGTCAAGTGTGCCAGAAAGGGTGCTATGATAGGAAGGCCAAAAGCCGCCAATTAAGTATTGGTGAAAAGGTTTTGGTTCAAGTAGCAGGTACTGCCCCAAAATTTGAAGTACAGTGGAAAGGGCCATGGAAGGTTGTTAGACAAGTGAGCCCAGTATCTTATGTGGTAGAAAATGCAAGAAGTCGTAGACAGACCTACCACATTAATGTACTTAAGTCTTGGAAGGAGAGGCCTGTAAATAATAATGACCCTGAAGCCAACCAAGAAGTAGGTGAGCGTCAAAAAGATAATACTCTCGTTGGTATTACGGACTGTAGGAAAGAGGTTTCACCAGTTGCACCAGTCCGTAATGACTTAAGCAGGGGGTATGTGATAAGGAAGCTTATCATAGTTCAGGAAGGAGCTGTAATAGAGGTGAATTGGCTCTGAACAAGCAACCTGTCTTTGCTGGTAGAAATAATAAAACAGAATGTTTTCATAAAAGACTACCAGTCCCAGAATGCACCAGGTTTCAAACAGCCACTAGAAGAGCTGAAGTGGGGAAACGTGTGTTCAATCAGGAGAGCCATGAGGTAATCCCCAATCACTCATCTCCAAGGGCAGGGCTTGATTCAGCACAGCTGAGCTGTGCTAGGGTGGAGTGTCCCTATAGACAAGTTAAAAGTAAAACAGATTCTACACAGAAACAGCAGTTGGAGACCAGAGAGTTGGAGTTCATGAGGAACTCAGAGCTCAAGGACAGAGAGAGCAAGAAGCAGCATGGAAGAAAGAAGAGGAAAACATCTTGGAGGTCTAAAGAAGGAGCCCATAGCAGTACGTATGTTGGGAGTCATTCCAGAGGCAAGCATACTCCACTGGACTTGAGGAAGCCAGAGGAGTGGGGTTACAGAGCCAGGAATCCCCGGACGGCACCTGTGAGGGAGACGGCTGCATTTGGAAGGGGCCCTAAGACCAGTGCAAGAAGGTATGTGAAGAGAGACCCAGTGTCCAGGGATCTTGATTGGAAGGCTGGACATAAAAGCTGGACTACTTATTGGCCAGGATATCTGGAGAGGAACCCTAACAGCAAAGGAAGCTCAGGTATGAACACTGATTTATGCCCTAGCTCTTCACTTGGAAGACAGCAGGGAAACAAGTATTGTCCTGAGAGTGCTCCATTAAGGACTTCCTCTGAGCCAGACCATGATATTGATTCTATGATAGTTGAAGAAGAAGGAGATATTTTAAATGATCAGAGTGATTACATGGATTGCTCTCTGTCTAGGCTGCTGTGGTAATATACTTTCACAAATACAACAACCACCAAAAAGAAATATAACTTGTTCTTTTATCTACCCAGAAAAGTTTACAAGAAAGCTTTAGGGTAGGATTTGAGCCACGTATAGAAAGTAAACCAGCCAAGAGGTTTGCAGCTGGTTAATTGTTGGCAATTAATCTTTGCATAATTGCACGTGGGCTCTGAAAGGAAACTTCTGTGTGTGTGTGAAAATACAAGAAAGTTATCCTTGAAAAAGAACAGTTTTTAATTACTTTTTGGGTTTTGTTTTTTTTGCTTTTGGAGCACTGCTAAAAGGTATTAGCAGGAGCCCTCAGAAAGACCATTCTGTTCCCATCAAGGTCTTTATTGTTTGATTGATTGCTTAAGAAGTTCAGTTGCTGATCATGATTTGTTTTTCCTAAGTATAATACTGAAAGCAAGTATCCTTTTGTGCTACCAAGTAAATCTGTGTGGGAGAAATAACCCCATAAATAAAATATATTTCTTTGCTTACACTCGAGCAACACAACTCATTATTTTGTGAACGGCTGATTCTGGTATGAATGGACTACATTCCCCACAATCCTTTGCAAGTCATAATAGTATTTGCCTTTGCCAAGACTGTGGACATTCTCACCCTGCGCCCCCGTTTACACCCTATAACTAGTGTTGACAAATTTGTTCTAATATTAGAATACATAAGTACCTGCTTCAGAGGTATCAATATAGTCAGGAAAGCTCTTGTTTAAAATCATCCAGGAACTTATACAGCTGCTAAAACTCTTCCTTTTGGCAGGAAAATTTTAACATAAGAACATAAGATATGCCATACTGGGTCGATCAAGCCCAGTATCCTATTTCCAACAGTGGCCAACATACGTCACAAGTACCTATCAGTTTTCCCAAAAGACATAGGTTCCACAATGCTTGCATTGGGGCAAGCAGTGGATTTCCTTGGTCCCCTTTATTAATGGATTATGGAACTTTTCTCCAGGAACTTGTCCAGGCCTTTTTTAAACCCAGGTACGCTGACAGCTTTTACTACATCCTCTGGTAACGAATTCCAGAGTTTGATTACACGTTGAGTGATAAAATATTTTCCATTATTAAATAGGCTACACTGCAGCTTCATTGCATGTCCCCTAGTCTTTCTATATTTTGATGGTGTAAACAATAAATCTACTTATCCCCGCTCCACACAATTCATTAATTTATAGACCTCTATCATATCTCCCCTCAGCTGTCCCTTTTCAGGGTTGAAGATCCCTAACCTTTTTAGCCTCTTTTTATAGGGGGTATCCTTCCATCTCCTTTACCATTTTGGTGGCTCTTCTCTGTACATTTTCTAATAATGTTATATCCTTTTTAAGATACGGCGACCAGAATTGCACATAATATTAAAGGTGTGGTCGCACCATGGAATGATACAGAGACATTATAATATTCTTTGTTTTATTTTCCATTCCTTTCCTTATTATTCCTAACATTCTATTTGCATTCTTGGCTGCCGCTGCACACTGGGCAGAGAGTTTCAACATGTTATCAATGATGATGCCCAAATCGTTTTCCTGGGTGGTGATTCCTAACGTGGAACCTTGCATTGCGTAACAATAGTTTTGGTTGTTCTTTCCTAGGTGCATAACTTTGCACTTGCCCACATTAAATTTAATTTACCATTTGGATGCCCAGTCTTCCAATTTATCCAGGTCCTCTCACAATTTTTCACAATCGTCATGGGTTTTAACAACTTTGAATAATTTGTGTCATCTGCAAATTTGATTCCCTCACTTGTTATTCCCATTTCCAAGTCATTTACGAATACATTAAAAAGCAGCAGACCCAGTACACATCCCTGGGATACTCCACTATTCACCTTTCTCCATTGGGAAAATTGGCCATTTAGCCCTACCCTCTGATTTCTTTTAACCAATTCCTGATTCACAATAGTGTGTTGCCTCCTATCACATGACATTTTAATTTTGTCAAGAGTCTCTCATGAGGGACCTTGTCAAAGGCGTTTTGAAAATCCAGATACACTATGGGGTATATTTACTAAACTGCGGTAACATTTCCCGTGTTAGGTTCCCTGGATGCCCACATAAGGGAATGGGTGGTGCATCATTATGGCAAGCCGTGTCAGGTAACGCTCGTTACAAAGCGCCTTAGGATAACGCGCATTACAAGGGACGTTATAAGGCACCTTATTAGGCACAGTACAAGACACACTTTAAGGCATGTTATAAGGCATGTTACAAGGCACCTTATTAGGTACAGTACAAGGCACGTTACAAGGCACCTTACTAGGCACAGTACAAGGCACGTGCCTTGTAATGTGCCTTATAGCGTGCCTTGTAATGTGCCTGATAAGGTACCTTATAACATGCCTTGTACTGTGCCTAATAAGGTGCCTTGTAATGTGCCTTATAACGTGCCTTGTACTGTACCTAATAAGGTGCCTTGTAACGTGCCTTATACAGTGCCTAATAAGGTGCCTTATAACACCTTATAAGGAGTGATGGCAACTGTGGTGAGGGTATTAAGGGCTGGCAGCACAGATCTGCAAAGATATGACTGTCACAGGCATGTAAAATATCTGACATGGACAGGAAGAAAAACAAGGAATAGAACCCATGACCACTGCCTAGAATGTCAGTGCACTAACCAGTAGGCTACACCTCTATGGCTTCTTGCACAGCAATGGCTGGGTACAGGGCCGGATTTACCTTGAGTGAGGCCCTACGCCAACAAAAATTGTGGGCCCCCAGCAGGTGCGGCCCAAGGGGGGTGCGGGACCTCATTTGCATAAGGGACCTCATTTGCATAAATATTTGCATAATGTTACCATATACTAACTTTTAGTAAACGTGCCTCTTAATGAGTGTATGGATAAAGAAAGAATAAAAGATTTCTACATTACTATAATCCAGTGCCAACTGCCAGACACATTAGGAACTACTACAAACACTGCCCATTGAGAACCCATAGCAAACCCGCCGTATCCTAACAGCACTACCAGGACTCACAAAGCACCATACTCTACCAATCAAAAGGCAACACTGCAAATATTAAACCAATACATTTCAGAGAACAAGAATACATGACCTACTGGGGAAAGAGAACAAGTGGCAATGTCAAATAGGAATTATATAAACAGAACACCTCAGCTCAGTTACACATGCAGAACATAGACCATCACCAAACAAGTAATCACAATTTAGAAACAGGAAGACAATAATTAAACTGGGAATCCCAAAAGTCAAACTTGGAATGTACAACACTGTAGAAATAAAACTATACATTAATTTGCTCTTGTACTAAACAAAGCGCAGATGTTAATGATGCACATTTACCAGAGCTGACATATTCCAATTAATAAATTCAAAATAAAGAGATATTTTTCTACCTTTTGTGCATTTTTTTCAGCTGCAATTGCTCCAGCCACTTTCTTCTGGTTTCTTTGTGTCTTCTGCTAACTCTCCATCGTCTGCTGTCCATTTGTCCTTTCTTCTCTCTTCTAGTTTTTTTCCATTCTCTCTCTACATCTGCTTTAACATATTAATCTTTCTCCTTTTGCTCTTTCCTCATTCCTATTTCATCCACTCAAATTTTACCCCTCCATCCTCAATCCCCACTTACTCTCCCAATACCCGGCCAATTGTAGATTTTTTATCCCTCCCACACAAAATATTTTTCCCTTCTCCATTTTACTCTTCCAGCCCCATCCCATTCTAATCCTCCCCCAACATCAGCTCCCTTCTAGTTCCAGCCTCACCCAGCATCCATTCTCTTCTAGTCCCTGCATCAGCCCATTTCCAGTCCTAGCCACCCATCAGCCCATTTCCAGTCCTAGCAACCCCCCAACCCAATACCAGTCCTAGCCCCCCATCAACCCACTTACAGTCCTCACCCCACCGCACCCCATTTTCAGTTTAAGCCCCCCTATAACCCATGACCAGTCCTAACCCCCCATCAGCCCACTTCCAGTCCTAACCCCATCAACCCATTTCCAGTCAGCCCCCCATAGCCCATTGCCAGTCCTAGCCCCCCATAGCCCATTACCAGACAGCCCCCATCAGCCCACAGCCCATTACCCGTCTTAACCCCCCAAAGCCCATTACCAGTTCTAAACCCCCCCAACAGCCCATTACCAGTCCTAACCCCATCAGCCCACCTCCAGTCTTAACCCCCCAGCCCCTTTCCAGTCCTAGCCCCCCCATAGCCCATTACCAGACAGCCCCCATCAGCCCACAGCCCATTACCAGTCTTAACCCCCCCCCCAAAGCCCATTACCAGTTCTAACCCCCCCAACAGCCCATTACCAGTCCTAACCCCATCAGCCCACCTCCAGTCTTAACCCCCCAGCCCATTTCCAGTCCTAGCCCCCCCATAGCCCATTACCAGACAGACCCCATCAGACCACAGCCCATTACCAGTCTTAACCCCCCCAAAGTCCATTACCAGTTCTAACCCCCCCAACAGCCCACAGCCCATTACCAGTCCTAACCTCATCAGCCCACCTCCAGCCTTAATCCCCCAACCCATTTCCAGTCCCAGCCCCAGCCCCCCAATCGCCCATTACCAGTCCTACCCCCCCCCCGACCTAAAGTAAAATTTAATTTAAAAAAAAAACCTGTTGGCTGCCGCCGCGGGGCCCCCTCTGCTGCCGCGGCAGCATGGACTGACCCGCGGGGGCCCCCTCTGCAAGCTCGCTCAGTCGCTCGCTCGGTCCCTCCCTCCCTCCGTGCAGGCTGTGAGAGGCGCGAAGGGAGACTGTCTCCCTCGCGTCTCTCAGAGCCTGCACGGGGGGTGGGAGGCAGGCACGGTGGGAGGGATCGAGCTTGCAGTGGGGCCCCCCGCGGGTCAGTCCATGCTGCCGCGGCAGCAGAGGGGGCCCCGCGGCGGCAGCCAGCAGGGTTTTTTTTAAATTTTATTTTTAAAAAAAAGCCTAACTTGTTCCATTTTTGTGGGCCCTTGCCAGCTGTGGGCCCTACGCCATGGCGTGCATGGCGTATAGGTAAATCCGGCCCTGACTGGGTGCAGAAGAACTGCAGGTCAGCCGCAAACCGCCTGTTCTGTGTGCCAGGATAGGGTAACCCCACCAGCACCCAGATGCAGACAGCAGTCCAGCAGCGAGATGGGGGGCTTTCCAGTCTTTTGCATTGAGTGTAACATGTATGATTTTCTCCCAGTTGGTGAGAGGTCTTACGTGTGCACTAGGTGAAAGGAGCTCGTTGCTCTCAGGGAACAAGTCCGTTCTCTAGAGGATAGAGTAGCAGACTTGGAAAACATAAGAAAGACAGAGAGGTACATAGACAAGACCTACAGGGATATAGTCCTGAAGTCCCACCTCCAGTCTGGCAGCATCCCTGTTGCCATGGAGGAGAGAGGTCACATGACAGGAGAGCATCACCCTGGTGTGGCAGGAAGTGATCCTGTAACTAGGACCTGTCCTCCAGGTGATGTAAAACCCTCTCGCACCGAGGAAGTTTCTCAAGGGCCATGTGCCCATGAGGGAAGGGTTAGGACAGCCGTTATAGTTGGTGATTCAATCATTAGGCATGTAGATAGCTGGGTGGCTGGTGGATGTGAGGATTGCCTGGTAACATGCCTGCCTGGTGCGAAGGTAGCAGACCTCACGCGCCACCTAGATAAGGTCTTAGATAGTGCTGGGGAGGAGTCTGCTGTCTTGGTACATGTCGGTGCCAATGACATAGGAAAATGTGGTAGGGAGGTTCTGGAGGCTAAATTTAGGATTATAGGTAGAAAGTTGAAATCCAGAACTTCCAGGGTAGCGTTCTCCAAAATGCTTCCCATTCCACATGCAGGTCCCAAAAGGCAGGCAGAGCTCCGGAGTCTCAATGTGTGGATGAGACAATGGTGCAGAGATGAGGGGTTTGGATTTGTTAGGAACTGGGGAACATTCTGGGGAAAGGAGGGGCTCTTCCAAAGGGATGGGCTTCACATTAACCGGGATGGAAGCAGGCTGCTGGTATTAACCTTTAAAAAGGAGATAGAGCAGCTTTTAAACTAGATAATAGGGGAAAGCTGACAGTCGCCCAAGAGCGGATGGTATGGAAAAATATATCCTTGAAGGATACTACCTAAAGCAGTGAGGTTCTAAAAAAGAGTAAAGTAGCCCAAATGCCCTCAAGTATGGAGCAGACAGAGTTTAAAGATCCCAAATTACCCATGTCTACCAATAGCCAAATTAATTTGAATAAAATACAGTCTCTAAAATGCTTGTATGCAAATGCTATAAGTCTAAAAAATAAGATGGGAGAGTTAGAATATATAGCACTAAATGAGAGGTTAGATATGATTGGAATATCAGAGACATGGTGGAAGAAGGACAACCAGTGGGACACTGTGATACCTGGGTAAAAAACTATATCGTAATGATAGAGCTGATCAAATTGGTGAAGGGGTTGCGCTCTATGTTAGAGAGGACATTGAGTCAGAAAGGATTAAAGTTTTGCAGGAAACTAAATTTGCTGTAGAATCTCTATGGATTGAAATTCCATGTAAAAAGGGGAAGGCGATGGCAGCGGGAGTGTACTATCGACCGCCTGGCCAGAATGAACAAACGGATGATGAAATGCTCAAAGAAATCAAGGAAGCTAACAAACGTTACAGTGCAGTAATAATAATGGGTGATTTCAATTACCCCGGTATCGACTGGGCCAGTGTCACGGCAGGACATGCTAGGGAGATAAAGTTCTTAGATGACATAAATGACTGCTTCTTGGAGCAGCTGGTTCATGAACCGACCAGAGGGGAAGCCATATTATTTATTTTTATCTATTTATTTATTTAACAGTATTTCTAAACCGCCTTATCTTTAATAATCAAAGTGGTATCACAGCAAGAAATCAGGTAAAGTGGGTGTGTTATACATGCAGTGAGGGTGAGACTTAGTTGTGTGTGGGCTGTGTTTTGTGCTAGATTTGTTTGAGCTATGTACAAAGTGGGCTATCTACAGTGGTGCTAAAAACACATTTTATATACATACAGTGTTTAGGAGGTATGGTGAGCTGTTGTACATTCTCTTAGGTTATGTGATGTGTCCATAGTGCTCTATGAACAGCATGGTTTTCAGCTGTTTTCTGAAGTCTTTGAGGTCTGGCGTTGCCCTCAAATCGTCCGGTAGATTGTTCCATATTGTTGGAGCAGCCATGGAGAGTGCTCTGTCTGTTGTGTCCTTGCGTGTGTGCTTGTATTCATTTGGGGTACTGACTCGGTTGTGTGTTTGTTTTCTTCTAGGACGTGTGCTGGTTTCTGGTTGTATGAGCGTGTGGAGGCTGTTGGCTGATGTGTGCTGGTTTATCTTAAATAGGTTTATGATAGTCTTGTATCTGATGCGTGCACTGATTGGAAGCCAGTGTAAGTCCTTTAAGGTAGGTGTGATGTGCTCCCGTCTTGCAGCTCCGGATATTATTCGTGCTGCAGTGTTTTGTGCCAGTTGGAGTGGTTTGAGGGCTTGTTTCGGTAGTCCAAGGTATATCGGATTGCAGAAGTCCAGTAGTGGGGTTATCAGGGCTTGACAGACGGTACGGAAGTGTTCTGGGGCGAGGAGTGGTTTCAGTCTCCTGACGATTCGCATCTTGTAGTAGGCTTTTTGGATTGTTTTGTCTATGTGTGGTTTGAGATTGAGTTTATTGTCCAGAGTAACCCCAAGGTATCTCACCTCTGATCTTATCGGTATCGTAGTGCTTTGTATCTTTATGTTTGGTGGGTATATGAAGCTTTGGTTCCGAGTGATGATTAAAGCTTCGGTCTTGTTGTAGTTTATTGCGAGGTTGTTGTTTTGGCACCAACTCGTCATTTGGGTAAGGCAGTCTGTTATCTTAGAGAAGTCCGGGTTGTTGATTGATATCGGGGTGTATATCATGATGTCGTCTGCGTATATTGTGTATTGAATGTTGTTCTCTTTCATAATGTTGCATATTGGTTGGATGTAGATGTTAAATATGCGTGCTGAGAGTGCTGATCCTTGCGGTACTCCTTGTTGGACATTTATGGGTCGGGATGTGTCGTGTCCCACCTTGACCTGTAGCTGTCGTTCGGTTAGGTATGAGTGGAACCATTTCAATGTGATACCGTGTATACCAGTGTTCTTTAGTCTCTCCAGGAGCGTATTGTGGTCAACTGTGTCGAAAGCTGAGGATATGTCGATGAAGATCATTATAATTCCATTCCTGGTGTTGTCAATTATTCTTATGATGCTGTCGAAGAGGTAGATCAGTAGAGTTTCGACTCCATGGTTGGGATGAAATCCGTGTTGGTTGTCGTCGAGTGTTTCGTGTTTGTCGATGTGTTCCTGAAGTTGTAGTTGGACCGTTTTTTCGATTATTTTTGCGAGGAAGGGTATGCTGGAGATTGGTCGGTATGCTGCTGGATCTTTTTTGTCGAGAGTTGTTTTCTTTGTGATTGGTCTTACTGAGGCAAGCTTTAGTTGCTTTGGCATTAGACCTAGTCCTTAGTGGAACACCAGATCTAGTGCAAGACATAAGGGTGTTGGGGGCCACTTGTCAATAGTGATCATAGCATGATCACCTTTGATTTAATTAGTGGAGGAGGGATAGTAAGGAAATCCACAGTACTACCTTAAACTTTTGAAAGGGAGACTATGATAAAATGAGGAAAATAGTTAAGAAAAAACTAAAAGGAACAGTTGCAAAGGTTAAAGAATTACATCAAGCTTGGGTGTTGTTGAAAAATACTATCTTGGAAGCCCAGACCGGCTGTATTCCACGCTTTAAGAAAAGTGGAAGGAAGTCCAAAAAACTGCCAGCATGGCTTAAAGGTGAGGTCAGAGAGGCTGTTGTTGCCAAAAAAGCATCTTTCAGGAAATGGAAAAAAGAGCCAAATGACGAAACTTGGAAACAGCACAAGCACTGGCAAGTCAAATGCAAGGCATTGATAAAGCAGGCAAAGGGAGAATTTGAGAAGGACCTTGCTGCAAAAACGCCAAATAAAGATTTTTTTCAAGTACATTCGTAACAAAAAACCTGTGAGAGAGTCAGTTGGTCCATTAGATGATAGAGGAGATAAAGGGGCACTAAGAGGCGACAAGGCGATAGCGGAGAGACTGAATAAATTCTTTGCTTTGGTCTTTACTGAGGAAGATGTAGGGATGTAGGGATGTGGAGGAGTAGCCTAGTGGTTGGGGCAAGGTACTTCAGGCCGGAAGGTCGGGGGTTCAAATCCCACTAGAGGACAGCAACCTTGGGCCGGAAGGACTGGGGTTTCTAGTCCCACAGGTGCTCCTTGTGGTCTTGGGCAAGCCACTTAACCCTCCATAGCCCATGTTCCCTGTAAAATAGTTATCTCCAAGTTATAATGCCCTGTTCAATGTAATTTCAGTTTGTTCAATGTAAACCGCACTGATGCAGAATAGCGCGGTATATAAGAGAATGTAAAATAAAAAATAAAATAAATGTTACCCATGACTGAAGTGGTATTTAAAGGTGCGGAAGAATTGAAGGAAATATCAATACATCGGGAAGATGTATTACAAGTATTAGATAAACTGAAGAGTAGCAAATCACCTGGGCCGGATGGTATACATCCAAGGGTGTTGAAAGAACTAAAATATGAGATTGCAGACCTGCTATTAGTAATCTGTGAACTATCATTAAAATCATCTCTAATACCTGAAGATTGGAGGATCGCCAATGTAACACCAATTTTTAAAAAGGGTTCCAGGGGTGATCCGGGAAACTACAGACCAGTGAGCCTCACGTCAGTACCGGGAAAAATGGTAGAAACCATCATAAAGAATAAAATTACTCAGCATGTAGATAGTCATGGCTTAATGGGAGACAGCCAATATGGCTTTATACAAGGAACATCTCGTCTTACTAATCTGTTATGTTTTTTTGAAAGTGTGAATAAACAGGTGGACAAAGGTGAGTCAGTTGATATTGTGTATCTGGACTTTCAGAAAGCCTTTGACAAGGTCCCTCATTAGAGACTTTTGGAAAAACTAAAGAGTCATGGGATAGGTGGCAGGGTACTACTGTGGATCAGGAACTGGTTAAAAGATAGAAAGCAAAGGGTTGGGCTAAATGACCAATTTTCCCAATGGAGAAAGGTGAATAGTGGTGTATCCCAGGGATCTGTGCAGGGTCCGATGCTTTTTGATATGTTTATAAATGACCTGGAAAGTGGACTAACGAGTGAGGTTATCAAATTTGCAGATGACACAAAACTATTTAAAGTTGTTAAACCCAAGAGGATTGTGGAAAATTGCAAGAGGATCTTGATAAATTGGAAGACTGGGCATCAAAATGGCAGATGAAATTTAATGTGGACAAGTGCAAAGTTATGCACCTAGGGAAGAACAACCCAAACTATGGTTACACGATGCAAGGTTCCACATTAGGAACCACCACCCAGGAAAAAGATTTAGGCGTCATTGCGGATACCATGTTAAAACCCTCGGCCCAGTGTGCAGTGGCGGCCAAGAGAGCAAATAGAATGCTAGGTATCATAAGGAAAGGAATGGAATATAAAACAAAAGATATTATAATGCCTCTATATCGTTCCATGGTGAGACCGCACCTTGAATATTGTGTGCAATTTTGGTCGCCGTATCTTAAAAAGGATATAGCGTTATTAGAAAAGGTTCAGAGAAGAGCCACCAAAATGGTAAAGGGGATGGAAGGATACTCCTATGAACAAAGGCTAAAAAGGTTAGGGCTCTTTAACCTGGAAAAGAGACGGCTGAGGGGAGATATGATAGAAGTCAGATATGATGGGGTGGAGGAGTGGTCTAGTGGTTGGGGCATGGTACTTCAGGCTGGAAGGTTGAGGGTTCAAATCCCACTAGAAGACAGCAACCTTGGGTTGGAAGGACTGGGGTTTTTAGTCCCACAGGTGTTCCTTGTGGTCTTGGGCAAGCCACTTAATCCTCCATAGCCCATGTTCCCTGTAAAATAGTTATCTCCAAGTTATAATGCCGTGTTCAATGTAAATTCAGTTTGTTCAATGTAAACCACACTGATGAAAAATAACATGGTATATAAGAGAATGTAAATAAATAATAATAAGTCTATAAATTAATGAACAGAGTGGAATGGGTAAATGTAGATTGATTGTTTACGTTATCAGAATATAGAAAGACTAGGGGACATGCAATGAAGTTACAGGGTAAACTATTTAAGACTAACAAAAGAAAATTTTTTTTCACTCAACGTGTAATCAAACTCTGGAATTTGTTACCGGAGGATGTAGTAAAGGCTGTTAGTGTAGCTGGTTTTAAAAAAGGTTTGGACAAGTTCCTGGAGGAAAGGTCCATAAACCTTTATTAAGAAGGGACCCAGGATATCAATGCTTGACCCAGCACAAGCATTGCGGAACCTGTGTCTTTTGGGGAAACTGCTAGGTACTGTCATGGGGTAGACAGCACAAAAAGTGAAATGCTAAAGGCTAGTGCAGAGAATGAGCTTAATTGCCAGGAGATAGATAGCACTAAGCCTGAAACACTAAGAAGCAATACACAGGAGAAGCTCACTTGTCAGAAGCCTGATAGCATTGAGCCTGAGATAGTAAAGGACAGTGTGGGGGAAGGGCTTAACTGGCAGGAGTTATACAGCACAGATCCTGAAACATTAGGAAATAAAATGGAGGAAGAGCTTACCTTGTAGCCTCAGGGGCAAGTGAGGCATTCACAGGGCAGAGAGGCAGGAAGGAAGAAAGCAAACATTCCACAGGGTTGGTGTGACGCAGGAAGAATTGAGGGGGCTAATCAGATCCACCTGAACTCAGACTCACGTTCCACGTCAGGGGAGCTGAGAGATAAAGGCAGGTGGAAAATCTCACAGAGGGAGAGCAGGCATGGGAGGCAGTTGAAGGAGCATTGGCAGTTGGAGTCCGAAGCAGGACTGGAGCCAGAGTTTGAGTACCAGGAGGGAAGGAAAACTCCCAAGCAAGTGCTGATAGACACTTTACCGAGGAGAGCCAGAACTGAGGGAAGACCGGCTGGCCAATCCAAGAAGGGTAAAGAAAACTGCAGCAGGGTCTTCCCAGCCGGAGGGGTCCTCCTACCAAGGCAAGCTGCTCAGTCAATAGGAGGCAAAGGTCACATACAGGGAAGCACCCAGGAAACAGGAAGTAAGTTGCCATCAGTCAAGCAACGTAACCAGATTTCCCTCAGAGAACCAGGAGGTAAGACAGATAGAAAGTCTTGGTGAGAAGCAGAGGGATTGCAGTTTAGCTTTGGCAGAAGAAAAGATAAGTACCCAGTTTTTACTAAAGAGAGGAAAAGGAATCCCAGAGTTGGAGACCAGGCATATAGTCAAGGGGACTCCTATCTGTATAAGCCGTGGAGAGAGATCTCCCACACCTCTCCTGATATCTGGGGCTTACGAGGGCAGCTCCAACCAGTGACAGATGAGGTTTACCCAGGGCAAGATGCGGAGGGCAGCCTCCTAGGGGCTCAGTGTCCTTATACTGGAACAGGACCCAGCCCTATGCAATGGGAGAGCCATAGCACGGAGAATATCCCTGAAGCCATGGAGTATGAGGAGTATGTGCCTGAGGAGGCTAAGAATCTTTATTGAAGTCAAGCAAGAAGTAGTATTTTATGCACAGTGAAAATACTAAACTGTATTGCTGAAGGATATTGTGCACAGTGAAATACTGGGCTATATTGCTGAGAATATGGTGCACAGTGAAATACTGGACTGCATCACTGAGAGATATTGTGCACCGGGTAAATACTGGACTGTATTGTTGAGAGAAAGCAGTATTATCATTTCTGGTTTAAAACCCTTTTGACCTGGTGAATTCAACCATTCATTTATGTTGTCCCTTATGCTGTAACATCCTAAAGGGAAGGGGAATAAAACCCATCTTTTCATTTGGACCACAACTACAGAGTCCTTATTTCTTCCACAACACAATGCTACCCGGCTCTAGGCATCCGCCTAGGACCGGCAAGCATTCACAGTACGTATGACCTAGATTGGCCACTGTTGGAAACAGGATACTGGGCTTGATGGACCTTGCTCTAACCCAGTATGGCATATCTTATGTTCTTATGTTCTTATGCATTGCACATGCAGAACAGCGTCCTACAGCTGACCACCAAATGGGGTCTTCACCTCTCCGGTACTGCAGCGTGATAAGACGGATTGACAGTGTGTGATACTGGCGCAGAGTAGCTACAGACCATGCCGTTGTGCAGGTTCCGTATTCACCCAGAGGGATAGGAATGGTGCCCAGCACTAGGTCCACAGTACATGTGATGCTAGAGCTAGGTCCTGCTGCACATCCCCATCACTACCAGTGTGTGACAGGTGCTCCCAGCAGTGCAACTGAAAGTACTTCTGTTGCCATCTGTGTTCTGCAGTCACATGTGGCCCTGTGGGACCGGACACCACCCAGATTAGTGTGTACGCGGTATTAAGGTCTGGCTGCCATGGGTACCTGCTATCAGGGCAGCAGGGTATCTAGACTCACATGAGGTTTAGATAGCACTGCCTCTATGAGTCTAAGTGGTATGCACTATATACCCCAAGGGGCCCACAATCGCCCATTTTGTAAATGAGGATGTGGTGGGACAGGTGCCTGCACCCTGTGGAATGGCTGTAGTAACAGCAACCACTGCTCTGTTGGCAGATGACAGCCCTCCAGAGCTGAATGGCGAGAGTCATACCTGTGACAGTAGCAGATCAGCAGTGATGCTGCAGGTGGGGTTGGCAAGGCTCAACTGACCCACACATTCAGACTGCACCTGCAGCATCCTATAGGGTGGTCCCACCATGCACAGATTAACTGCAGACAGCCCACTAGCCAGTCCATAGTGTATACTCATGGGGGAACCCTGCACACCCAGAGGTGGGATGCACAGCACAGCACAGACACCAAGCAATTATCTCCATGATTAGGCCCTAGAACCAGGAACACACAGGTATTACTGGAAACAAATAATGTGTGGCACTATGTGGGAACATGGACATGCCATGGTCACTGCTCGGTCAGAGTGAGAGTGACCTCACAGCGTGACATGCTGTGGCCACCCTGCCCATGCAGGTGGTGGACCAGCACTACAGTGTCCCAGCCATTGTCCTCCACCCTGTGCAGATGCATCCTGGCCAATCCACTCTGGCTGGGCCATACCCAGAATACCTTGCTCCTCATTATGCACATTTACAGACTAATTCTGGAAACAGTGTGAGCAATGTGGGCTCAGTGAGGTGTTGGCAGACACAAAACAATGGACAGACATATGCACACTCCCACACCTATCTCAGCATTGTGCAGAGATAGAGGTGGGTGACAACCCTGTCTGCCACACTGGTCCTGATCATATTGCTGACATTGCTAAACTGTGCAGGGGGTAGTAGTAGTGCTCTGTTGATAACCGCAGCTCTGTGCTGGGGCCACCAGCCTAACACTCCATGAGGCTGTGGATAGTGGAGCCCGTGTGAGTGGGTGTTTGTACCCCTGTGAACCGCTGCATTGGGGTTTGCACATGTTGTTGTTGTTGTGTCTGCATTGTGGGATAAAACTATGGGGTGATGTTCTGCAGGATCCTCAGTATGGGACTTGAACCTCTGACCCTCTGCTCTTAGACACACTGGCTGTGTGCACTGCATCACACTGTTGCCACAGCAACATAGTGGTCCCTGGGGCTACCCTTACTCTTCCCAGCCTGACCTCTTCTGTTGCACTTCACATCACGTACTGGTATAGGGCATGGCCTAGGTCCACTGCAGGTGGGTGCCACTGCTCCCTCCAGCACAAACACCCCCCATGCCATGCCTCCATGACCATATGCTGTCAGTGCCGGTGGTGCGCAGTCCCAGGTCATCCAGGGGGCAGGTAGGCGGCTGTCTAAGTTGTGGATTCTGGGGTAGGGGTGCCTACAAAGCTGTCCACACTTCCCCTGGCACTGCCTGTCAATGTTATGTGCCACTTGGGGTACCTGCTGGGTAATGTCCCCTGGATGGGATGCTGTGGAACACAGACTCATGGGCATGTTTGACCCTGGTCAGTTGCCGTCTTGCTGGTTTCCATTTTCTGCATTCCTATGCGCCACCTAGGCAACCGCCTAGTCCACCCCATGCCCCAGTAGCCCCCACTGCATGTCCTACCTGCAGCCCCCATGCCCTATTTGCACCATCATCATAGTGGCCTTTCATACCTGGGCACTATGCTGTTGCTGCAAATGGAGCACTACTATCACCTTCTTGGGCTCCCTGCCTATGCTGTACATTGCTGACACTGAAATGGTTTCTCTCTCCTGCATCTAACGGCAGGTTTTCATTTGCGGTAGGGTTCAGCCCTTCAGTTCAGCACGTTAGTGTGCAGGGAGCCTCTCCCCGCCCACTCCCTGCCCATTGACCCCTGCTCTCCTCCCTCTCTCCTCCCTACTATTTAGCACTCTGCGGTGTGTACCGCGCCGCGGAACGCTTCCACGTGGTTTGTAATGTTACTGCGAGGTAACGTTACGTTACCACGCGTTAATGTTACATACCGTGCGTTAATGTTACCTAATTCACGGAAAGGTTACCTAACGCGCGGTTTGTGACGTTACTGCAGTTTAGTAATCATACCCCTATATCAACCGACTGTTTTAGAGACTTTCCTGCATTAGGGTGCATGCAAGACACTTTAACACAGCATGTCCTTTTACTGCCCGCTAAGTGTCCTCTACCACCCCTTAATGTCCTGTTACCGCCTGCTAAGTGTTTTCTAGCACCCCTTAACGCTGGAACACCTCTAACACATCCATCACACTTAGCACACAGTAACCCCTTATTACTGACATTACCGCATGGAAAAGATTGCTCCTTTACCACCATTTAGTAAACATACCCCTAGGAGACTGGGTGTCAAAATGGCAGCTGAAAGTTAGGGGCCCTTTTACTAAACTCCACTAACTGGTTAATATGCATTGTAGCATGCAATAACTGGCCTCAGTGAATGCTAATGAGTGAGCATGCCAACTACCAGTCACCAAAACTCACGTTAACTGGCAATTGCATGCTAATGTGGAGAGCGGATGGGTTGAGGCGAAGTATGTACATAGAGAACACATTAGTGTGTGGTCACAATCAATGTGCCAATTAGCATGGTGCAACTAATGATACTTTTATGGTTACCATTAGATACATCCATATAATTTTCACTGCACATTAACATATGCATTCGTTAACTGCTGGGAAAATGCTGGTCATGCTTCAATGATTAAAATGGAGGCTTTGCACTTATCATGCAAAACCTTAGTGGGATTTAGTAAAAGGACCCCTTAATATGGACAACTGCAAAATGATGTTCATAGGAAAAATAATCCAAACTACAGGTACCAAATGCTTTGTTTGGATAAAGACTAAACAGCTTAGTAGGAATATGAACTCATTAATGTGCACCTGTTCATTTGGGTGCCTCATAGCTTTATTGATTTGGATATTTACAGTAAAAGAGTACAAAGGACTGTAAAAAATGAATATGTGAAATGAACTGAAAAAAAATCTCAAAATTGGGAAAACAAGCCAAATGAACCAAAAATATGTTGCCCAATACAGGTTTGGTCTCTTCGGCCTGGAAAAAAGATGACTGAGGGGATACAATAAAAATTATAAAATGATCAGTGGGATAGAATGAATAAATATAGTTGTTTAACCCTCCAAACAACACTAAACGAAGAGAACACAACATGAAACTAGCAACCAGGAAAATGAAAACAAATCATTGAAAATATTTTCCATGCAGCATCCACTTAAGCTATTGTATCTATTACTTGAGCATTTATAGTCAAGGTAACTAACGCATGTTAATTAACGTTAATGCACGTTAACATTACTTACTGCACGTTAACGTAGCCGCTGCTACGTTATTGCAGTTTAGTAAACATACCCCATAGTCAATATGATGGTTTGTGATTTCTTAATAAAGCCAGGTCATTATTGCGAGTGATGTTTCTTCTTATATAATAAACCTTGATGAGTCAGACCAAGGTCCATTGATACCAGCATCCTGTCTCTGATAGTGGGCAGTCTGGGTCACAAGTACCTGGCAGATTCCAAGAAGTAAACAGAATTTCTCATAGCACATTTACAGAAATGAATAAAAGCCTTCCCATGTCTACCTGGCTAATAATTTTGCTGGTCATTTCCTCCAGGAACTTAGCCAAACCTCTTTTACATCCCAGTGTGTTAACATCACCTGCCGCGTTAAGTCCCACAGAGGGTGGAGAGAGGGCGGAGAGAAGGGGTCAATGGGCGGGGAGTGAGAAGCTACTGCTATACTAACACTGGGAAATGAAGGGCCGAACATTACCGGGACTGAAAGCCTGTCGTTAGATGCACATTTGCAGGAGGGTGAAACCATTCCAGCATCAGCAATGTACATCATAGGCAGGGAGTCCAAGAAAAGTGATAGTAGTGCTCCATTTGCAGCAACAGCATAGTGCCCAAGTATGAAAGGCCACTATGGTGATGATGCAAATGGGGCATAGGGGGCTGCAGGCAGGACATGCAGTGGGGGCAGCTGGGGCACAGGGTGGACTAGGCCATTGCCTAGGTGGCACATAGGAACATACACACTGGAAAGCAGCAGGACAGCAGCTGACCAGGGCCAAACATGCCCAGTAGTCCGTGTTCCAGTGTGTCCCAGCCAGGGGACATTACCCAGAAAGTATGATTGCCTGTAATAGGGAAATCAGTGCACATCTGGGGACCACTCCAACAAGGGCTCACCCAGGATGACCATACCCAGGATGTGTCCCAAACAGTTTGTAAACCCAGCTAACTGAACACCCTGTACTGCAGCCCCTAGTAAGGCATTTTAGGATGTGACCACATGTTGTCGGAAACATATATACACCCAGTAGGCCAACTGGGTACACTGTACCTGAGGTGCATGCCCTAGCCTGTCCACAGCTGTCACAACACACTCTACCTACATCTACCCAGTCCACCCTAGCCAATAGTACCAACCTAACATCCCCCCAGCCATAACTCCCCCATGTAGAAGGGACATAGCATTGGTAGGCGATGATGGGGGGGGGGATGTGTGGATGTCCATGTATGCCTCACCACCCCAGACCCTGCACCCTATGCACCCACTTACCTGCACAGTGGATGGCTTGGTACTGCGCACTACCAGCACCGACAGCATATGGTTATGTCGGCATGGCAGGGTGTGTGTGTTTGTGCTGGAGGGGGCAGTGGCACCTGCCTACAGTGGATCTAGGCCATGCCCTATACCAGTATGTGGTGTGCAGTGCAAAGAAAAGGTCTGGCTGAGGAAAAGTAAAAGTAGCCCCAGGGACTGCTGTGCATCTGTGGCAACAGTGTGGTGCAGTACACACATCCAGTGTGTACATCCAGTGTGTACCAGAGCAGAGGCTCACAGGTTCATGTCCCAGCTGTGGATCCTGCAGAGCATGTCCCTATATTTTATCCTACAATGCAGATACAACATCAACATGTGCAAACCCCAAAACAGCGGCGAACAGGGGTACACTTACCTAGGGCACCGTAACCTTGCTAGGGCACCTTAACCTATGGTACCATATTCTAAGGTGCCTTAAGCAAGAGTGCCTAATATGGCACCTAACTTAAGGGGCCCTATATGGTGCCTTAAGCTAGGGCACCCTATAGCCCTTAGGGAGCTTTATATTAGGATGCTTTATAAGGCACATCAGCTGACTGTGCCTTATAAGGCACCTTAGCCTAGGCACCCTATGAGGTGCCTTATAAGGCGCCTTAGCTTAGGGTGTCTTATAAGGCGCCTTAGACTAAGATGGCCTATAAGGTGTCTTATAAGGTGGCGTTAACGCACGGTAGATACAAGGCACACTGTACTGCGTGTTAGGCACCTTGTAACGCGCATTACCTGACACGGCTTGCCTTAACAATTCACCACCCATTCCTTTATATGGGCATCTGTAACATTACCGGGGCACTTAACGGTGGTAACATTACCGCGCTTTAGTAAACATACCCCTATATGTTGCCCTTTTTCAGACAACTTTATTATCCTCCAAGACATTTGAACACAGGGCCGTACCAATGGCGAAATGCTCCCTGTGCGACTTGCACATCGGGCACGCGCCACCCCCCCCGCACCCCCATCTAGCCACTTTATGGGGGCAGGAGAGAAGAGGCGCACATCCGATGTGCAAGCCGCCTGCTGCCGGCACACTAAGCAGGTCTGGTTCCTCCCGGTGGCAGGCAACAGCAGAGAGCCTGAAGTCTTTGCTCCCTGTGCTGCCGCACTGCTCACACAGGGCTCGGAATGGTCCTGTCTGAACAATTCCATTTATTCCCTCCTCGTTTCATTTGCCTTTTTTTTCATTTCATTTTTAATCTTTTGTATGTGTTGATTTCTTTATTTTTTATTTCAGTTATTTTTTTCATTAGTTTTCTATAAATAACAATGCAGCAGTTTCAAACAAAATTGTACATTGAATCCAACAAAGTATGCGGTAATATCTAACTGTAAAAAGTAGAGTTTTTCTACAGTTTTCTTGTATTTGAAAGCATCAGTCAAGTTTCATGTTATGAACTCATCCACAATTGCTTGGAATTTCAGTTTTAGAAAATTACATAATGAATGGCCATTAGAAAGACACTACTTGTACATATGAATCCTCTTAAACGCCAATGCTTCTGTGGCACCAGAATACCAGTATTTTCTTAGGAAAATGTTGCTTATTGACTTAATGTGGGGATGGGTGAGCAGGTTTAGATTTAAACTAAGCTACAAATGCAAATTGTAACATAGTAACATATAGACCAGTATGGTCCATCTAGTCTTCCCCTTCCCAGTAAGGTGGCTAGACAAACTGTACCCACCGCTCTGTGCAGATCATCCCCCTCCAACTTTATTAATTCACCCACCTCTATGTCTTTGTTTAGGGTTGTACCTACCGCTCCATGCAGGACACTCCCCTCCATTTGTTGAAGTATAAATCCACTGTATCTGTCCCATGCCATTTTGAATTCTATCACTGTATTGTTCCCACTACTTCCATTCAGAGGGCATTCCAAGCATCTACTACCCTTTCAGTGAAAAAGTATTTTACTGACATTGGTTTAAGTTTACCTCCTTGCAGCTTCATTTGATGCCCTCTAGTTTTACAGCTTCCCCTTCTTTGAAAAAGGTTTGTGTGTTAATTAATAAGTAATAAGTATCTAAAGGTCTGTTTCATATCTTCCCTGTCCCTTCTCTCCTGTAGGGTATACATATTTAGGTTTGCAAGTCTTTTCTCATAAGACTTCTGGTACAGGCTCCAAATCATTTTTGCCACCTCCTTTGGAACTGGAGGAGTGGCCTAGTGGTTGGGGCAAGGTACTTCAGGCTGGAAAGTCAGGGGTTCAAATCCCACTAGAGGACAGCAACCTTGGGTGGGAAGGACTGGGGTTTCTAGTCCCACAGGTGCTCCTTGTGGTCTTGGGGAAGCTACTTAACCCTCCATAGCCCATGTTCCCTGTAAAATAGTTATCTCCAAGTTATAATGCCTTGTTCAATGTAAACCACACTGATGCAGAATAGCATGGTATATGAGGGAATATAAATAAACCTTTTCAAGTCCTTTTATATCATTTGTGCAATACAGTCTCCAAAACTGAACACAATACTCCAAGTGAGGCCTCACCAATAACTTGTACTTCCTCCTTTCTGCTGGTTATTCCCTTCTGTATGCAATGCTGGCTTTGGCTAATGCCTTGTCATATTCTTTTGCCACCTTGAGATCCTCAGACACTATCACTCCATTTAACATATGTTAACAGGACATCGGGGTTAAGGTGTCAAGCATGCACTTAACTTCCAAAAATGGCTGTAACCCTAGCAATGGATAAGGAGCACCAAGGAAAGTCTTTGACTAGGCCCTTTGGCTAGGCCCTTAGGTGCGGGCCCGATAGTAAAGATAGTAAAGATCAAGAAAGAACTCCACAGCCAGCAACCCTCATCAAACAGCTAATCTTGAATCTTGAATCAATCTTCTCCCATCCCAGCCTCATAAGAAAAGTTCCTCAAGATCACAACACATGAACAATGAGAACAACCACTTCCTCTCAACGCAACTTTAAGAAGCCATCCTAACCTTGAACCTCCTACTAATCTGTAAGAGACTATAATTTATATATACCTAGCTACTCAACACATATGTGCTAATATGAATGTGTATTTACTATAGTATTGTATAACTGCAAACCCCATATATAATTCTCACCTGCTAGAACTAAATGTATTAACCAATACAGATACAAAGTCGACACCCATTGTAATTATTACAACCATTGTAACTATTCATAACTATGGCAACTATAGTAACCTCTCTCTTCAAATTGATACCTAATCCTGTTACCCTTGACATAGGATCTATTTAAGCAAGCATACTGATCAGATCTCATAACAAACTACCTTGTCTAATTAACACCTTAACAAACATGGCTATCTCATTGCTTACCCTTACTTTACTTTACACACTGACCAGTACGTTTTATGAAGCTACTGCTCTCACACAAGGCTACAACCCTATACCATTGCTTATTAACACGAGTAGGAAATATAACTATAACCAATACCAACCACCCCCAAATACATACCACAAACGGCAATCGCATTTACTCTATATCTCTCTTCAACCAGCAACAACATCTAATCTAAAGGAAAAACAAAGCCAACAAACTCTCAAGTGCGCTCTCATCAAAGCATGCTCTGCACGCAACAAATAGCCAGCTATCACTGACCTACTATCAAAATGCAGCTTAGATATCCTAATGGTCACTGAAACATGGCTATCAGAAACTGATAATGCCATTCTAAATCAAATTACTCCACCCAACTTCTCAATCTTCACATGCAACAGAGAAAGCAAAAGAGGAGGGGTGTTCTCATCTTAGCAAAAACTTCATTACAATATAGAATAATCTTCACCAAAAGCACACAACACCTGAACATATTATCAGTTACAAATAAACTTAACACTCTAAACCTCGTCTACAGGGCACCCAACACCGCCGCAGATGAATTCTCTGATCTTATCGATCTAGCATGTAACCCGCAAGACCCTTCTAAAGCAAACTGGCTTATGGGAGATTTTAATCTTGCCTCCACTAACCACGAATTATCGAACACATTCCTAGAAGCACTATCCAACCTAGGATATGAACAAGTCGTAAACGACCCAACACATCAACAAGGCAATCTCCTGGACCTAGTCTTCGTTCCATCAATAGATACCAGCAAATTAAACCAAATTAATTTATCTGTCACTCCTGTCCCCTGGTCCGATCATAACTTAATAACATTTTGGATTCCAACATCACAAACAAACCATCACTTAATCACATGTGAACCAGGAAAGACAACCCGTTTCAAACAACTTGACAGAGAATTGATCACTCAGCATGTAATACCAAAACTGTCTAAACCATCAAACAACTTAAACGAACTGATCAACAACTGGAATAACACTCTCTCCCAATATGCCCAGCACCCACAAAATGATGAGAAACCTACAATTAATAGTCACTCCATCAAAAAGCACAGAGCTCCATGGTTCTCCTCCAATTTACGATCTTCTTTGCTTCAACTGAGAAAACTAGAGAGAAAATGAAGACCAACAGACCAAGTAATATACCTGGAGCACCTAAAAAAACACAGAGACTCAACATGGAAAGAAAGAAAAGAATTCCATGCCAAGCTCCTCAACAAATCGCTAAACAAACCGCGCGACCTATTTGAATTAGTAAAATCGCTGACCACACAACCACCCCAACCACAACAAGAAGGTATACATCCTCAGTCATATGCCAACTACATCCAATCCAAAGCAATAAAAGCAAATACTGCTACAACTCAAGAAGCTTTCCAGAACCCCCAAATACTTTCACCTCTAACTAATCTTTTTCCCCCGTCAATAAAAACAATAGAGGAAACAATTGCCACTATCAACACCACAACGGCGCCTAACGACCCATGCCCAGCACACTGGATCAAATCAATGCGTTCAGAATTAAGTCCATTCATAGCTGACATCGCAAAACAATCATTTACAATGAGAATCTTCCCAGATGAACTAAAGAAGACATCCATCTGTCCTCTGCTAAAAAATAACCAGCTTTATCCGAAAAAGGACGAATCCTACAGACCAATTTCAAGTATTCCATACCTAGCTAAAATTTTAGAGAAGTCAACTCAAAGACAAATCCAACAACATATAGACACAACCTCCCCATTAGACCCATGCCAACACGGTTTCAGAGAAGAACATGGTGTAGAAACCCTACTGACTTCATTAATGAACACACTCAACAACGGGATTGATGACATCAAAAAAGGCTTTGCAATGATCTTTCTTGACATCGCTGCAGCTTTTGATTCAGTTGACTATGAACTACTCCTGATGAGACTCGATGCAAAAGGAATCCAAGATCGTGCATGGGACTGGTGAAAATCATACCTTCAAGACAGATGGCAACAAGTACGGGTTGGCAACAAGACATCAGAACCCTTCCAACAAAGACAGGGAGTGCCAAAAGGCTCATCATTATCGGCACTACTTTTTAACATTTATATGCAACCAATATGTCACATAACTCGCTCATTCGGCATATCCTGCCTCATGTATGCTGATGACGTTCTGCTATTCACCCCTATATCAGTCACTGGCCCGGATTTCTCAATCTTAATCAAATGCTTCGATGCAATAACCGATTGGCTCCTCACTATGAATCTACGGATAAATTTAAAAAAAAACGAAGTTCTAATTATCACTCGGAACAAAGACTTCTCCCCACCATCAACACTAAAAGTCAGGGATGCAGAACTTCCGGTAAAACCCAATATACGCTACTTAGGTGTAATATTGGAACAACATTTGGACTTCAAAGATCACATCAAACGTATAGTAAAATCTATATACTTCAAAATCAAAACCCTCCGTCATCTGAAACCCATGATGGAAGCTGACGACTTCAGAACTGTCTTCCAAACCTTAGTAACTCCACATTTTGACTATGCCAATGTAATACTACACGGCCTCCCAAAAAACACCATAAACCCATTACAGTTGGCCATGAATGCAGCTGCTCGTGTCCTGTATGGAGCATCCAAGAATGATCACATTACGCCCATACTAAAGGATCTCCACAGGTTACCGATAGGATGTAGAATCCTATATAAGACATTCATCATTACATTCAAAGCATTCAATAAGACAGCACCTTCATCTATTGTTGATCTAATTACGCACACCCCCAAAAACAGGACTAGAAGAACGTTTACAGAAAACACTCTAGTAATACCAAGGGAATCTATAAAATTTAAACAATCAACCATTAATAGAGCATTTTCAAGCTATGCACCAAGGTGCTGGAACAATCTCCCTACCAACATAAGAGCAATTAGAGAGATCAAGCAATTTAGAAAAGCCATTAAACACTACTTGTTCCTCAAGTACTATACACAGCATCATGATCCACCTCCATACCCACAAACTCACCCAGGTGTATCACTTGATAACACATGCTTTACTCAGTTGCAACCTGATTAATGATTAGTATACTAACGCAATGCATTAATGCCTCATCACCATGTTAAATACAAAAATGTTATAGTCTAATCCCGACGGTAAAATTTGTTATATGTATGTATATAGTTTGTATGTATATAGTTTTACCCAGTTAACCCAAGTTTAAAAATCCTGTTTTATGTAAACGTTGACGATTTGTCCAAATATTCTATTCATTGTAAACCGCACTGATGTGAAATAGCGCGGTATATAAGAAATGTTAAATAAATAAATAAATAAATAAAATAAATGTAAAGATGATGGATGGAAGGACAGGTGGGAACTGATGAACCTGCCATATCTATGGGCACCCTACTTGGCAGACAGTAAAGTAGATGAGCATGTGGGACGCAGCTGTACCAATGCACAGGGAAGTGCCAATGTAAAATGGTGCAATGTCAGTGTGTGGCATAGGATGGGGAAGACGTGTCTCCCAGCGGAGCCAGAAGCAGCAGGATGTGTGCAGCGATAAGAGGACAGAGTAGGAGTGATGACGTGCAGATAAGGCATAGGAGAGGTGTGTGTGAAGAGCTGAAATGCGGAAAAGAGTATCAGTGTAGGCCATGGTGTAACAGCTTGCACAAGAAAACATGACTGCACACAGATGACAGAGGCTGGGCTGAAGGAAAGATGGCGGTTGAGGAGAGGGTGGAATGGGCTAGCAGCATCGATGTGCCATAGGTGCCATCCCCAATTTATTTGTACTGTGTGTGAAAATGTGTACCACTGCCACATGGAAGGTCTGATACCAGACATGTGGGTCTCACACCTGTCCCAGCCACAGAGCCACCATACAGCACCCCAGACAAATCTGCAGATAATAACTGGACAGGTGTCATCCAAACTGGACAAATGGGGAATGTACGGACATGAAATGATATCTGCAGGTGGCTCTCTGAGGGATAGGATGTATGTGCATGTACTGCACAGTTGTAATGGAGCCAGAGCTATACAGTCACAGTCGTTATGCTATACATGACTCATGTTGCACAGCAGGTTACAGCTGTATGCATGTAACTGCCTGTTAGTCTACCACTGCATCAGTGCAGTCACGTTGGGATACCTTGTACTGAAAAAGTTGCAATGTCTGATAAAAAAACAGGGATTGTAAGAACCTGCAGTCAGCTGAGGCAATGGAGAGTATAAATGACCTGCCCAAGTATGTTAAACTGCAGAGTAAAACCTTCCAAAGTGTCACAAAACAAAAAAAAAGGAGTGGTTGTGGGCCTTGTGCTCTGGTATCGTGGGTCCCAAGCCTGTGCCATCACCATTACACCATATCTCCAAGCAGCTGCTAGCTATCTGCAGGGTGGACATGTCTGACCCCCTGCAATGTCCCATAAAGCCAAGCTCTCAGAAGGGCATGATGGTGAATAGTCTGTTAGCTGGCCCAAATTGTGGGCAGAGCACATAACAAACTCTAAGGCTGTGTGTCTGCCGGTCACAACAGAGCCCTGACTGTTACAGACATGAAAATGATCTAAGTAGCACACAGGCACCAAAAGAACAAGTAGGAATGGAGCCACTGTTCGCTGATTATGGAAATATTGCACTAACCGGTAGGCTACACCTCCATATTACTCTGCACAGCAATGGCTGGATGCAAAGACTGCAGGCCACTACCTAAAATGTCTGCTGTGTGTGCCAGTATAGGTCAGCCCTCCAGCACGTAAGATGAAGTGCAAATGCAGAACAGCAGTCTGCAGCTGATCACCAAATGAAGAATGCACTGCTCCGTCACCTCAGCTCAGTAAGATGCACTGACAGTGTGTGATACAAGCACAGATCTGCTACAAACCATGCTACTGAGCAGTTTCTGTGGTCACCCTGAGGGTGAGGATGGGCGCTATGACACCGCCCGCCCCTTAACCTTGAGGGTTAAGGAGGGGTTGCCTTATGATGCCCTTGAGGCAGTTAGTTGTAGTTGTGTTATGCTTCGAGCAGTAAGGCTGGCAAGAGTTATTTATTTACATGAGGTTTATTTTCATGTGGCTCATATTGCCATTGTGCAGTTCAAAAGAAGATTACAGACGGTGCAGAAGTTTAAACCAAATAAAACAGGATTAACTGAAACTTTGCCTAACTGGCTTTAAATGCTGTATTTCTTCACATTCCTTTCATGTGCTTTTAACATACCGGCTGATAACAGAAAAGTCCTTCACTAATAAAGCTCAGGTTCTGTCAATCACTAGTAGTGCTCTACTTCAGTTTCCCTCCACAAGCTTTCTTGTGTCGGTCAAAGTTACGTCACTGTTATATTACTTCATATACCAGCACAATCCTCTCTCTGCTTAATTGCCTCTATCAATTAAACAGGTAGAACAGTCCATCATCATCTCATCATCATCAGCAGGGGAAAACACAGAATTATGAACAGAGTTTTCTTCCTTACAGCCAGTAACTGGAACACTGTGGTTAAAACTCTTCTTCTGTTCTAAATAATCCTGGAACTCTTTAGGAAGTGATTCAGCATGAAACTTTTCTTCATTGAGCTGTCTTCCTGTCCCCTCGGTGAATAGGTATTGACTGAGCCTATCTATCTCAGGCTGCTTATCAGGTTTGTTTGCGTTTGGAAAACAAACATGTGCTGGGCTTTCATTAGCTCCCCACCTTTCCCTGCACGGGGGTGCTGTGCATTCAAACTTAGCAGTGCTAGGAGAATATTTAAAAGCATGTATATCAGCCCTGTCCTGGCTAGGTGACTCAGCTAGTTTAAAAGAATAATTATTGTCATTCAAAGCTTCTCTTTTCTGACACCAGCTGCCACCATCTTGACTGGCTTTGCTTTTAAAAGCAGAACATAGACTTTCTGGCTTTAGAGCATAAACTCCTCTTTCTCTGGGTACCTTATACAGGAGCTTCTCCCTGGGAGGATTCTTTATCCTTCTGCCTTTGTTCCCCAGCTCTGCCTGGTCCTGTAGCCTTGGGTTTCTCAGCGTTCTAAAGGAGCTCTGCCTCCAGCAGTTTCCTTCCTCATCTGAATGCTGCTCCAAGCTATCCTCCAGCTGCAGACTGTTAGGGAAATTATCACAGCAAGGAAACCTCCGTTGCTCCCTTGGCTTCTCTCTCTGGATCTGCGTCTGCCCGTGGATCTGCCTTTGGATCTCCGTCTGCATCCGCGTCTCACTTCCTGGTTCCTGTGTATTTAACCAGGTGCTTCTAGCCTGCACTGCCCACCTCCCCTTGGGGCGTGCCCAATCACAAGCCTTCCTACTCTCCTCCCTCGAGGTGAGCTGTTTTGCCTGATTGAAAGTGTGTTTTTTTCTTTCTGCAGAGAAATCCCTGCTTTCTCCTGCAGTACCGGCTTCTACCACCGGCTGCTCACTTGTATCCATCTGTTCCTGAGGAGCTACTGTGTCACAGCGCCCAGCACCTGGTCCCCAGAACTTGCAGTGCCAGAGATGATCTCTGGTGCCACTCTCCATCACTGCCAGTGTGTTATGCTAGTTGCCTTGTTGCCTGCCTTATGCTGTTTTGTTATACAGGGGCCTTCCTAGAATAGTGCTTGACAATACCTAGTGTTAAACTACTGATGTCCATGTGGGGTGGGGTGGTGTGGGGTGATGTGGAGTGATCTAGACTTGCATGGGGTTGTTATTAGAGTCCTGCTGGCTCTACCATTACCACAGGGGGTAGGCCTGGAACATCTCCTGTCCTAACCACCTACAACAAGCACAGTCAGATTGCACCTCCTGCCTACCACTGGGTTTTCCAGCCATGCACATACCAACTTGGGATAAACATCCAGCATTTGTTTCAGTGATCAAGTCCCAGGACAGAAAGTGCACCCACATCATTGGAGCTAGATACTATATAGTACCATGTGGATACAAAGCCATGCCATGGTCGCTGCTCAGTCACAGTGAGAGTGCCCTCCCAGCATGACATGCTGTGGCCACCCAGTCCATGCATGTGGCAGATGGGCACTGCAACATCTCAGCCATTGACCCTACCTCCGATGCAGACGCATCCTGGCCAATCCGCCCTGTTTTAGGCCATATCTACAATACTATGCTCTTCATCATGCACATTTGCAGACTAAGACTAATGCTGGGAACAGCTTAGGCAATGTGAGGCTTGGTGAGGTGTAGTAAGCCACAAAACAATGGAGACACACACACACACACACACACACACACACTCATATTGCCGCGCTATGCAAAAATGGGGATGGTTGGCATTCCTGCTTGCCACTTTAGTCTCGTTATCAGCCCCAGCATTGTTAATATGTGCTCATTGTGCAGGAGCTAGTAGCATGCTCTGATGTTAATGCCCGCTCAGTGTGCCGGTGCTATCAGCCTGACTCTCCATCCAGCTGTGGATAGTGGAGCCTGTCTGTGTGGCTGATGGGTGTTTGTTCCCTTGTTGGCCGATTCATTGGGGGGTTGCACATGCTGGTTTGAACCTGCATTGTAGGCTAAATTTTAGCCACAGGGACATACATGAGCACAGTTATAACTTGAACCTGTAACATTCTGCTCCTATATAAATATGCACCAGTTGTGTGTGTGTTGAGCCACAGGGCTGCCAAAAGGTTGCAATTTCTCATCATACTGCCAAGAAAACCCAGGAGCTGCTGGAGTACCAGGAGTCAGTAATGACTCAATGGCACACATTGCATTGCTTTTCTGCCAGCCCTTTTTAGGAGAGAGTTTTCTTCCTTAACCCCCCCCCCCCCCCAGTTTATTTCTCCCTCCAAACTGAAGTGAGCACAAGATGATGTCCTCTGTAGTTAACTAGCAGCAGCTACACATCTGAGTTTGAGAAATGTTTCACAAGATCAGTGCCACCATTTTCATGTGTAAGTTGTGAAATGCTGGCACTTAAATGCGTAGGTTGCCGGGTTTCATCTGCTGATTTTTTCCCCATGTAAACTGGTAAAATGCTGCCTCCCGCTGCATATGGGTATCAATCCATTTGCCTTCCTACACTTTCTTGTAGGGATTTTAGAAACAGCTCCACATTTAGGTGAGCCGTTTCTAAAATACCATAAAAACTGAGTACGTACTGACCTCAACGTCTCAATTCCGATCTCCACAAACTATTTAAAATTTGCCTTCATATATTTGTGGGTTTTTTTGCTGTTCTTCCTTTTGACATTTGTTGCTTGATATTAGTCTTTTCCACCCTTTTTCTGACAAATATGACATTTTCAAATTCTTATTGGTTCTTGTCGATGGAAAGTACTGGAGCAAGAATCATCCATGAACCACAAGCCTTCGTTTTTCTAAGGCTTGATTTTTCTAGGCCGTAACAAATCATCTTATATATATGTTCCAAATTTCAGCATTTGATTTCATCTGGAAATACCCCCCAAAAAACAACGATGGATGGATGAATATTTATGAATTATACAGAATATAAAGATGTTTGCTTTTAAATCATAGTTGCCTCTGTACCTTTCAGGGAGGAATGAACACTGTATGTGGTATTTTGCAGAACGTTTTGTATTGTTTTACATTTTTATATTTGGTAATGGACTTGCATATGCCTCAGTATCAATACCACCTTGCAGCCACTTAGAAGGAAGGCCGGTGCATGATAAACTATCCCTTGCATATCTACATAAATAAATAAACCTCACCCCTTACCCAGTGGGAATTTAAAGAATATCCATTAGCACCACAGAAAATTTTAAGTGCCTTTTTAGGATGTTGCACTTAATGCATGTTTAGCACAAAAAACTAATGTGCATTTAGTTAAAAGCCTCTGAGGTAATTGTCAGAGGAGTGGTGAGCATGTTTCCAACCATTACCACCCAAATGCACACACTAACATGCAGTGCAACTACTGCAGGTGCACCAAATGCCCCTCATTGAGTTAGGAGAACCCACACTAATTGCAACATAGACATCATGCCATATGTACTACTGTGCTAACTACTATGCGCTCACTCTGCCCACTCTCCATACTCAACCACCTGTTTAGCACCCTAAAGTGCAATTGGTAGTTAATGTGAAAATCAGCTTGTATACAGTAACTCTCATTCCCACACAGTAACTCTTACTGTGTGCCTAAGCATGAGTTAACGTGTGCTAAATTGTGTGTTAACTACACAGCACACTTTCGTAAAAGAGCCCCTTACATGGCAATTTCAATGTTCTCTTAAGCTTCCGTGGCTACTGTCATGATCTTTGTAGTTTTCCGGGTCATTCCACATCTTAGGAAGTGGAACCGACGTTTCAGTCATCATGCTGTAGCTTTCTATCGGGTGAAGTGGTTATGCAGTGAATGTCTGTTCTTATATACAGTGGTTCTCAAAACAGGATAGGTGGGTTTGAAGTGAGAAATTTTAATTTGTTGGGAAAGTTTGTTGTAGAAAAAACAAGAAAAATGCAAGTAGAAATCCTGTAACAGGAAGATTGTTGTGACAATCTCCGATTCTGGAAGATGGAAAAAAATCACTGGTCTTCAGTGCCAGAATTTGAAGCATTAAACTTTCTATGAAAGAGGGATCGCCATGTTTTGTTGATATTGAGTCCTTTGTCTCCCTTAAGGTTTCATGGATGTCTTGCTATCTCAACTGCCTCTTTGATCCTCTGTGGCTACCAGCATTCTCCTCTCTCACCCTGACCAAGAGAGGATAGAGCTGAGGCCTACCTGCTCTGAGCAGTTGCTTAATATTTCTAGCACTGAACGTGGACTTTCTATGTTGGAGCTCTTGCGGTTGAGGTGTTCCATGGAACTTGAGAGCTCTTGTGGTCTCCCAAGGTCTTGTGGGACTCTGCTTCCCTGACAGCTGAGGTGCTCAGCCTGGTTTCCCTACTCCAAGTGGGTCTTCCCTGTGAGGAAGCATGAGTATCCTTTGTAGACTGCCCTGAGATAAGGGTGGGTGTCCTATTTTGGTGGACCATGGGAATGCTTCTTGACACCATGTGATAGAGGTCCTTGCAGGCTACCCAGAGCATGTACTCCCTCTCCCCAATATCTAAAAGTTAATTGTGTGTGAATTTAGCATCCCCATTCCCCCCACATGGGGAAGACCTATCACAGTAGCAAAAGGGATATTCAAATCATATCAGAGAGGTGAATAAGGGGGGAGGGGGTTCTCTCCCCACACACCAGAGGTGTTGTATTATGTTTCTTATAGCCTAGGTGAACAGGCACTCTGGGCACCTCAGGTGACGGAGGTCCCAATCCATCTGATAGACATTGCGGTCACTCTGCCTGATCCTATACCAGGCCCCAGCATTGTCAGATGCCACATTCGCACCCCATCTCCCACGGTTAGTAGCTCAGCACAGTCTCTCTGAATATATTTGCTTTCTGATTTGCTTGCCCCATTCTCTTGTACTTATCCTATTGCTCTGAACAAGGGGTGGGGAACCCTGGTCCTGGAGAGCCGCAGACCAGTCAGGTTTTCGGGATAGCCCTAATGAATATGCATGAATATATATGCATTAGAGATATCCTGCCAACCTGACTGGTTTGTGGCCCTCCAGGGCTGCATTTGGAGACCCCTGCCTTACACCTCTGTCATTTAAGATTGTGAGTGGGCAAGGTGCAGATGTCCAAGACATCAAAAAGGTTAGATAGAATGTGTCACATTCCTCCTCACTTCTCACCACCACCAAAATATTGTCTTTTAGACAACTTTTTGGTGGTGGTGAGAATCGAGGATGAATGTGACACATTCTATATACCCTTTCGATGTCTAGGACATCTGCACCTTGCCCACTCACAATCTTAAATGACAGAGGTGTAAGGCAGGGGTCTCCAAATGCAGCCCTGGAGGGCCACAAACCAGTCAGGTTGGCAGGATATCTCTAATGCATATATATCTCATGCATATTCATTAGGGCTATCCCAAAAACCTGACTGGTCTGCGGCTCTCCAGGACCAGGGTTCCCCACCCCTGCTGTGAACTGTACAGTCATTAGTGCCTATCCCCAGTCATCCCTCTCTGTCCTGCACTGGCCTGTTATTACTGGACTGTAGGTGGGAACTGAGGCACAGTTATTACTGTCTTCAGTGGTCCTGTAGCACACTGCCACCATAATAATGCATTTGTTGCTTACAATTGGAGAGCATGTGTTGCAAGTGCAGTCATTGTGTGTGTGCACTATGGCCGCATTTTATTTATTTATTTAGCTGCATTTATATCCCGCTTTTCACTGGGTCAAAGCAGTTGGGGGATACATTTAACACGAAGGGATATGAGACACATACACTAATACAGGGAACATGGGCAATGGAGGGTTAAGTGGCTTGCCCAAGACCACAAGGAGCACCTGTGGGACTAGAAACCCCAGTCCTTCCGGCCCTAGGTTGCTGTCCTCTAGTGGGATTTGAACCACCGACCTTCTGGCCTGTAGTACCTTGCCCCAACCACTAGGCCACTGCTCCCTCCAATTGCATGTTGGCAACTGCTAGGCCACTGCTCCCTCCAATTGCATGTTGGCAACATCTGCGATACTGATGTGCCTAGTGTGGCAGCACATCCCTTCCATGGCCACACTCCCTGCTTTACACAGCCACTATGCTCTTGTATGGTAAAAACGCGTGCTATTCACATATTGGCCCCACAGTTCTCAAGGCACTTTAGTAAACATGCCCCATAGTGAGGGTAAAAATATGTATCTTCTCTCTTACACTGAAATGAAATTGGTTGACGTTCTGGTTAGTTTAATACAAATGTGCTACATTGAGAACTGGGCAAAAGTGTACAGTTTGCAAAAGCTGTTTGCATCTTTAATTTGTAATTTGTTCATTTAGGAAAATGCAAGAAATGAAATCCTTGGCTAGAAAATGTGCTCTTTCAAAATTTTGCTAGAAAATGGACTTACGTCCTGTTTGTACATATTTTTCCTTTTTTTCCCCCTGATTTTTAAACCTAGCTCTTGGCTCACCCAATTGCATGTTTCTTCTTTGCAACAGCAGCCCCGATTTCTCTTTCCATGCCAATAATTCAGCAAATAATGAGTACAATGAGAACCAATGCTATGCCTCAGTTTCCATAGCAACAAGTACACTATGGAACACTTAAAAGCTAAGGGATGTACATTTAGATGACAATTAACACTTGCTGAGACCAGTTTCTCAGTAATGGACAGTTTCATAATGCACCAGTTTAAAAAATAAAGAAAACTTTCTTAATTCATATAAAATATTCACTAGGCATCTGTATTATTTTTTGTACAAATGGGAAAATTGATGAAATGCCCATGCTTTGGAAATCTGCCATTTGTTTGCTTAATTTTTGTCATGCAGGTATGCATGGCCAGACACACTGATGTCAATCTGGGAGGGGGAGGAGTTGAAGGAGGAGTAACAACAGCCAGCGTGAAGCACTTGAGCCAATCATGCTGTAAATCCTTGACAGGCATCCAGAAAAACCTATCCCTGCCTGAGTTCTGCAAATCCCATGGCTGATAAGGACACAGCTGGGCTGGAAAGTACCCTTGAGCCCAAACCTTAGAAAACAATTTTGACTTTGATTTTAAGGGAGTAAGGAAGAAGTGTTGGCTGTGATTGAGGATTAGAAAGTAGAAATAACAAAGTGACTGTGGTGGGGTTTAGCTAGGGCTGTTTAGAGCTAAGGAGGGTTTTAAAGGAGAAAAAATGCAAGAGAGTTTCAAGCCTGATTTTGAGGAACTGAGGGACTGTGGACTGAGGCTTGCTTGACTTGCTACTTGAAAACACAAAAAAAAAATATTCAAGCCATTTTTTTCTGAGAGTATTCTTGCCTGCTTTATTGCTGTGAAATTTGCTTCCACAACCAGGTATTTAAAAGATCTTAGTAAGACAGGAAGTGTCTTTACACTATAGTTTCCATATTAAATCACTTTTACTCCTAAGGATTGGTAGAACATGTGCTATGTTGTGTGCAGTGATACAACAGAGGTTGTGGCAGTGTTGGAAAAAGTAGTCACTATTTCTAAATCTATGTATTCCATGGCACAATCAAAAGATAAAGATAAGAGTTTGTGGGGACCCTAGCCCAGGCCGCGGCCTATAGGCGTAGGGCTGCCCTTGTTAGTCTTTAAATAAAGATTATGTTATCCTCGTCCCGATCCTGGGCTTCTGGGACTTGTAGTTGTGTTACTTGTTCAAAAACAGAAGTATAGAAACCGAAGTTTTTTTCAATGGCAAACAGGAATTTATTTCTTCTTTTTTTTCCAAAAGCACTAAGGCTTAACAGAAGGCAACAGGATTCTTCTCCAAACAATATTCCTCAGGAAATTCCATGAAACCAAAGACTGAAACTGCTTTAGAAAGCTCTCTTAACACATGCAGCTGTCTCTCAATATATAACAAACAAATACGTCCCCTTTTTTTTTCAAACAATAGTAAATGGGGCATGTTTACTAAAACCCCGGTAATGTGCGGGCCGCGGTAGTGTGCGGGTGCCATATAAGGAGTGGGCGTTTCCTGCTGAAGAAGAAAATCCGGAATTTGCATATGCGCTAAGGTGCACGGCGCCCTTGTGCGCCCTGCACATTAGCGCATCAGATAGCTGCGTGGGAGGCATAAGTGGCGCGCTGATGTGTATACAGAAGAGCAGAGCCACAGCACAATGGTCAAGGCACTTACCAATGGTGCAGGCATCAGGAGTTCAATCCCCCACAGTGCTCAATGAAGATGCCTGGCTGAGGTGTTAATTTATGAGGCACATAAATACTGGGCAGCACACTAATGTTCTTGGTGGCATATTAATACTGGGCGGCATAAGGCATGTGCTGACGTTTATGGAGGCATTATAATACTGGGCGGTATAAGTGACGCGCTGATGTGCACACAGCAGAGCAGAGCCACAGCACAATGGTTAAAGCACCTACCAATGGTGCAGGGATCAGGGGTTCAATCCCCCACAGTGCCCAATGAAGACAGATGACTGAGGCATTACTTTAGGAGCCAGGTTACTATTGGGCGGCATAAAGCGGTGCACTGATGTACAATCACAGGAGCAGAGCCACAGCACAATGGTTAAGACACTGACCAATGGTGCAGGGAATGGGGGCTCAATTCCCCAAAGTGCCCACTGAACAAAGCTGGCTGAGGCATTACATATTATGGAGAAGAGTGGTTTAGGAGGCATTTTATTTTGTTTTTAATTATCACTACTAGCAAACGCACTCTCAAAGCGTGTTAACATAAGGCGCCCTATAAGGCACATTTTAAAGTGCAGTCAGCCAAGGCACCCTAGAATGTTGCTTATAGGGTGCTTTAGAGGGTGCCGTATGAGGTACCGCAAGGTCAGAGTACTGTTTGTTATGGCAGCACTGTGCAGTTTAAGGAATGAAAAGCATAAGTAGGTGCGCTGACAGGCAAGGAGGAGCAGCAGTGGAGCACAATGGTTAAGGCACTGACTGCTGATGCAGGGATCATGAGTTTGCACCCCAGTGTGCCTAATACGTAAGGCTGGCTATGGCATCAGCTTTGCAATGTACATATTTGTTCCTGCAGCACTTATTTTTATTTTATTAATTGCTGCCAGCAAACACGCCCCCACGTGCAGTAAATGAGGGTGCCGTATAAGGCACCCTATAAGGCACTCCATAGGGCACAATATAAATTGCACTGTCTACCACAGCACCCTAAAATGTCCCCTATAGGGCACCCTATAAGTTGCGCCACAGGATAATGTATAGTGCAACTTATATAGACGGGAACCATAAGGTGCCCTATAGGGCGCCCTATAAAGCACCCTCAGAGGCACCTTATGGGTACAGTACGCTGAGCGTGTTTTTGCTGGCATCAAAATATGTACATTAAAAAAAGATAATGCATTGGACAACCCTATCAAATAACCCCACTAGTGGGTTTGAACCCATGACCTCTGGCTTCATAGGCAGTGAAGTAACCATTGGGCTACAGCTCTATAGCTGCTAGCAAGCCCCTGGCTGGCTATAGAGAGCCTGCACGTCACCACACAGACAGTCTGCTGTGGTCACCAGGATAGGGTTAGCCCACCCATACCCATGATGCACTGCACATGCAAATCAGCTGTCCACAGATAAACACAAGATGGGCAATGCACCCCCACAGCACCTCGGCCTGGTAGGGGGAAGTGACCATGTGCACCCACACAGCACCTCGGCCTGGTAGGGGGTACTGACCGTGTGTTTTACTGGCACAGAGTAGCTACACACCGTCACATCGTGCGGGTACTGTGCTCACCCTGAGGGTGCAATGAGGTGCCCAGGACCAGGTCCCCAACACCTTCCATGGCTGAAAAAGGCCATGCCGGAGGTCCAAAGCAGTGTCAATGTGTGAGATAGGTAGTTTTTGCAGAAACACTTTGGATATATGTCTACTTCAGTCATGTGTAGCCCCCATGGACCCCGCAGGTGGGCCATGCACCCCCCCCCCCTCCAGGGCCAATGGTGGCAAACAGGGTCTCCCATCAATAGAGCCACATTCTACCTCCTTGCAAAGGTGGCAGTAGAGGGGACCATCAACCCTGGTCCTGCTGAGGAACAGACACTCCACAGGGCAGTCAATGCAGCTCTAAACACATCCATAACACAATAGCAGACAGACATTAGGCCTGGATATGGTAAGCTGCACCCCACCACTATCTGATAATGTCCTGCAGCAAGTCATCAGCCACTGCACCCTGCAAGCCACCCCATCAAGACACATACCAGCTGCAAACAGTCTGCTAGTTAGTCCATAGTGCATGTTCCCAGTGGAGATGCATACACAGCAAGCAGATAAATCAGTGACTGGGCCCCAAAAGAAAACCCATATCTATCACATTAGAGAACTACTATATAGCACTATGGGGGTGCCGAGCCATGCTGTGGTCACTGCACAGTCAGGGTGAGAGTGATCTCTCAGCAGGACATACTGAGGTCACCCTGTCTGTGTAGGTGTTGGCCGGGCACTAAAATGTCCCAGTCAGTGCCCTATGCCCTGTGCAGATGCACCCTGGCCAGGCCACCCTGTCCGGCCTATACCCATGGTACCTTGCTCCTCATTATGCACATTGGCAGCCCAATACTGGCAACATTGCTGGCAGTGTGGGCTGTGGAAGGTGTTTGCAGCCACCACACACTGGATAGACAGACAGCCACCCCCACACCTATGCCAGCATTGTGCTACTATAGAGGAGTCCAGCAGCTATACCAACCACACCAGTCCTGGGCAGAGTACAGGCATGGATATGGTACGCAATACTGTTGGGGGTCACTCCCCAGGGTGGTAAACACTGTCAGAGACCAGACCTGCAGCGCACACCGCAGACATCACAATGATTGTTATGGTGGAGATCAATGAGCAAAATGTGCTTAACGTAGGAATTGATATCTGCCAGTTATCATGGGCAACGTTTGATAGCTGTGTACCATATACCCAGGTGTAGGGTGGCATTGCTAAGGTAAACAACTGCTAGTATTGGGAGATACAGGCAGGTTCCAATGTCCTAGCTCTCCAGGAGGCATTGGCCAATGGGGCCTGTGTGTGTGTGTGTGTGGGTGTGTCTGGCCCTGTTGGCTGCTGCTTTACGGCAGAGTGTCCCAACTCCAGTCCTGGTGTTCCAACCACTGTTCGGGTTTTCATGCTGTCCCTCATAAATATGCATGAGCTACATCAGCATACCATGGGGGTGGTGCATAGATATGCAGCACAGGCATCTTTATTAGAGGCAGCATGGATCCTGAATGGTGTGGGGCCCTCCAGGACTGCATTTGGGAGACTCTGCTCTAGGTAATGCGGCTGTTTGTGGTGTCTGTGTTTGGTGTGGTAAATTATAGGTGTATGAACCATGCGTATGTACTCAGCAATAAAGGTTTGTCCTTACTATCACGGTTTAGTTGTAGGAAAAACATGTGGACTGGATTGGCAGCAGCCCCAGCTGGGCTTTGAACCTGTGACCTTCTGTTCTTGCACACACTGTCTGTGAGCACTGCACCACCTTGTTGCCACAGATATGCTGTGTTCCCTGGGGAGTCCATGACTGTACATCCGACAGAGCCTGTCTGTTGCGGTGGATGGTGCCAGCCTGCACTGGCCGAGGCCACTATCTGCTGTGGTTTGCAGCCACTGCCCCCTCCACCACCTGTACCCTTCCGCCAACATGCAGACATGTCCCTATCTGGGAAAAAGCATATGACCTGATTGAGTTGTGGCACTCCAGGACTGAATTTGGGGGACTCGGCTGTAGGTAATGCCCATTGTTATGGTTTGTGTGCGGTGTAGGGTAAAATATAGGTGTTGGAACCATGCTTATGTTCTCTGCAATAAAGGAGTGTCCGTACTATCACTGTTTAGTGGTGGGTAAAACTATGGGGACTGGGTTGGCAGGAGCCCCAGCTGGGATTTGAACCTGTGACCCTCTGGTTCTAGAGGCACTGGCTGTGTCTGCTGCACCACACTGTAGCCACAGAGACAGTGCAGTCTCTGGAAATAGGAAACCTGGCCGCACGAGTCAGACACCCTGCTCTGCACAATTTTACTGTGGGCTCGTTTACCTTGTATGGGGACAAAAGTGCAAATAAACCTCAAAAATGACCTCCAAAAAAGGGGAAAAAAACCAAAACCAAGCTGGGCAACAGTGATATCAATGGGCAACATAAAAAACACTCCCAGGAAAGCTCCAATAAAATGCAGTGATTTTTGAGAGTCTACGGAGCGTAGACCCTTCCAAAAATCATTTCTTTTTTTTGGAGCTTTCCTGGGAGTGTTTTTTAATGTTTCCCATTGATATCACTATTGGCCAGCTGGATTATAATTTTTTAGACTTTTGTTGTGGTCATTTTCATGTTTTATTTGCTATTTTGTTCTGTGCACATGTATCACACTGCTCACGTTGATTAGGTTTCCCCGGTTTTGCTGTACATTGCTGACGGAAATGGTTTCTCTTCCCTTTAAATCGGCTCTAACACGAGGTTTTCACTCGCGGTAGTTTTTGGACCGAAATTCAGCCCCGCTCCTGTGCGGGGAGCCTCTCCCCTCCCACTCTCCACCCATTGACCCCGTCCCCCCGCCCCTCTGGAGCCTTCCTCCGCCCTCGAAATGCCTTTCCACGCCTCTATCGCACATCAGCGCACTGCGCACTTTTGTGGGCGGCGCGCACGTGTACGGGCGGCGCGCACGTGTGCGGGGGCACCAAAATGCCCTATTAGCATGCGCTAAGTTACCTTAGCACACGCTCAAGTGCGCCCCCGCACAGTTGCGCGGTTTAGTAAACATACCCCAATGTCTTCTCTGCATTAAACAGGGTTCTTAACTTTCTTGGCTAGAGTAACTCTCTCTGTTTCCTTAATGCTTTGGGGTTTTCAAGTTACAGGGTTTTCTTTCTCCAGAAGCTTTTATTCAGCTCTCTGACACAATAAACAGTTCATTAATGGAGTGGAGGAGTGGTCTAGTGGTTGGAGCAAGGTACTTCAAGCTGGAAGGTCAGGGGTTCAAATCCTACTAGTAAAACAGCAACCTTGGGCCAGAAGGACTGGGGTTTCCAGTCCCACAGGTGCTCCTTGTGGTCTTGGGCAAGCCACTTAACCCTCCATAGTCCATGTTCCCTTTAAAATAGTTATCTCCAAGTTATAATGCCCTGTTCAATGTAAACTGCACTGATACAGAATAGCACAGTATATAAGAGAATTTAAATAAAATTAATGAATCTTCAGACATAGAAACAGGTTCAGAACAATCTACCTGCATTTCTTCTGGATCTCCTGCCCGTACGTCTGACACAACCTCCATGCAACTCTTCTGGCTCAATGCACTCCAAAAGCTCCTGAACTTTTCTCCACTGAGGCTTTCCACTAAGAGCAAGAATTTTCACCTGGAGGGTGAAGCTTCTTTTTCTGAATTAAATGCCACAGTGCCTCTAACTGTTTTAGGTCACTGTTAGCTGTACTTTTGTTCACCCACCTTCTGGGAGCTTGAACCCTTACAGCTGGTTCACGAACTGTAGAAACTGCACTCTGCTGCTGGCCAGTAATTCTCCCAGCCACACCTCTGCTGGCTTCAGAACTACTTGTATGTTTCCTGCAAGCCTGACTTTCTCCTGAGCTCCCAGCCACACTCCCATCATGTCCAATAGAGGCTTCTGCTGCGCTTGCATTACTGCTGCAGTCTGCTCTTGGGCTTGAATGGACAGCTCTCGTTTTTTCTCGAACTGATTAGCCATCCACTGTAGTAGCTCCTTGCACTCCATGGCTGCGGCTGCTCTGTAAAAAGAAAAGACAGAAACACCACCAAGTGCTGTTCAAGAATAGCAGCTCTGCTCCTTCTCTGGTTTCTACAGATTAGCTGCTGCACCACCACACTGGTATCCTTTTCTTTTAAACCCCCTTATCTACGGGTTACCTGATACAGGTGTAGATTCCAGCTTTCAGAAATTAAGGTCACCGCTCGTCCTCCGTGACTCCGGTTCTGACCTCCAGCTGTGCTTAATCTTGTATTCTTCCACACGGCTTTTGCAGTTAGCACTGTCTTGGGTGGAAATCCTGGGGTGCTTGTAAATCCTTCTTCTTCTTCTGGCAAATGCGCAGGAAGGGAAAAAAGATCCAAAAACTACACCACCTGTGGGGGACCCTAGCCCAGGCCGCGGCCTATAGGCGTAGGGCTGCCCTTGTTAGTCTTTAAATAAAGATTATGTTATCCTCGTCCCAATCCTGGGCTTCTGGGACTTGTAGTTGTGTTACTTGTTCAAAAACAGAAGTATGGAAACCAAAGGTTTTTTCAATGGCAAACAGGAATTTATTTCTTCTTTTTTTTCCAAAAACACTAAGGCTTAACAGAAGGCAACAGGATTCTTCTCCAAAAAATATTCCTCAGGAAATTCCATGAAACCAAAGACTGAAACTCCTTTAGAAGGCTCTCTTAACACATACAGCTGTCTCTCAATAACAAACAAATATGTCCCATTAAACAGGGTTCTAGTCTTGAAGGACAAGAAAAAGGGACTGTTACTTCTGGAGAGAGATCTGCAACTGTGAGTATATACTTCTGGTAATTTTCTAAAAGGAATTCTTCGTATTAAAGCTAATTAATTTGTGAACCCACTATTTTTTGCTAAATCAGTCAGAGCCTAGTAGCAGCAGTTTAAGTTTAAATTTAAAACACACAGGAGAACTTTCTGGTTACATTTCATACCCAGCAGAGAGCTTGTAGTTTAAATTTAATATTCACTCAGGGCCTAGTAACAGCAAAGTACTTTTAGTTTAAAATTAAAACACAGAAGAGAGCTTTCTGGTTAAATTTGGAACCCAGCAGAGAGCTTGTTTACATTTAATAGTCACTCAGGGCCTAGCATCAGAAAAGTACTTTTAGTTTTAAAACACAGAAGAGAGCTTTCCGGTTACATTTGGAACCCAGCAGAGAGCTTGTAGTCTAAATTTAATAGTCACTCAGAGCTTAGCATCAGCAAAGTACTTTTAGCTTACATTTAAAACACAGAAGAGAGCTTTCTGGTTAAATTTAGAACCCAACAGAGAACTTGTAGTTTAAATTTCATAAGAAGTTAGAGCCTAGCAGCAGCTAAGAGCTATAATTTAAATCAAATCAGAATATAGCTTACCTCAGCAGCACAAGACAGGGTACTGTGTAGAAGCCCTCTTTTAATAAGTGTTATTTCCCTACCTCCATCCCCACACCCACCCACCCCTGGGATAATTGTAGCTTTATAGGTACTTAAACATCCTAGAAGACAGGAGGTGCTTTCAGGTGAAGCTCATTACCCAAATCAGTCATACACTAAGGACCTGAGATTAATTAAGCTTCAGGTGAACAAGGTATATTACACGTATTAGGTACAGTTTTATTAGTATAGATATCCATAGCAACCCTTAGTAAGTAAAGAACTTAGATCTAAACACAAACTTAAAACTAAGATGCAGACAGCAGTCCAGCAGCGGGATGGGGGCTTTCCAGTCTTTTGCATTGAGTGTCACATGTATGATTTTCTCCCAGTTGGTGAGAGGTCTTACGTGTGCACTAGGTGCAAGGAGCTCTTTGCTCTCAGGGAACGAGTCCGTTCTCTAGAGGCTAGAGTAGCATACTTGGAAAACATAAGACAGACAGAGAGGTACATAGACGAGACCTACAGGGATATAGTCCTGAAGTCCCACCTTCAGTCTGGCAGCATCCCTGTTGCCATGGAGGAGAGAGGTCACGTGACAGGAGAGCATCACCCTGGTGTGGCAGGAAGTGATCCTGCAACTAGGACCTGTCCTCCAGGTGATGAAAAACCCTCTCGAACCAAGGAAGTTTCTTCAGGGCCATGTGCCCATGAGGGAAGGGTTAGGACAGCCGTTATAGTTGGTGATTCGATCATTAGGCATGTAGATAGCTGGGTGGCTGGTGGACGTGAGGATCACCTGGTAACATGCCTGCCTGGTACGAAGGTAGCGGACCACACACGCCACCTAGATAAGGTCTTAGATAGTGCTGGGGAGGAGTCTGCTGTTTTGGTACATGTTGGTACCAATGACATAGGAAAATGTGGTAGGGAGGTTCTGGAGGCAAAATTTAGGCTTTTAGGTAGGAAGTTGAAATCCAGAACTTCCAGGGTTGCATTCTCCGAAATGCTTCCTGTTCCATGCGCAGGACCCAAAAGGCAGGCAGAGCTCCAGAGTCTCAATGCGTGGATGAGACAATGGTGCAGAGATGAGGGTTTTGGATTTGTTAGGAACTGGGGAACATTCTGGGGAAAGGAGGGGCTCTTCCAAAGGGATGAGCTTCACCTTAACCGGGATGGAACCAGGCTGCTGGCATTAACCTTTAAAAAGGAGATAGAGCAGCTTTTAAACTAGATATTAGGGGAAAGCCGACAGTCGCCCAAGAGCTGATGGTTCGGAAGAATGTATCCTTGAAAGATACTACCAAAAGCAGAGAGGTTCCACAAAATAGAAAAGTAGCCCAAATGCCCTCAAGTATGGAGCAGACACAGCTTAAAGATCCCAAATTACCCATGTCAAACAATAGCCAAATTAATATGAATAAAATACAATCTCTAAAATGCTTGTATGCAAATGCTAGAAGTCTAAAAAATAAGATGGGAGAGTTAGAATATATAGCACTAAATGAAAGGTTAGATATGATTGGAATATCAGAGACATGGTGGAAGGAGGACAACCAGTGGGACACTCTGATACCTGGGTACAAACTATATTGTAATGATAGAGCTGATCAAATTGGTGGAGGTGTTGCTCTCTATGTTAGAGAGGGCATTGAGTCAGAAAGGATTAAAGTTTTGCAGGAAACAAAATTTGCTGTAAAATCTATATGGATTGAAATTCCATGTAAAAGGGGGAAGGCGATGGCAGTAGGGGTATACTATCGAGCGCCTGGCCAGAATGACCAAATGGATGATGAAATGCTCAAAGAAATCAAGGAAGCTAACAAAAGTTACAGCGCAGTAATAATAATGGGTGATTTCAATTACCCCGGTATCGACTGGGTTAGTGTCACGTCAGGACATGCTAGGGAGATAAAGTTCCTAGATGAAATAAATTACTGCTTCTTGGAGCAGCTGGTTCATGAACCGACAAGAGGGGAAGCCATATTAGACCTAGTCCTTAGTGGAACACCAGATCTAGTGCAAGAGATAAGGGTGTTGGGGCCACTTGGCAATAGTGATCATAGCATGATCACCTTTGATTTAATTAGTGGAGGAGGGATAGTAAGGAAATCCACAGTACTACCTTTTTTACTTTCAAAAGGGAGACTATGATAAAATGAGGAAAACAGTTAAGAAAAAACTAAAAGTAGCAGTTGCAAAGGTTAAAAACATACATCAAGCTTGGATGTTGTTGAAAAATACTATCTTGGAAGCCCAGACCAGCTGTATTCCACGCTTTAGGAAAAGTGGAAGGAAGTTCAAAAAACTGCCAGCATGGTTTAAAGGTGAGGTCAGAGAGGCTGTTGTTTCCAAAAAAGCATCTTTCAGGAAATGGAAAAAAGAGCTAAACGACGAAACCTGAAAACAGCACAAGCACTGGCAAGTCAAATGCAAGGCATTGATAAAACAGGCAAAGGGAGAATTTGAGAGGAAGCTTGCTGCGGAAGCAAAAACACGAAATAAAGACCTTTTCAAGTACATTTGTAGCAAAAAAACTGTGAGTGAGTTGGTCCATTAGATGATAAAGGGGTTAAAGGAGCACTGAGAGGCGACAAGTCGATAGCGGAGAAACTGAATGAATTCTTTGCTTCGGTCTTTACTGAGGAAGATGTAGGGATGTTACCCATGACTGAAGTGTTATTTAAAGGTGTGGAAGAATTGAAGGAAATATCGATACATTGGGAAGATGTATTACAACTATTAGATAAACTGGAGAGTAGCAAATCACCTGGGCCGGATGGTATACATCCAAGGGTGTTGAAAGAACTGAAATATGAGATTGCAGACCTGCTATTAGTAATCTGTGAACTATCATTAAAATCATCTCTAATACCTGAAGATTGGAGGATCGCCAATGTAACACCAATTTTTAAAAAGGGTTCCAGGGGTGATCCGGGAAACTACAGACAGGTGAGCCTGACATCAGTACCGGGAAAAGTGGTAGAAACCATTATAGAGAATAAAATTACTCAGCATGTAGATAGTCATAACCTAATGGGAGACAGCCAACATGGCTTTAGACAAGGAAGATCTTGTCTTACTAATCTGTTATGTTTTTTTGAAGGAGTGAATAAACAGGTGGACAAAGGTGAGTCAGTTGATATTGTGTATCTGGACTTTCAGAAAGCCTTTGACAAGGTCCCTCATCAGATTCTTTTGGCAAAACTAAAGAGTCATGGGATAGGAGGCAGTGTACTATTGTGGATCAGGAACTGGTTAAAAGATAGAAAGCAGAAGGTAGGGCTAAATGGCCAATTTTCCCAATGGAGAAAGGTGAATAGTGGTGTACCCCAGGGATCTGTGCTGGGTCCGCTGCTTTTTGACATATTCATAAATGACCTGTAAAGTGGAATAATGAGTGAGGTTATCAAATTTGCAGATGACACAAAACTATTTCTAGTTGTTAAAACCAAAGAGGATTGTGGAAAATTGCAAGAGGATCTTGATAAATTGGAAGACTGGGCATCAAAATGGCAGATGAAATTTAATGTGGACAAGTGCAAGGTTATGCACCTAGGGAATAACAACCCAAACTATGGTTACATGATGCAAGGTTCCACATTAGGAACCACCAACCAGGAAAAAGATTTAGGCGTCATTGTGGATACCATGTTAAAACCCTCGGCCCAGTATGCAGCGGCGGCCAAGAGAGCAAATAGAATGCTAGGTATGATAAGGAAAGGAATGGAAAACAAAACAAAAGATATTATAATGCCTCTATATCTTTCCATGGTGAGACCGCACCTTGAATATTGTATGCAATTCTGGTCGCCGTATCTTAAAAAGGATATAGCGATTTTAGAAAAGGTTCAGAGAAGAGCCACCAAAATGGTAAAGGGGATGGAAGGATACTCCTTATCAGAATATAGAAAGACTAGGGGTCATGCAATGAAGCTACAGGGTAAACTATTTAAGACTAATAAAAGAAAATATTTTTTCACTCAACGTGTAATCAAACTCTGGAATTTGTTACCGGAGGATGTAGTAAAGGCTGTTAGTGTAGCTGGGTTTAAAAAAGGTTTGGACAAGTTCCTTGAGGAAAGGTCCATAAACCATTATTAAGAAGGGACCCAGGATATCAATGCTTGACCCAGTACAAGCATTGTGGAACCTGTGTCTTTTGGGGAAACTGCTAGGTACTTGTGACCTGGATTGGCCACTGTTGGAAACAGGATACTGGGCTTGATGGACCTTGGTCTGACCCAGTATGGCATATCTTATGATCTTATGTTCTTAGCTTTCCTGGATAGAGTAGCTCTTCCTGTTTCCTTAATGCTTTGGGGTTTTCAAGTTACAGGGTTTTCTTTCTCCAGAAGCTTTTATTCTGCTCTCTGACACCATGAACAGTCCATTAATGAATCTTCAGACATAGAAACAGGTTCAGAACAATCTACCTGCATTTTTTCTGGATCTCCTGCCGGTACGTCTGACTCTAAAGCTCCATGCAACGCTTGTGTCTCAATGCACCCCAAAAGCTCCTGAACTTCTCTCCCCAGCAGTCTCTGTGGTCAACTCCAACTTCCCGGTCAATTCCCCGATCGAATCCCCGATCGAATTTTGGTTGAACTCCCCGGTGAACTCCCTGGTGAACTCCCTCCTGTTCCTCTGGGTTTATAAAGCTGTTTTTTTCCTATCGTCCACTGCCCCCTGCTCAAGTGTTTTTCATTAGTTTCCAAGCCTGCCCTTAGGTTAGAAGAGCTTGGGTGTGGCCTGCCTTCAGCAACTGTATGTTTTTTCTCTTTTCCTGCACTCTGCAGGCTATGGATTCGCTGCCTGTCTCTTTCCTTAAAGGTAGATTTTTGATTTTCCTCTATTTTCCTCAGCCACACTCTCCTCATCACAGAGTGCAACAATTTTTTGCAACAATCTTCTTCATCTATTGTCTGTCACAGTAGCTGTGCGTGTAGGATAGAATTTTATCTATTCCATCCCATGCTCCTAGAATATAGCTGCTGTTGTTGTTAAGTGTGTCAAGTCAGTGTTGACTCATGAAAACCCTCTGGATGGTTGTCCTAAACTGTATTCAGTCTTCAGTCAAACGACTAGGGTGGCATCCATTGCTGGTATTATTGTATTGATCCATCTCATTGTTGGTCTTCCTCTTTTATGTTGACCTTCAACCTTGCCAAGCATGATGTCTTTTCTCTAATGATCTCTCTTTTTGCATGATGTGTGCAAAGTATGAAAGTGGAAGTCGTGTCATCTGAGCTTCAAAAGAAAGCTTAAGTTTGATCTCCTCTAGTACTGACTGGTTTGTTCTTTGGGCAGTCTATGGCATATCCAGTATTTTTCACCAGCACCATAATTTGAAGGCATCGATTTTATTTCTATCTTTTCTTAATGTCCAACATTTACATCCATATGACGTTACTGAAAATACCATGGCTTGAATCTTTGTATGGAGGGATACATCTCTGCTCTTGAGAATCTTGTCTTGGTCCTTCATAACCATCCTGCCAAGCAATGTGTTTTCAGATTTCTTGACTATTTGTCATTTCTTTATTGATTATTATCCAAGCAGGTTAAAGTTGTCCACTATTTCTATTTCTTCTCCGTCAATGATAAACGTATTTATTTTGTCACTCGTTAGGATCTTTGAGCCCGATATTCAAAGGCCCTATTCCCCGCCGCTTGACCCTCAGTTTGGCCTACCAGGGCCGGATCGGGCAGAGGGATCCTACCTTATGTAGCTTGTGGGCTGTAGAGTGGCTGCCGTGCCAAAGTACCATCCTTGGGGGGACTTATTCCACTTCCGAGATGGAGTAAGTCCCCCCCGTCCATCTTGTTAGTGCCAGACATACAGGGCCATGACCTGAATCGGCCCTATATGTCTGGGTTCATGGACCCGCCCCCTCTCTGCCTCAGGCACTCCCCCTCCAACCCCATCCAGTGTTCCCCACACAAGCCCTCCATATTTGCGGGGAGCCCCGGTTACAGTATCATGTCCGAGGCCTGTTCAGGGGTTGGACATCCACCCCGGACATCCAACCCTGTTATTTGAGGTTCTGAATGTCCCCCAAGTGTTTTGTCTCGATTAGATTGTAAGTTCTGATGAGCAGACACTGTGTCTTACATCTATATATACAGTGCTGTGTACGCCTTGTAGTGCTGTACAAATGATTAGTAGCAGTAATAATAGTTGTGTTGATGGGCATTCCTCATAGATCAATAGATATTAAGCATTCACTAATTGCATTGTATTTCATTACAGTTCTTGCAAGTTTCTTTTTAGTTATGAATGCAACTACATTTCTTCTTTGTCTTTCGTTTGCAGCATAGTGTGCCATGTGATCATCAGATTCAAAGTGTAAGATGCCACTCTATTTCAGTTCACTGACACCCAACAGATCGAGTGGTACACATTCCATTTCATTCTTGATTACCTCCAACTTACTTTGGTTCATGATTTATACATTCCATGTTCGAATATGTAAGGCATCTTATTAACAAGAGAGTTACAGCAGCTACATCAGCAGTCAGATGTCCCAAGGGCTTTGTTTCAACCACATTATTACTGCTGGCTTTACTCTGAAAAGTCTTTAGCTCATCCCCAGTAGCTCATTGAGTATCTTCCAACCTGGGGTTCTCATCTTCCAGCACTACCTCACAATTTGTTTTGTTGTGACTATCCATCGAGAGAGATCATTAGAGAAAGACATTATGCTTGGCAAGATAGAAGGTCAATGCAAAAGAGGAAGGCCAGCAATGAGATGGATAGATAAAATAACAGCAGCTACGGGTACCAGTCTGTCAACAATGAGCCGCCTGACTGAAGACCGAACACAATTTAGGATAGCCATCCAGAGGGTCGCCATGAGTCGACTCCGACTCGACGGCACTTAACAACAACATCCATCGAGTTTTCATGGCAACATATGGAAGTAGATTACCAGGCCTTTCTCCTGCGTAGGTAATGCTAGTGCTGTTGCAATTGTCACAGAAATGTGATCCTCCGCTGCCAAAATTGTTCCATTCTACTGCTGCCCAGATGGGTGATTAAAATAAGCTAAATAAAGAATACAGTGAAATAAAACTAAAAGATAAATAAAAAGTAAAATAAAAGCTCAAAGACATGCAGTCCCTGGTGTGAAGAGCTGGGAATCCAGTCCCATAGGAACATTAGCCTAACACAAGCATATCATAATAAGTTGTTAATTTTGCCTATGATATTGTCCGTATTTCGTTACTGGTTGAACTTTTGCCAGAGAAATTAAAACAAGCCATGGTGTAGCCCACAACTAGAGCTTCAACATTTTCTTCCTCTCATTCACCCATCTCCACTCTGAGAGCACCCCACCTTCATTACCATTATGTCTCCTTCTCTCTTCCCCATACTCTCCTGCTCCTTCTCTTTCTCTTATCTTGGGATATCAGACCACATCCTGGCATCTCACACTCCCTTTGAAGATCCAACTGAAACTTTTCTAATCTTATTCATATTCCTCTCCTTCCGCCCTCTTCTATCCCTTTCTCATGCACCCTGTGGAATGTCCACTTTGCCTCTCTGCCTCCAACAAACTTTCCTACATTCACAGCCTCTTTATCTCTAATGCTCTGTATCTTATTGTTGTAACTGTTGCTTGGCTTCTCTTTGAATACTCTGCTTCAGTTGCTGATCTCCAGTTGGCCATGGTAGTGGTGTTGGGTTGCTAATCTCTTTTTATCTCAATCTCACATCTTTTCTTCCTTTGAAGTCCACACCATCCACTTATTTACTTCAGTGCCTCCAAGCCTCATAGGCTCTTGAAAGGGAGGAATGAGAGGATCCAAGACAGAAGAGAGTATAGTGTTATAGGAAGAGACAGCCTCGTTGACAGATTCAGATGGCGTAGTGACTGAGAGAAGAGATGAAACATCAGTGGCAAGAGCAGATGGGTCATTTATCAGTCCCCTGACAAGCCACCTCTTCCTTTCTCACTGACTTCCTGGCTTTCCTTCATTCGTGTTGATGTCCCCTCTGACTCTTATGCCTCAAATCTGCTTGCTCCCCATTCAGCCTCTAGCTGTGCCCCAAGTCACCTGAAAGGCCACTGCCTTGATCCTGTTTTTTTTTTCTCCAGCTGCTCATCCTCAAATTTCTCCACCTCATTTCTTCCCCTATCTGACCATCATCTGAAACTTTTGCTCTTCTCCACACCCCTACCACAGTCTCAACTGATCTCCATAAAGATATTTAGAAATCTTCATGCTGTTGACCCATCTGCTCTTGCTATTGATGTCTAATCTCCTCTCTCAGCCACTATGCCATCCAAATCTGTCAATGGGGCTGTCTCTTCCTATAACATTATATTCTCTTCTGTCTTGGATCCTCTCACTCCTCCCATTCCACAGCCTGTGAGCTGTGCTATACCTCAGCCTTGGCTGTACCCCCTCTGCTGAGCACTTCTGGCTTAAATTCTGTGCCTATGCTAACATACATTTCAAATTCATACATTTCAAATTCAAGCTAATCTCCTTCCAGTACTACCATAGCACTTACCAAACAAGAGTTCTATATCCATCTTACGTTTGCCTCTGACCCTCATAGTCTCTTTGCAATGTTCAATTCTCTCCCCAAAATGCCTCTTCCCCTTACTTCTTCTCTACTTTCTGCCCAGACTTTGGCTGACTGCTTCCATGACAAGGTTCACAAGGTTAGTCTTGAGTTCTCTACTGGGTTACCTCCATCTCCCCTTCCCCCTCTTCACTCTTAGATCCTTCCTTCAACCCCATCACCCTTTCTTCATTTACTAAGATCACCAAGGAGAAAACTGCATATCTTTTATCCTCCTCCAAACTTACTCCCTACTCCTCTGATCTGTAATCCAAAGACCTTTACTTCATCCTCATCCTTCTTGATCTATCTGCTGCTACTGACACCATTGATTACCACCTTTTTCTCAATAACCTGTACTCATTTGGATTTTGGGTCTCAGTTTTCTCTTGGTTTTCTTCTTATCTCTCCCATTGCATTTTCAGTGTATGCTCTGATGGATTGTCCTCCACTGCTATCCCTCTTTCAGTCGGTGTACCGAACGGCTTTAGCTTGGGACCTCTTCTCTTCTGTCTCTGCACTAATTCCCTTGGTGCCCTGATCTCCTCCCATGGTTTTCAGTACCATCTTTACACTAATGAATCTCAGATTTACCTTTCTACCCCAGAATTCTCTCTAGGAATCCAGGACTAAATCTCAGCCTGCTTGTCTGACATTGCTGCCTAGATGCCCTGCCTCCATCTGAAACTGAACATGGCCGTGAAAGAGTTTTTTATCTTCCCCCTAAATCCACCTCCTCCTTTCCTCCCTTCTTTATTTCTGTAGATAACACTGTTATCCCCCATGTCTCTTTGACTTGCAACCTTGGGGTCATCTATGACTCTTTTCTCTCTCTTTGTCTGTATACAGTATATCCAACATATAGCTAAAAACTGTCATTTCTTTCTCTAAGCAATGACTCAATGGCAAGATTTGCAAGATCAGCAACATTTTTCCTTTCCTCTCAGAACACACTACCAAGACCCTTATCCACTCTCTTATCACCTCCCATCTATATTATTGCAACTTAGAAACATAGAAACATGATGGCATAGTCTGCCTTTCCATATCAACTACTGCAATAATCCCCTTTTTACCTTTAGAGATCCTCTGTGTCTGTCCCATGCTTTTTTGATACTGTCCTTGTGTCCACCACCTCCACTGGAAGACTATTCCACGGATCCACCACTCTTTCCGTAAAGAAATATTTCTGCATAACTTATCCATGCTCCTTATCTAGGCATGGGTATTTACAGCAGTCATAGAGCTGGTATAACTGATCGCTCCTAGATTTGCCGTGTGTATCCCACCAATTATGGCCTTCAGATCTACTGTATAGAAAGCCCTTCCTGGGGTTTTTGCCTTATGAAGCTATTGACTCCTGTGCTAGAACTTACTACAAATACTTTTTGTATACCATGTTTCCAGCCCTTGCTGAATTCTTGGACTTAGAATCCTGAATCCTGGTATAACATTTGTAGTTACTGTTATGCTATCAGAGACATTTACAAAGTCTGCTCCATATCCTGGTTGTCCAATTAATGATTAACTTCAGAAATTCTGTGAAACCATGTCTAAGAAAGTAAATGTTGCAATTAGCCTCTTTGCCTGGAAACCTTTCAGTCATTTGTTTTTTGGGGGGAGGGGGTGGGGAGGCAGCAGCTGCAGTTACCTCTTAATTAACAAAATTGCCGTGAAATGAACATTTATAAAAAGAAAATAGGGGGGAGGGGGAGGGGGTCATGTGATGAGGTCTGTCTTAACGGATACTTGTGGGCCAAGCTCCTCTTCCTAATCTTAAGAAAACTGCTTAAAACTCACCTGTATGGCAGTGACCTAAGAGGGAAAGTGGAGCCCCTGCACCCAAAGGTGGTGGATAGAGTGCTGAGCAAGAAAATGGCAGTGACGGGTGGACGAGGGGTAATGCCAGCAAGGACAACGAAAGCCACCAAAAAGAGACTCAGAGAGGAAGATGGCCACAGAAGGCACAGCCATAATTTATTTATTTATTTATTTATTTGTGTATGCTTATATGCCACACTTTTACAATCAGCGCGGTTTACATGTTAACAACATAATACAATGAACAGGTATAACGTTACATATAATGGGTACATAATAATAAATTAATAACCTAACTAGATTATCTAACAATAGAATGTTTCCAACAGTTTGCAATTAACATGGGACCTGGGTAGGTAACTGTTTACAGGTTGATAATATGGTTGAATGTAGGTTGAGAGTATGCAATGGTAAGGGGGCATGAGTATCTATGGAACATGGTCAAACGCAATCTGGAAGAGATGTGTCTTAATAGCTTTGCAAAAGGTTGCCAGATCTGTGATGAGGCGGATGTGTGGAGGGAGAGAGTTCCAGAGCAATGGTGCAAAATATGAGAATGCTCTATTTCTGTTAAATTGCAGGCTTTTTCTCACCATAGTAGGAATGATAAGTGTATTTGTCAAATTTGATCTCCTAGATCTGTTTTAAGGTGTCCATTGTAGGAGGTTTTCCAGCGATGCAGCTGAGATCTGAACACATCCCAGGGGGGGTCAGCGCTCGTTACACAGTGCTGGTTACACAGCAGGAGGAGGCAGTGAAGGAGTTGAGCCACAGTGTGGAAGAGGTTCTGGAAGACAAATTATCCAATCTCCAAAACTCCATTGATGAAATCAAGATCTGTATAGAGGCGCAGAGGACGCAGATTCAGCATGCAGAGGAGAGAATATTGTAGCAAGAGAAGTGAGTTGAGGGCATGGAGGGGGCGCAAGCAGGCCCTAGAGTGGAGTAATAAACTGTTTCTGGAAAAGATAGATGATCAGGAAAACAGGAGCCATAGAAATAATATCAGACTGATCGGTCTGCCAGAGGTGATCAAGGAGCCTGAATTATGGGACATTGTGGAGAAATGGCTACTGTCAACGCTAGGACTGTATGCCGATGACTAGAGTATGTAGGTGTAGCGGGTGCATAGGTTTGGCATGCGGCAAGAAAAGGCACCTTGGCCTAGGCCAGTAGTGGCGTGGGTGCTCAACTTTGCAAAGAAGCACCAGCTTATGAACTTGTATCGACATAAGAGAGAGCTGAAGTATAATGGCAACAAGATACTGATGTTCAATGACTACTCAGCAAGGGTGGCCAAGAACAGGTGGACTATGCCTCCCTATTGCTCAGATTTGACAAGAAGGGCTATGCACTTTACTTTGCAGTTCCCAGCATGAGTGCAGGTCACCCATGAGAACAAAGTGCAAGTATTTGAGGCCACCGCAGCACTGAAGGCTTTCATGGACTTGCTTCTGACCATTTAAGATATGTGGGAGTATCAAGACATTTTGTGCAATATAGTTATATAGCCACTGTTGGTTTGTTTGGAGATGACTGGAGCAACTTTTGCTGAAAGGCGAATGAGTCCCATAACAGTTTAGTGTGGATTTGTAGCAACATGCCCCATGGGAGCAGTGGGAGCATATCAGTGGTGGAAAGAAGTATCAGACCTGTACAACTGGCATTTTGTGTTTATGAAAGAGGAAGACTGCTTGGATTGGGCAAGAAGGGGTGTGTGCTTTGCTTTGCAGTTCCCGGTGCAAGTGCAGGTCAGCCATGAGAACAAGGTGCAAGTGTTTGAGACTATCATGGCACTGAAGGATCTCATGGACTTCCTCCTGGCCACTTAAGATATGTTAGAGTGCCAAGGCATTTTGTGCAATATAGTTATATGACCACCATTGGATTGTTTGGAGATGACTGGAGTGATTTTCACTGAGCGGCGAGAGAGTCCCATTACAGCTGCATGTGGATTTTCAGCGGAGTGCATCAGTGATGGAGAGAAGTATCAAACACTTATGACTGGTGTCGTGTTTATGAGAGTGGAAGATTATCATCATGCTACTCTGAGGGAGACATGGAGAAGATGGGGACAGTGGAGAGTGCAAGGGCACCCTGAGTCATCTTGAGGATGCGGAAGTGCACAGGGCATGGGTGATTAGCCAAAGTGGGGGAGGGAGAGGGGCACTTCCTGGACCCCCCTCCCTATCCATATCACTTTTGACATGTCCGAGGAAGGGTGATTAAGGTTTGCTGTGACGCCATCGAGCTACAATGTTTTATCATATGCTATATTGTGTATATTGACTTGGGAGATAGAAAAGGGGAAGGCAAGCAGATAGGATGTGTGCAAGGTTAGTGTTTGGGTATAAGTATGAGAAGGATGCCTGGCAGTCTGTCAGAGTGGTGCCTGTGCAGGGGGCCACTTGAGGTGAGATGGGTATGAGCTACTGGAAAAGTGGTGGGGTTTATTTATGGGGGGAAGGGAGGTGGAGCTGGTGGGAGGTTGGTAGGGGCAATTTGCAGTGGGCTGCAGGAGCGAGAGACTGAGCAGTAGTTGGAGGGGAGTTGTGTGTCTGAAAGGAGAAAGTTGCTTGTGAGTGGGGATGCAGCTGGGCCTAGTGATCTCCAGCACTGCAGCTTTCTCAGGTGTCTAGGGTGAGGGAAGCAGACCATGTGTGCCTCCATGCCCCCTTCAGTGGTGCTGAGATGCTGATGCTGATGGTGATTAAGAGCTTAAAGCTGGCTAAGTCACCAGGGCCCAATGAGCTTGGGCCCAAGTTTTACAAGATCTTGGGAGTGGGCATGGTGGACCCTTTTCTGTCCATGTGCAAAGAGGCACAGATGGAGGGTCACTTGGAGGGTTGACCAAATCACACCCACAATGTGGTGATTCGTAAACCTGGGAGAGACAGCTTGCTGCTGGGCTCCTACCATCCTATATCTCTTTTAAATCAGGACGTTAAGATCATTACTTCATGAAACTGGGGTCCATTATGGCCCACTTAGTACATGAGGCCCAGGTGGGATTTGTCCAAAGTAGATTTACCTCAGCAAATCTCCTCAAGGTGCTTGCATAACTGTTTGAGGGGATTTGCCTCTCTCTCTTTTTGACAGAGTGGCATTAATAAAGATAGTGCTACTCCCTAGACTGCTTTACTTTCTGCAGATGCTGCCTATTTGTTTGAGGGGACAGGAGGAAAAGGGATATAAAATGAAGTTATAGGGATTCCTATGGAGGGCAAAAGTAGCTAGGATTAGCTCCTGTATTCAAAGCTTACATTCGGCAGGGAGGGCGGAGGAATGGGGCTTCTAGACATTTGAATATATAATGCGTGCTCATGAGGTGGATTTACAAGGGGCGAAGTGGGCAGGCAAAATATTCATCTGCAGGCCTACTGGATGGGTGGAGCTTTCCCTATGGGTTTTTTGGAGTTGCTACAGGCCAAAAAGCTTTACTGGGTGCAACTGGGGGCCAAAGCATTATTCCTGAGGCCCTATAGAAAGGTGTGGAAATGGTGGCAATGTTGGGAGGAGCAACAAAGAATTAAGCCCAGATTTTTTGCCCAGACTGGAAGGATCTTTTTTCCACCAGTGGGTCAGGGAGGGGGGAGGTGATGTAGATATGTGGGGCAGCTGCTGGAGGCTGGGGAGGGAAGTTTTCCTTCCTTTGACCAGTTGAAGGAGCAATGGGACCTTCCAGATAAGCATTTAATGGCCTATTTGCAGGTATGTCATTATGCTGATTCCCTGGGGCAGCAAGGGAAGAGGATTTGTCATTCACGGAAATGGAAAAGGTTTTTCTTCAGCTTCCACTGATGTTTAATAAGTTATCCACCTGGTATAGGGTGAGCAGGAGGTGTAGGTGACCCTTCTTTGGGAGTGTCTTGGTGGAACTATGGTCTAGAGAACTGGGGGAGGCAGTAATATCGGAGGAACTGCTTGACCTTTTTGAGGTGATTTCTAAGCTAACCCCTAATGCTTACTTGCAGGAGATGCAGTTCAAAATCCTCCATAAGGCCCATATTACGAGGGAGAGAGGGGCCTATCTCAAACTGTGGGCAGGAGAGTAATGCTTGAAGTGCAAAATCTCGAAGGGTACCCCCATGCATTCTTTCCTTGAATGCAGAGAACTGCATATCTTCTGGTAGGGTATTCTGGTAAAGTTAAAGGAGGCAACATGGGTTGACATTAAGCAGACTTAGAAGGCACTGCTGTTGGAGGATGAAGAACCTTCAAAAAGGAGGGGTGAGGGGAGGGGAGAAGCAGAAGTGTGATTTTTGCAGATGGCAGTGATGTTGGCAAGGAAAACTATTTTTGCACAGTGGGTGGGGGATACTGCACCAGTACTGCAACAATGGACATGAGAGAAATGTCAGAGTGGTTGGGAAGAGCTTACCAGCCTTCAAAGAAGGGCATACATCTACCTACATACATCTGATCTACCTCTTCGACAGCATCATAAGAATAATTGACAACACCAGGAATGGAATTATAATGATCTTCATCGACATCTCCTCAGCTTTCGACACAGTTGACCACAATATGCTCCTGGAGAGACTAAAGAACACTGGTATACACGGTACCACTCTGAAATGGTTCCACTCGTACCTAACCGAAAGACAGCTACAGGTCAAGGTGGGACATGACACCTCCCGACCCATAAACGTCCAACAAGGAGTACCGCAAGGATCCGCACTCTCAGCACTCCTTTTTAACATCTACATCCAACCAATATGCAACATCATGAAAGAGAACAACATCCAATACACAATATACGCAGACGACATCATGGTATACTCCCCGATATCAATCGACAACCCGGACTTCTCTAAGATAACAGACTGCCTTACCCAAATGACGAAGTGGTGCCAAAACAACAACCTCGCAATAAACTACAACAAGACCGAAGCTTTAATCATCACTCGGAACCAAAGCTTCATACACCCACCAAACATAAAGATACAAAGCACCACGATACCGATAAGATCAGAGGTGAGATACCTTGGGGTTACGCTGGACAGTAAACTCAACCTCAAACCACACATAGACAAAACAATCCAAAAAGCCTACTACAGGATGCGAATCATCAGGAGAATGAAACCACTCCTCGCCCCAGAACACTTCCGTACCGTCTGTCAAGCACTGATAACCCCAATACTGGACTTCTGCAATCCGATATACCTTGGACTACCAAAACAAGCTCTCAAACCACTCCAGCTGGCACAAAACACTGCAGCTCGAATCATATCCGGAGCCGCAAGGCAGGAGCACATCACACCTACATTAAAGGACTTACACTGGCTCCCAATCAGTGCTCGCATCAGATACAAGACTATCATAAACCTATTTAAGATAAAAGAGCACACATCAGCCAACAGCCTCCACATGCTCATACAACCGGAAACCAGCGCACGTCCTAGAAGAAGTCAAACACGCAACCGAGTCAGTACCCCAAATGAATACAAGCACACACGCAAGGACACAACAGACAGAGCTCTCTCCATGGCTGCTCCAACAATATGGAACAATCTACCGGACGATCTAAGGGCAACTCCAGACCTCAAAGACTTCAGAAAACAACTGAAAACCATGCTGTTCATAGAGCACTATGGTCACATCACATAACCTAAGAGAATGGATAACAGCACTCCAATCCTCCTAAACAACTGTATGTATATAAAATGTGTTTTAGCACCACTGTAAATAGCCCACCTTGTACATAGCTCAAACAAATCAAGCACCCAACACAGCCCTCACACAACTAAGTTTCATCCTCACTGCATGTACAACGCACACACTTTACTTGATTGCTTGCTGTGATACCACCTTGATTATTAAGATAAGGCGGTTTAGAAATACTGTTAAATAAATAAATAAATAAAAATACATAAGCGGTATGGCGAGCTTTTGGCGCAGTTTTGCAATGACTATATGATTGGTCTGCCGGTCTGGGAAGGTGGATGCTGAGGTAACCAAGAGAGGGGGAGAGAGAAATGAGAGGGGTCTGATTGGGGTAACTGACCTGGGAGGAGGCATGTTAACTTGAGTTTGTGGGTTTGACAAAATTGTGTGTTATGTACTATGAGTTAGTTTTGGCTATGGGAGCTTTGCACTGTGAAGCATTTGTGACTTTGTGCACTTTGTAATGTAAGGCTAATGTAACTATGTTCCCACAGGGTCAAAATAAAGAATAAAGTTATAAAAAAATGAAAATTTGTTAAAAAAATAATGAAAGAAATGGAAAAACCTGCAAATGACACATGAAACTTAAAATTACACTATTTTTTGCCTGCACACCCCTAGTGTGGTTGCTGTTTAGCCACTTAAGATACATAAAAGTAATGGTCAGTGGAAAAGGGGAAGCTGATACCTTTGTAGTCATCTAACTTAACTGATACTAGGGTAATGCCTTCGCTTTCTTTATTTCAAAGTGTTTATCAAGTGTATATTTTCGAAGCATGATGACATCTCTTAGTCCCCCCCCCAACTATCTAAACTGAGATTAAACAGAAAAGATACTTATATAAGAGGAGAAAAGTAATATGGACAAAAGAGGAAGAGTTATTACTTCCTTTGATGAGAACCCTGCTAGCAAAAAGTAAATTTGAGATAACCCATTAACAATGTAACACTGCATCTCACTTGCCATGTTTTGCTAGAATGATCACAGTTGGTGATGATAGCACACAGCAGAGGTAAGTTCCTTATAGTGCCTTACCACTATCTTTTATTTCACCCTTGGATCTTAATATCAGATAGCTAACATAATTGTTCAGGAATCCTAGTGTGTTTTCCATTATCTGAACGCACGTATGAAATTATTATGAAGGGAAGGAAACAGTGTGATATTTGTTAGCATAGCAGATTGAGCATGGCATGAGATTTTTGGCATTCTGGACAATAATATTTTGCATGATTATTTCCTAAATTATTGCCTCCCAGGTGGGAAGTAGAGTTAGTCTAATATCATATTGTAGTCTCATGTTTCAGGCACCTATATATCTATACCCAAAAGCTATATCATATGTCATGAAATTGAATGAAACTTCTGCCATATATGCTAATGATCAGGTCACAAAGTCACCTAGATGTGCTTCATTTCAGAAGTTTTCTTAATAAGGCAGTGGAGAGAAGAGTAGACTATCATTAGGGCATCTTATTATGGGTTGAACAGATAACCAATAAAGCAAAAATGGGTTCATCTATTTTAACAGATAATCGCCGCTATTGTCCTGCCCCCGTAGATCTTTTGTATAATTACTGGACTCATCTAAGGCCTGATTGTGGCATTGGTGGAAGCATCTTCTCAAGAAGTGGGATTTGGGGACTGAGACAGCAGAAGGAATCTTACCCATACAGAAGCCAGGACGGATGGGGCCAACATAGGGCTATTATTAGCTCCCCCTCTTTTTCAAAGGATGGTGCTATTGACACTACACTTGGGCCTTGAACAAACTCTAGCTGCTATGTAAAAGGTTTGCTGTGTGTGGGAGAGGGCTGTTGCAGGGCCTATGGTAGGAAGAATATTCAGACTATGGGACAATGCAGTGTGGACTGAGAGTGCAAAGGTTGCACTAGGGCCATGGGAAAGAAAGATTTCTAAGCAAGGCTTCCGATAGCTATTTTTCAGAATGTGATTGCTGGGGCTTTGCTTGCACCATGAGGCAACTGTACTGGGAATGAGTGAAACAGCTTAGTAGGAAAGGGGAGCGTGCTGGGACTCTTGGGTGGAAGTGAGAACGCTCAGGCTATGGAGACATTTTTTTACATGAATTCACTTTTTAATATTTTTAATGCCTCTACTGGGAATTAATACAAAACTGAATTAAGCTTTATTAAAGTGGATCAATTGAAAATGGGACAGGAAATACTGCTTATGCCTAAAAATGCTAATAAATGCAGATCAGAAGCCTTTAAAATTATTAACTCCTTCTTCTACACAAGGACCACCAGGAAAATGATTTTCTTTCAGACAGTCATTAGATATTTTGATATATACTTGTAAACAAGCCCTTACAGGCAGAAACCAGAGTGGCAAGTAGTTTCCTAATATGCTGGTATTTACATAAATAGCTGTATATATATTTGCTTATAAAATGTGTTGTTCAAACTCCATGATTTATTTATTTACAGGTTTTTTATATGGCTTTTTAGTCAAAGTGGTTTACATCATGACTTTGTTAGCAAGGTGAAGATGTTCAATATGTGCATCGAAATTAATGACAGATGCCCCACCTAGCAGGAAAATGAATGTATACCTAGAAGAAGGTTTCTAGGTAAAATTCCTTTTGGGGCTTCTAGTGTTAAACAGATATGTTGATAACTTGGATTTTTCTAAAGCAATAGAGGGAAAAGTGACTTGCCCAAAACCACAAAGAGTGCTAGCAGGAAGTGAACCCTGGTCTCCTGGTTCCAAGCCAGTGCATGAATCATTAGGCTACTCCTCCACTCCTACTATATGGCTTCTGATTATCAAGCAGTGTGCTTTAAAAGTCACTAGCAGGCTTAGAAGCTATTGAAATGCACTAAATGTTGTGCAAAAGTAGTAATTTTCCATGAGGGAGTTTTCTACCAAAAGTTGGATGCAATAAGCCTGACAAAAAACCTACAATCATAAACTTCCTATGGACAAATCCCAAAAAACTAAGGGGTATGTTTACTAAACTGCATTAGTGCAATTCGCGTTAGGAGCCACGTTAGTGGAAGGAAAGCCAAAAAGGACATGGGCGGTACATCGTAACCGATAACGCGCAGTTGCGCGCGTTATTGCGCGCCGCACAGCAACGATCGCTACAGCGCGTGCGCTACTGCACGCAGACACCCAAATACAGAAACAGAGCTGTAGCACAATGGTTACTGCACAAACTGATGGTACAAGGGTCATGGGTTCGATTCGCCAGTATGCCTAATGAATAAGGCTGGCTGAGGCATCATGTGTAACCCTTTGAAGGCCTACTATAATATTTTAATCCACATTCTGCAGCCGGGTTAATGTTTGCACATGTCAGGAAAATTGTACCCGTCGTATCCAATATGTCCCAATAGTGACGTTCCCTCTGGCATGGTCATGTATTATATACCATTTGATAGGAAATATAGGCAGAAGTTGGGATCCCGAAAGCACTGGGCTTGGCCTGGAAAGGGTTAAGTAGTGGGCTGTGAGGAAGTTTAGTTGTACCTGAATAGTGCTGCCAGCAAACACACCCTCACAGTGGCGTAACCAAAGGTGTGGCACCTTAGGTTACGCCACTGTGAGGGTGTGTTTGCTGGCACTCCATAGGGCACATCATAAAGTGCGCTGTCTGCCAAGGCACCCTATAATGTCCCCTATAGGACACCATATAAGGCACCTTATAAGGCGCTTTATAGGGCGCCCTATGAGCCACCCTAAGGGGACAGTACCCTGAGGGTGGTCCTGCTGGCAGAACTAATATACAATAAAAATAGACAATGCTTAAGACAGCCCTATTGATGAACCCCACTATGGGTTCTGAACCCATGTCCTCTGGCTCCATAGGCAGTGAAGTAACCAGTGGGCTAGAGCTGCTAACAAACAACTGGCTGGCTACAGGAGGACTGCACGGCACCACACCCACATTCTGCTGTGGTTACCAGGATAGGGGTAACCCACCCATACCCATGATGCACTGCATATGCAAATCAGCAGTCGAGAGATGGGCACAAGATCGGGTATGCACCCCCACAGCACCTCGGCCTTGCACGGACCATGTGTGGCACTGCCACAGAGTAGCCACAGACAGTCACATTGTGCAGGTACAGTGCCCACCCTGAGGTTGAGGTGGGGCGCCCAGCACCAGGTCCACAGCACCTTTCATGGCTGAAATACGCCATGCTGCAGGTCCTCATCAGTGTGTGATAGGTAGGTCCGTTAGACACACCTAGGATACAGCTGTGTCCTGGTCATATCTAGTCCCTATGGGCGCTGTTGCACCCAGACCAGTGCATATCCTGTGTTGGTGCCATCGTTACCTGCTGTAGGTGAAGGGGGGGTGGTGTATGGACCCATAGGCAGATTATGTACCACCACACAACTCACCCTCTGGGGCTCAGGGGGAAACAGGATCACCCACCAATAGATCCACAGTCTACCTCCCTGCAATGGCAGTGGTAGAAGGGAACAGACAGAGCGGCACACATCAATAATGCAATAGCGGACAGACGGTAGGCCTGGAAATGCTCAGCTGCCCCCCACCATTATCTGACATTCTCCAGCAGCAAGCCTCCAACCACTGCACCCTGCAAGGTGTTCCAGCAAGACAGCATACTAGCTGCAGACAGTCCGCCAGCTAGTCCATAGTGCATGGTCCTGGAAGAGATGCATTTTATTTAAAGTCTCTTCTCTTCTATACCGCACTCTTCAGCATCAGCGTGGTTTACATTGAACAAAGAATTTACACATTTCCGATGGTACTTTGTGTTTACATTTGAACAGGAAGAATAACTTGGATAACAGGGGTAACTATTTACAAATTAAGACAGGTAACTATTTACAAATTAAGACAGAATCATGAACATTTCTTGGTTTCAGCGTTATTGGTTTTGGGAGGTCTGTGAGGTGGTTGAAATACTGCATTGGTTACTGGGTAATACAAGAGGAAGAGGTGGTGTGTTCAAAGCTTTTCTGAATTGCAATGATCCGGGATTGCCGGATGTCTTGAGGGAGGCTGTTCCAACACCTTGGGCACAGAACTTGAAAGCCCTGTCTGCTGTTGCTTTGGTACAGTGTGAAATTGATTTTGGGACTACAAGTGTGTTGAGTGTTACTGACCGTCTGTCCCTATTTTGAGGTGTCACCTGGATCAGATCTGTTAGTGACTCAGATGAGAGTCCTTTGATGGCCTTGAATGTCAGTAGTAATGACTTGTAAGTGAGTCTACTTCGTATCGGGAGCCAATGGAGTTGTTTTTAGGATGGGTGAGATATGGTCTTTCCTGGATGCTCCATGTAGGACTCTTGCTGCGGCATTCATTGCAGTTGTAGTGGTTGCAAGGTGGATTGAGGGAGCCCTTGTAGGACTGAATTCGCATAATCAAAATGTGGCATGATAGATGGTTCTGAAATCATTCAGCTCTAGCAGGGATCGTAGGTATCTAAGGGAACGGATTTTATGGTATACCGCTCTTACAATGTTTCCAATGTGCGCCTTCATATCCAAGTGCTGGTCTAGAGTGACGCCGAGGTACCTGATAGTGGGTTTGGTCTGGTGGTATGCATACTTCACCTTCTAGAAAGACGTTGAATTGAAGTTTCGGTGTTTTGTTATGAACTACTCCTCTGTTTTCTTGTGTTGGTTCTTGAGATTTTGGGATCGCAGCCAGTTGGATACTTCATTTATGCAGTTTGTTAATGAAGTGAAGTCGGGGTTCTCTGTTGTAAAAGGCATGTATAACAGCACATCATCCGCATATATCATACAGTTGATATTGAAAGACCGTATCAGGTTGAAGATAGGCTGCATGTATATATTGAACATAAGGGCGGAGAGGGAGGAGCCTTGTGGGACCCCCTGCTTTTGATGGAACAGATCTGATGCAGTATTGTTGGATCGCACCTGCTGCCACCTGTCAGAGAGGTAGGATCTGCACCACTACATGTACCCGGAACAGGGATGTCAGCATACACACCAAGCAAAGAAGTCAGTGATTGGGCCCCAAAATGAAACCCATATATATCACATGAGAGAAATGCTATATAGCACTATGGGGGAACCTAGCCATGCCGTGGTCACTGCTCAGTCAGGGTGAGAGTGACCTCCCAGCAGGACATGCTGTGGCCACTCTGTCCGTGCAGGTGGTACCGGGCACTACAATGTCCGAGCTATTGCCCTATGCCCTGCACAGATGCGGCAAGGCCAGGCCACCCTATCCAGGCTATTCCCACGGTACCTTGCTTCTCATTATGCACATTGGCAGGCCAATACTGGGAACAGTGCTAGCAGTGTGGGATATGGAGGGTGTTGGAAGCCACCACACACTGGATAGACAGACACACACTATAGAGGTGTTGGGCAGCCCAGGCCACCACACCAGTTCTGGGCACAGTGCAGGCATGGCTATGGTACGCAATACTGTAGGAGTCACTCCCCAGGTTGGTAAACACTGTCAGACACAGGACCTGTAGCACACTCCACAGAAAGGTTGCTATGATGCAGCTCACTCAGGAAATTGTACTTAACCTAGGAATTGCTTTCTGCCAGTAATCACAGCAACCTTTTGATAGATGTGTACCATATTCCCAGGTTTAGGGTGGCATTACTACGGTATGCAAGTGCTAGTATTGGGAGATGCACGCAGAGCCCAAAGTCCTGCCTCTCCAGGAGGCTGTGGATAATGGGGCCTGTGGGTGCGGGTGTGTCTGCCCCTGTTGGCTGCTGCTTTACGGCAGAGGTTCCCAACTCCATTCCTGCGGTACCAAACACTGTTCGGGTTTTCATGCTGTCCCTCATGAATATGCAGGAGATACATCTGCATACCATGGAGGTGGTGCATAGAAATGCAGCACAGGCATCTTCATCAGAGGCAGCATGGAACCAGAATGGTGTTTGGCCCTCCAGGACTGCATTTGGGAGGCTCTGCTGTAGGTAATGTGCATGTTTATGGTGTCTGTGGTCTGTAGGGTAAAATGTGGGTGTTTTGGGCATGTTTACGTCATCTGCAAGAACGGTTCTGTCTGTATTAGCACGTTATAGTAGTGGGTAAAATATGAGGACTGGGTTGGCGGAAACCACAGCTGGGACTTGAACCTGTGACCTTCTGCTTCTGAATACACTGATTCTGTGTACTGCACCACTATGTTCTCACAGAGATGGTGCATTCCCTGGTGCTACCATGACTGTTGGTTAGACAGGGCCTGTCTGCTGTAGTGCACGGCACCCACCTACACAGGGCTAGGCCACGTTCTGCTGTGGGCAGCTGCCACTGCCCCCTCCACCACCAGTATCCCTCAGCCACCATGCTGACATGCCCTTCTGCTGGTGGAGCTGGTGGTGCGCAGTCCCAGGCCATCCATTGTGCAGGTAGGCAGCTGCCTATGGTGCGAGTTCTGGGGTAGGGGTGCCTGCATAGCTATCCACACTTTGCCCCAGCACCACTTGCCAATGTTCCATGCCATTGGGGGTACCTGCTGGGTACTATTCCCTGTGACACTGTGGGAAGCACACTCTTGCCCATGTTGGACCCTCAGCAGTTGCTGTCTGGCTGCTCTACTGTTTCAGCATTCCTATTGGCCAGCTAGGCATCACCCTAGTCCCCACTGTGGCCCAGCTGCACCACAGCATGTGCCGCCTGCAGCCCTCTGTATCCCATTCTGACATGCCTGCCCTAATGTTGCGGGACATGTGCACGCCATAGGAACCCTGTCCGATGGTGGGGAAATCCCTGAGCAGCGCTATTTCACTGTGGGCCTATGCACCTTGTATGGGGACGGAGTATGGACCCTTCCACGAATTATATCTGTTCTATGGAGCTTACTCGGCGGGGGGGGGGGGGTTGATGTTTCTCATTGCTACCACTATTGGCCAGCTTGGTTGTTGTTTTTTTCCAGTTTGTTGGGGTCATTTTCGGTGTTTTTGTGCCCTTTTGTTCTGTGCACATGTATCACACTTATCACCTTTTTTTGGTTTCCCTGCCTAGGCTGTACATTGCTGACACGAAAATGGTTTCTCTCCCCTTTAAAGTGCTTTTACCGGTAGGTTTTCATTCGCGTTGGAATTCAGTTCTGAAATTCAGCGCGTTGGTGTGAAGGTAGCTTCTCCCCGCCCACTCTCCGCCCATTGACCCCTTCTCTCCGCCCTCTCTCCACCTTCTGCGGTGTTTTACCGCGCCGCCGAGCATTACGCTCGTTAGCGTGTGATAACACATGCTGTATAATGTTAACGCTTGTTAGCGCGTGATAGCGCACACTATCACACGCTAACGAGCGTTAACATTATACAGCGCGAGTTATTCACGATTACCGCAGTTTAGTAAACATACCCCTAAATCTTGTCATAGTTGTATACATCTTGTAGTGAGAAAACTAGTGTGCAAACATGGCTCTGCTTTTCAGAACATTCTGACATAATGAGCTGCGTTAAATGGTTATGCATTGCTTTTGCTCATTATAAAGGAATTTGCATAAATTTTCACATGTAGTGGACTCTGTACAAAAAGTACTGTAAGGACAGTTTCTGCACAGTTTTTCACAAACAAACCATATGCACATGAAAATGCACAAAATCCCAAAACATGGGACTTATTTGCATGTTTTGGGCCATTTACATGATTTTGCACAAGTAAGTCCCCAAGTGCAAAAATATGGCACATTAGCACATTTGCCTCGTCTTTATCCCAATTCAAGGCTTTCCAAGAGCTTAGAGTATCACTTATAAATCCAGTTGCCAATTTCCCTGCTTATGATGATCTTATTTTAGAAATAGCAATAAGTCTTCACTAATAGTGATCCCTATTGTAGTTACATAATATTGAGAGCAAATGGGAAATCGAACACCCCACAATCCAGCTTCTCAACTGTGTACTTTAATTAAAGTGGGTAATCTCAAATGGCGAATGCATCCCTTCGTGGATGAGAGTAGGGACAAAGAAGAACCGGTTGAAAATGATTGCCCCAATTACTTTAGTAAATCTTGCATGAATTTATTTTTGCAAAGCTGCAGCTGGGAATATCATGCATTCGTGGCTGCAGCAATGCAAGAATAGAATATTGCAAGTGGAATGGATATCCCCTCACCTGACACCTCCCCCACAACACTAAACTCCCCAAAGGCCCCTTCCAGGAGAGCCCCCCCACCCCTTCAGTCCTCCTCCCTAGCCTTACTGGAGGTCCCTAGTATCTAGTGGGAGTAGGAGTGATGCCCATTCACTCCAGCCCTTATTGTGCTGAGTTCCAAAATGGTGCCAATGACACATGGCAGTAATCTCACCCCAGGAACCTCTCTACTAAATGCAAATAAAAATACATGTATCGTGGAACACCTTGCACACTTTACCCACACACCAGGCTTGCGATTTTGAAATTCATATGTACAGGAATTATTTGTGGGATAATTTTATAAGATGTATGCGGCGAGTATGCTTATTGAAATGGTATGTTCATGTCTATATCAAGGATTATGCAATGCATGCCATTTATGAAGAGGGTAATATGTGTGCACATACACCTGCATGGGGTATCGACTTGTATTTTGTAAGACTTTTGTATGTCTTTTCCTTTCCCTCCAGACTCTCCACGAGCAGCACTGGTCAATGGTGCATCTCTGTTTTCCCCTTCTCCTTCCTTCCCTCTATGTTCTTCTGTTTATCTCAACACTTGCCATTAAATTGTAACCTAGGCCCTCCTCTCATTTCCCTGCCCTTCGTCTTTTGGTTTTCCCATATTTAGTTTTTTCCTTTCTGTATTGTGTTTGACCCCATTGTCATTTTACTTCGTTAACCACCTAGTGGCCGTGGCTATAGGCAGTATATCAAATATATCAAATAAAATGAAACTGTAACTGTAAGGAGGTGCACTGCATATTTTATAATGTCAGTGCATGCCTGTGTCACCAAAAGCATGCCCACACTTTTGTCTCTGTTATAAATGCTACCCAAACTTGGAGAAATGCCCTTTCTTGACTTGATGCATTGGTTAGGGATTCATGTTGGAGACTGGTTTGTGATGGTTAGTCAGTGCTGCTCTTTATACTTCTTTTTCCTCTGCTTACTGTCACTCTTTTTTTTTTAAATTCTAATAATACTTTTTTACCTTCTCATCGGTTCTCTGCCCCTCTTTTTGTTCCTCTCTCTCTCTCTCCCTTCCTCCATTTGCTTCATCATTGCTTCCTTGTCTACCTACTGTGTCTCTCTTCCTACCTCCTTGCCCTCCACTGAGTGGCCATCTCTCTGTCTCTCTGAATGGCTATATTTCTGGTTGAGGGTAGACTGTTACTGGTGGTGTATAGACTCCTAATTATGAGTGGTATTTATCAACAGCTCCTCTATGCTATTTGAATGGAAGAGATAAATGCAATAGAGGAGGGTCTACAGGCCCTAGATTTCCCTGAGAAGCGATGTATGTACAGGTTTAGGTTCGATAAGGAGACCATTCTTCACTTATGCCACCAGCTAAAGACTCAACTCTGGCCTGCCACTGATGGGGACAGATCATGCCAGAGTAGCTGAAGGTCAACAGAGTCCTCACTTGCTAGAAGCAGTGTACAGACCACTCTGGAAACCACAGTGAGCATTGGTCCATTGGCTACCTCCATTTTCATTGCCCACATTTTTAATAAATCTTTCAACAAGCAGAAAGAAAAGAAGGAGATAAGTGCTTAATTTATTTATTTATTTATTTAGTATACATTTTGTATACCGCTACTTCCAGCGATCAGCAGCGGTTTGATTACAGATTGGAAATTGTCAAATCATGACAGGAAATTTTTTTTTTTTTTTTTTTTTTTGAGGTATAGACACATTGATTAGACAGGAAAGCACAGCACACAGAGAACTATTTTACAGGGAACATGGGCTATGGAGGATTAAGTGGCTTGCCCAAGACCACAAGGAGCACCTGTGGGACTAGAAACCCCAGTCCTTCCGGCCCAAGGTTGCTGTCCTCTAGTGGGATTTGAACCCCCGACCTTCAGAGAACAAAAGCTCTCCCAACTTATGTGGCTCTGTCCAAGTTCAATCATTCCTATCACAGTGCATCCCCATATTCAAAAATCTTATTCTTTTTTCATATTTGAATACCAGTTGCTGAAATCCAGATGTAGTTCCAAAACAACAAAAAACAAATAGTTAGTTGTCACTAAATATACTTCCAAAAAGCACAGTAGACTCTGTTCTAACCATTAATATATTTTAAAGCACAGAAAGAGTTCTTTACTGAACCACGTTAAACGCGGCCATGAACTTCCATGATATTAACTAACCATTATTGCTGCAGCCTGCGGTGATTCCCACTAATGCCACAGCCTTTCTCAGCAATGGTATCCTTTTCCCTCCTTACTACAGCTCGACACAGTCTGTGCAAATTTGTTTTGCATCCTTGCCACTTAATGTGTGGCCTACATATGAGACATTCACTGTAACAATGCAATTTAAAAACTACAAAACTGAGCTCGCACAGCATCCCCTCTCAGCACTGTGAAAATGAGATCTCACCTCTGAAAAGGAAATTCCCCTTCACTGTAAGTAAAGATAAAAGCAAATTACAAAATGAGAGACAGCCACTAGTTCACATCCTCCTACATAAAGACACCTAATTAATATGGACTATCTAGGCTGTCCTTTTCTTTCTTTCATTGCTGATGGACAATAGATCACAATGGGGTATGTTTACTAAACCGTCTTAGGGGTATGTTTACTAAATGCCGCTAACGGCGCAGCTGTGATGTTATTGCGCGATACGTGATGTTATCCTGTGATAATGGTGCATTACCGTGTGAGAATGTCACGTTTCGCGCGATAACGTCTCTGGCGGCGTTAAGGTGCGCAGAGGGTGGAGTAAGGCTCCCCAGAGGGAGGAGTAAGGCTCCCTAGGGGCGGAGATAAGGGGTCAATGGGTGGAGAGTGGGCACAGAAAGGCTGCATGCACACTAACGCTGTCAAATGAAGGTCTGAAAATTAGCGCCAGTGAAAACCTCGCGCTAGAGGCACATTTGCAGGGGAGAGAGACCATTTCAGTCAGCAATGTGCAGCAAAGTCAGGGAAACCAAGAAAAGTGATAGTAGTGATACATGTGCAGCAAGATCATTGTGCTCAAGTACGAGAGGGCATTACGGTGAGGCTGCAAATGGGGTACAGGGGGCTGCAGGTGGGACATGCAGTGTGGCAGCTGGGGCACAGGGTGGGCTAGGCAGATGCCTAGGTGACACATAGGAACGTAGAAGCAGAAAACCAGCAAGACAGCAACTGACCAAGGGCAAACATGGCCACCAGTGTGTGTCCCACAGTGTCCCAGAGACAGTACCCAGCAATTACCCCAAAGGGCACATAACATTGGCAGGCAGTGCCGGGGGAAGCGTGGATGTCTATGCAGGCACCCCTACCCCATATCACGCACCATAGGCAGCCGTCTACCGGCACACTGGATGGCCTGGGACTGTGCAACACCAGCACCACCGGCAGAAGGGCATGTTAGCATGGTGGCAGAGGGGTGCTGGTGGCAGAGGGGGCAGTGGCATCTGCCCACAGCAGACCACGGCCAAGCCCCATTTAGGTGTTGGGAACCTCTGCCCTAGAGCAGCGGCCAACAGGGGCACAAACACCCCCACACACAGGCTCCACTATCCAAAGCCTCATGGAGAGTCAGGCTGTTGGGCCCTGTATGGAGCAGCATCTCCCAATACTAGCACCTGCATACCTTAGCAATGCCGTCCTAAACTTGGGAACATGTTCCACATATATCAAAAGGTTGCTATCATTAATGTCAGCTAACAAATCCTAAGTTAAACACAATTTGTTGACAGAGATTCATCATAGCAACCTTTCTGATATCTGTGGAGTGTGTTTCAGTTTTTGCTTCTGACAGTGTTTACCACCCCGGAGAGTGACCCCAACAGTATTGCATACCATAGCAATACCCGCACTGTGCCCAGGACTGGTGTGGCAGCCAGGGCTGCCAAAAACCTCTATATTTGCACAATGCTGGCATAGGTGTGGGAGTGTGTGCATGTTTATCCAGTGTTTTGTGGCTGCCTACACCTTACTGAGCCCACACTGCTTGCACTGTTCCCAGTGTTAGCCTGTCAATGTGCATAATGAGGAGCAAGGTACTGTGGGTATGGCCTGGACAGGGTGGCCTGGGCAGGATGCATCTGCACATGGCATAGGGCAATGGCTGGGACATTGTAGTGCCTGACCACTACCTGCACGGACAGGTTGGCAACAGCATGTCATGCTGGGGGGGGGGGGGTCACTCTCACCCTGACTGAGCAGTGACCATAGCATGGCTAGGTTCCCCCATAGTGCTATAGAGTGTTTTTCTCAAGTGATATTTATGGGTTCTCTTTTCTGGAGCCCAGTGTTGGTATGGGTGTGCTCACATCCCATTTTTGGGTGCACACAGTTCCTCCAGGAACATGCATTATGTACTAACTAGCAGACGGTCTGCAGTTAGCATGTGTATGGCTGAAACACCTTGCAGGGTGCAGCAGGTGGAGACTGACTTGGCCCTCTGCTGGTGAATGTCAGATAGTGGTGGGGGGGCAGCTGAGCTTCTCCAGTGTTCTGCCTGTCTGTCATTGCGTTATGTGATGTGTACAGATCTGCATAGACTGCCTTGTAGGGTGCCTGTTCCAAAGCAGGACTGGGGTTGATGGTTCTCTCTACTGCCACCATTGCAGAGATGTACAATGTAGATCTGTTGGTGGGAGATCCTGTTCCCCCACCCTGAGCCACAGAGTGTAGGTTGGGTGGTGCTACATAATCCGCTTTTGGGTCCAACCCCCCTCTCACACACACCTATAATATGTGACCATGGCACCCACACAGGATATGTACCAGTCTGGGTGGCTCATAGTCCACAAGAGCTAGATATGATGGGGAAATACAGATGGACACAGGTATAGCCTAGGTGTGTCTGCAAAGACAACCTGCAGCACAGCCTATCTCAGCCAAGCCAGGTGCTGTGGACCTGGTGCTGGGTGCCTCACCTCACCCTCAGGGTGAGCACAGGACCCGCAAAATGTCACGGTCTGTAGCTGCTCTGTGCCAGTAACACACACGGTCAGTTCCCCCTACCAGGCCTAGGTGCTGTGGGGGTGCATACCCCATTATGTGATCAGCTGTAGGTTGCTGATCTGCATGTGCAGTGCATCATGGGTACGGGTGGGTTTACCCTATCCTGGTAACCACAGCAGACAGTTTGTGTGGTGACCTGCAATCTTTCTGTAGCCAGCCAGCAGTGTGGTAGTAGCTATAGAGATATAGCCTACTGGTTACTTCAGTGACTGTGGAGGCAGAGATCATGTGTTTGATCCTGCAGTGGTGTAATCTAAAGGCTGTCTGAGGCATGTTCTTTTAATTTAAATCAGTGCTGCCAGCAGAAACACCCTCACAGTGCTGTAGCCTAAGGTGTCTCATAGGCACCCTATAAAGTGCCCTATACAGTGCCCTATAGGGCACATTATAGGGTGCCTTGGGAGACAGGGCACTTTATAATGTGGCCTATGGGGCCCTTATAGGGCGCCTTATGAGGCACCTTAGGTTACGGCACTGTGAGGGTGTTTTTGCTGGCAGCACTGATTGAAATTAAAAGAAGATGCCTCAGACATCCTTTTTAGAGTACATCACTGCAGGATTGAACCCATGACCTCTGCCTCCACAGTCATTGCAGTAACCAGTGTGCTATATCATTGCTGTTTCTAACACTGCGCTGGCATGTACTTAGGGTTGACGCGCGTTAACATGCCACGGTGCCCAGTATAGCGCGATACATATTCTTGCTACCTTAGGACTGGAACGCCCACTTCTTATATGGCATTCTTCACATTATCGCTGCAACTAGCGCCGGCAACATGAAGACGGTTTAGTAAACATACCCCTATGACTACCTGAAATAGCGGTATTAAAAACACACAAATAAATAAATGAATGAATAAACTACAGTATGTGTATGGTGGGGACAATTGGTTGACTCCTGTTTATTAGGGATGTACATTTGTTGATGCTAGCATTGCACTTACACCATTAACGTACACTATTTTACTGTAGATCTCATTTTATATAAAAGGACTTAGTTACTAATAATGTGCACTAATAACGCTAGCCATTAGTATGCTACATCATCTTAATGCTAAGGAATGCAGAACTCAATGTAAAGTAAAAGATCCATTATCTTGGAGTTACACTTGACCAGCGGCTGAGCATGCAACCCCACATCAGCAACAACACTAAAGCAATAAATCACAAGATAAGAACACTTTGCCACCTGCATCAATTCCTTGAAACAAATGATTATCTTACAGTGTTCCAAGAACTTATCGTTTCACATTTCAACTTTGGTAACATCATCTACAGCAGAGGTTCCCATCTCCAGTCCTGGAGGGCCAAACACCATTCAGGTTTTCAGGCTGTCCCTAATAAATATGCATGAGATGCATTTGCATGCACTGCCCCCATTGTATTCAAATGTATCTCATGCATATTCATTAGGGACAGCCTGAAAACCTGAATGGTGTTTGGCCCTCCAGGACTGGATTTGGGAACCTCTGATCTACAGTATCAAGGATTACGAAAGTATGTCTCACAACCACTTCAACTGGCCCAAAATATGGTTTTGTGTACCATATATGGAACCTCCAAGGCAGAACATATCACTCCAATTTTAAAGCACCTACACTGGTTACCAATCACAAGCTGGATAAGTTTCAAAGCCATACTCGTAATATTTATGATTCTGCACAAGCAATCTGCAATCTCTCTCTGATCTCTAATACAAGTGACGCCTGAAAATAGAAGAAGAAGACAAAGCATGTATAACACACTCCTGATCCATGCAGAGAGGACAAAAAGTAACCAAACATCCTGTAACTGAGCATTGTCGCTTTATGCTCCAACTCTTTGGAACTCTCTGCCAAACCCAATCCGAGCCACCCAGACATCTTACATTTTGCACAAGATCCTTAAGACTCACTTATTCCAATAGTATTATGAGCATATACCATAAGAACATAAGATATGCCATACTGGGTCAGACCAAGGTCCATCAAGCCCAGTATCCTGTTTCCAACAGTGGCCAATCTAGGTCATACGTACCTAGCAGTATCCCCAAGAGACACAAGTAAGATGTGGAGAGTTAAAGTGAGGGAGCGGTCATGATCACCTACATTCAACAACCCATCCTCTTTACTAGCTCAGGCTCATGTCCTATACACTATCCATGTTCTTCTGAGTGAAGCCAATTGTTAAATTTTCTCCTGTTAATTACTCCATGTTAAACTGTTCTGACTGCAAAATAGAGCAGTATATAAAATCAGTTAAATTTATTTATTTATTCATTTATTTCAATGTTTTTTTCTATACCGCCCCTTCCAGAGATCAGGGACGGTGTACAATGAACTCAACAGTATACATTAAACAATGGGGTTACATCCAACTAGGATAAGAAGTAGTATTTGGGGAATATTATTTACATTAACTATGTACATTATGAACTATATACAAGTTATTTCACTCCTGTGTTGTTTTGTATTCTTAAAGCTTTTACAACAACCCAACTATATAGCTGAAAATACAGACTGAGAGACCATTAGATCTTTGCTTTAGGACTTATACTGAGAAATGCTTCCCCTATAACGGGTCAAAGCACTTTCATTCATTGGTCTCATCTGTAAGTATAAATACACTTTTGTAACTCACAACAATCATATTACAAACCTATTTGCAACAGTAACAAAATATAATATCACCCGCCATGACTATGTTTCAGACCAAGTCTTGCTTCAGGGGAATCATTTGTTGCTGAGATCTATTTATTGAGTATAAACAATTTTTATTAACACAATTATATGAAATGAACCAAAATGTCTGAAAATCAGGGGGAAAAAAACAGAAAATGATCTTAAAATGAACCAAAACTTTTTTTTCCCATGTATTTCCATATTTCTTATCCTGCCTTAGTCTGGTTGTTCCTTTCTTTGGGTTACTGACACTGTTAGTTCTTCTGCATTTAGTGAACTCAGTGCAGAAGATAGCCATCCAGGTGAAAGTGCATGGAAATAGGACATACTTCTGACAACAATGTTAGGGATGATGTAATCAGCAATCAGTAACTTAAAGGACCATACATTTTTAATTCAATTGTCACAAGTGGCAAATCTATATCCAGAAGTGTGGAAAGGCTTCTTTATGGTCTTCAAGGTTCCTAATCATTTCTGACACTCCAAAGGTTTGATATTTGAAAGGCATTTACATGGCTAACAGCCAAGTAAACCATGTAAATGCCTTAAACATGGATGTTCAATGGCACCTACACAGTTACTGCTGTTGAATATCTCTGACTATGTCCCCTTCTGGCCTCGATGCTATCCGGTTAGTATCGGGGTGTGTTGGAAGCGTTCTAGGCAGAGTGGAGGTAATATTGGACCGCTACACAGTTAGTGGTCCGTGGATAAAACTAGGCTAGCTTTTAGATCATCTAGTTCAGGGGTGGGCAATTCCGGTCCTGGAGGGCCGCAGACCAGTCAGGTTTTCATGAGGTCCCTAATGAATATTCATGAGATCTATTTGCATCCTCTGCCTTCAATTGTATGGAAATAGGTCCATGAATATTCATTAGGGACATCATGAAAACCTGACTGGTCTGTGGCCCTCCAGGACTGGAATTACCCACCCCTGATTCTAGTTCTAGCTGCAGACCACTAACCATGTAGCAATCAGTAGTAGTAGTAGTAGTGGTAGTAATATTGCTGCTATATGGTTAGATTCTGCGGCGCTGAGCCCTTGGCATACAACCCGGATATTCAATGCCATCGGCATGGCATTGAATATCTGGGATTAAGGGTGAGTGGGCATAGCTATGTGCGATAACGGTGCATAGTCCGCCCAGAAGAATATCGGGCCCCCAGTATTTATACTGTATGTAATGACACATTGGTTGAATGCAGACTATCATGACCTATAAAGATTGATCCTATTTCTAAAACAAGGAGACCAATATGATAGATGGATTTTCCTCTTTCTCTCACAAGTTTGCTACAAATGCAAATTATTTCCTTAGCAAATCTGCACTAAAAATGTTATTGTTGGGCCCAACAAATAAAGATAATTACACTTTACTGAGGTTTAGCTATTTTTGCTGTTGTTAGTACTGTTTTGTGTGGTATTTTTGCAAAAAACAGCTCCCTAACACATTTCAACCTGCTGGTTTTCACTGAATTCTACAATAATGAACTGCTTTAACTGAATGACACTTACCTTAAGCTACAAATGAAAACCCAAGCTAAATCCAAATTCCACTTATTATTAACAAAGCATTTTACTAAATGTGTACAGTACCAGACTAGGAGGTTATTTTAGAAGCCCTATTCATGCTTTGGATGTCTGAAAATGGGCATGCAGATATCCAGATCACATAGAGGCACCCAACGCTATTTTAGAAGCTGGTTCTATACCTTTCTAAAATGCCACTTCAGTTGAAAGGTTTACTACCAAGAATAGAAAACTCTAAATTTTTGCACACTCAGAACCTTGAACAGCAAAACAAGTGAAAAGCTATATATTTTACCATGTTTATATGCCGTGAGATGTTATTGTGTATTTGTCTGTGTGAAGACCCATACGCAAAACCATTTCAAACTTCAGTACAGTCACTTCAAGGTATAAAATATATAAATAGCAATTGATGGAAAAATTGCTTGTTTTTTTCAAGAAAGTACCTGTAGACGCTTGCACGTGACCTGGATCCATAACCCTGACTTTGGGAATGTCTCTGCTCAATGTGAATGACATATGTGTCTTAAACCACAGCAAGGATGGGACATTTTCATAGCCCGTCTCCAAACTCTAGCTCTGGTGATATAACATTGTTTATATTTCCCTATAATACATTTTAGAATATGAAATTGCAAAATTTCATGGAATCCAAGAAAACAGAACCGGATAAAACTGATAATATCTCTAATGGCTGTAATATTTGATGGAGAATAATAGAGATACAGATCTGCATTGGTTAAGGGGGTTATTTTAGAAGCCTTATTTACAATTTAAATGTGTATGAAAAGCCATATATACATGTAAAATGCATCTAAGTGTAAATGGCCATTTTAGAAAGGGTGCATATATTGAAAGTATATGAGGGCATAATCTGGGTAAATCTGGCTGTGGATAATTTTGGGCTCAAGGGTGCATATCCATATCATTTAAGCAATGCACATGTAAGCCCAAAATGGATCACACCCAGTTTTACACTTGCACCATGAGATGTATAAGTATTTGGAAATTGTTCCTTTTGACCATCTCTTTACAGGAAGGATTAAGGTAAACGCAGAATCCTTTGTAGTTAAGAACATAAGAAATGCTATACTGGGTCAGATCAAAGTCCATGAATCTCAGTATCCTGTTTCCTACAGTGGCCAGTCTAGGTCACAAGTACCTAGCAGTTTTCCCAGAAGTCACAGGTTTCATAATGCTTGTATTGGGGCAAGCAGTAGATTTCCCAGGTCCCCTTTCATTATGGTTTATGGACTTTTCCTCCAGGAACTTGTCCAAACCTTTTTTAAACCCAGATACACTAACAGCTTTTGCTACATCCTCTGGTAACAAATTCCAGAGTTTGATTATGCGTTGAGTGAAAAAATATTTTCTCTTATTAGTCTTATGTGGGTTATACTGTAGCTTCATTGCAGCTTCATTACAAACATTTCCATTTCTAGGATTGCAAAATGGCCAAATACATGTGAAATGGCTGCACTTATACTGTTAAATTTCCAGGTTCCACCCATCAATGTTTAGCTTGTGTACATCTGTGAAACGGTACCTTATGCTACACAGGAATACTAATCCCAGTATGTTTAAGGCTTACTGCTCCATCAGAACTTGCATTGCCAACAAATTTGCTGAAATTTGGGCAGAGACGGATCAGGATGTTTTACCTTTGGGATCTTCGTCTTCAAGCATAAGGATCACATCAAGCTGAAAGACTGAGCTGAGTTTCCCAAAATTCGAGAATTCCTCGTATTTCTTCCATTTTATTGATGTACTTCGATAATGTTAGCTGAACAGTTGCTGGACTTTACTCTGCATTGTCAAAGCTTTCCATGTATAGGTTACCCCTACTACTGGTCCACATACCCAGAAAAACTCCTTACTTAGGCAGATCGTAAAGCGCTATTACACCTACTGAAGTGACATCCATAGAGCAAATAATGAGAGGAAAGGACCTCAGTTAACCCCTGAGTCAATACAAAAAAGACTCAAAGAAAGGGAGAGTTAACCAATCAAAGAATATTTTGGTCAATCCTTACATCAATGGTCTGAAAAACCTCTCTTTAAATGTTCTCAGTAATATGCTGGGACAATAAACACTCAAAATATAGTTGCAATAGCAAAATAGTAGAAAATATACTCAGCTTCCAAAGTCCAAATCATCTCAACCCCGACAAGGGGTGTTTTGCCAGTTAGGCTTCATCAGGCAGTGGGACAATGACCTAGCCAAAAAATCTAAAGGGCAAAGAAAAAAAATCATCCAGGAACCATTGAATGTTTCTATAGATGTTATATAGAACATCATTTTCAAGGAACTCAAAAGAAGGACACAAGAAATAGCATTTAAAAACCAAACTGTAGAAATCAATTCATTTAGCCCCTTGGATTCCAAAGTATTTAAACGGGAAATCCATTTTTGATTCATACAAATCAAAGACTTGTCAAAATAATTGCCATATAAATGAATCAATTGATTGGAAGGTCTGTTCCTAATTTCTATTGGGTGGGATAGGGTGTTCAATTTTTTCCATTTTTTCAGTAATAATAGCTTTCTGGACAAGTATTTATTTTAACATAATATCATCAAGATAGCTACAGTTCAGTTTAGCTGGATTTGTGTTTGATGTCATAAGGGGAACTTTATAAGGTGCATGCACGGCATGCTTTCCATTTCTAAAGCCTGGGAATGGTTTGTAGAAGCTTGATTAGTTTCCAGCTGGCTCAAGGTATGAAAGCCTTTTTAAATGTTATTTCGTATATCCTTTTTCTGAGTTCCTTAACAATTATGTTCTATATAACATATATAGATATATTCAATGGCTCCTGGATGATTTTTTTTTCTCTTTGCATTTTAGATTTTTTGGCTGGGTCATTGTCCTACTCCCTGATGAAGCCTAACCCAGTGTCAGGGTTGAGACGATTTGGCCTTTGGAAGCTAAATATATTTTCTACTATTTTTCTGTTGCAACTATGTTTTGAGGGTCCGACTTTTGAAGGCCTTTACACAGGTAACTTCCCTAGTTACCCATGGAAAGGCCTTATCTGGGATCTTTGAAGGGCACCTACATGGGTAGTGCCCTTCGAAAATCCCGGATAAGTCCCTAATGTACCCAGATGCTATCTGCATAGCATGGGGGCATGTTAGGGGCATTCTGGGGTGGAGTGGGGGCAAAGGAAAAGGCTAAACTGGTAGCAGTGATTTTTGCTAGAAAGACATCTTCTTGACTTCCTTCTGTAGATGTTACCAAGGATTTGAAGCAGATTGCTTGTTGGGAATACACTCATATATTCCATTGCCCTAAAAAATCAATTTAACAGAATGACAATGAACATTTTATTAATTGGTAAAGGGGTGGGCATTACAGCATGGAAGACACTTTTCTTTAGCTCTCTTGATATGAAGAAACATATAATGTGTTAATCGCTCTTAGTGTTTTTGTTATGAGCTTATTTTTACTAGTACTTATTAAGTGTTGTCTTGCATACATATATTGCTAAAACTGCTACTGAGCCTATGAAATTGCAGAAAAGTGAAATTTCAATGTGTATGTAAATGACTTGATGAATGTGATTGGTGTTAGACTTATCCTGCACTGGGTGCCGACTTTGTTCCTTATTTGCTCCCTCTGGGATTTTCCTTCTCTCCCTTGTGTAGAGTTGGTAACCACAACCTACTTTGAAACCCAATGCAGTGAGCTGGCACAAGAAGATGAAGACTACTGATTAGCGTTGGTAGAGTCATGCCTAATGAAATCAAGAAGAAATCAACCACTTTTCCTAGCCTAGAGGCGGAAGTTCCTGGATTAGGGATGAAGCTAAGAATCTAAGGGACAACAATGATCCCAATGTCTAACCTCTTGTCTGTGAGAACTGTCTGAAGACACCTCACAAAAGGCAGCCTGCCCTGGCCAGAAATACTATCATATTGTTAGGAGAGTTTGTGACAAGAGTCTTGAGAAGTGAAGTATAAGTCTACCTACTGTTCAGGAATGGTAGGCCTCTAATAAGATGGGAAACTCATCATTAAGCAGATGCTAAGATATATTACTATATAACATTTTTAAAGCTTTATAATTGTCTAATAGTATACAGTAATTATTTCTTTGCTACAGCCTGGAGTAAAAAAGATAATAGAGTGATGTATTTATATTGATTACTTGTCTTTGCTTACAATGTTGTGTGCAGGGTATCTGATGCATTACCCAAAGGCTAAGTGCAATGCAACTTACTCAGACTATGGGGTATGATTACTAAACCCTCCTAATGTTACTGGCGCTAGTTCCAGCGTTACTGTGAGGAATGCCATATAAGGTAGAGGGCGTTCCGGTCTTAAGGTAGCAATCGCGGGTTATCGTGTGATAAAGTGTACCGTGTCCGTTATCGTGCGATAGAGGGAGCCGTGGCACTATACCGCGTGTTAACCTTTACTTCGCGCGCTGACCTGTAATCACAGCAACAGAAGTGTAGCACACTGGTTAATGCAGTGACTGCTGAAACAGGAGTCATGAGTTCGATCTCTCAGTGGGCATAATGAATAAGGGTGGCCAAGGCAATTCCTTTTCCTGCTTGTAACAGTCAGAAACATTCCAACAATCTGTGCTGCCAGCTAAAAATACCCGCACCCCAGTGCTGTAACCTAATGCACCTTTTAGGGTGCATCAGAAGGCGCATCATAAACCACCACCTCAGCCAAGGTGGGTCATAATGTGTCCCAGAGGGTGTGATGAAAGGTTGTCAACCCCCAAGGCACCATATCAGGAGCCCCATAAGCTGACTGAATCTAAGGTGTGCCTAAAGATGCCCAAGGATGTATAGGTGACTCAAGAAATGGTGCCCAGGGGCAGTAAGGTGCCCCAAGTTGAAAAGCAAGAAAGGTATGGGCCAAACACAGATGTAACCCTAACACTGCACAGAGCACCAAGGAAAGACAATGCACAAGTGATGGAAGGAAGTAGATCAGAGCTGATGGACCAGACAAATCTACGTCCAGCCAATGTGGCAGCTGCAAAAGTGGACAAACATATCAGGGGCAGCTGTAGCAATGCACAGGGTGATGGTAATGTACCGTGCAACAATGACAGTGTGTGGCAGAGGATGGGAAGACGTGTCCAGCAGAGGAGGTAGAGTTGGCAGGATAGGTGCAATGACAGGAGGGGTAGCAGTGCCATGCAGAGCACACACAGGAGAGGCAACCAGGAAGAGCTGCAATGCAGAAACGTGTATCAGTGCAGGACATGGGGTAGCAGCCTGCACATCAGGGCAGGATGGCACACAGCTGGCAGACACACATAGACGGACAGAAGGATGATTGGCAACTGTGATAAGGGTACAATGTGCCAACAGCACAGATCTGCACAATTATGACTGTTACAGGAATGAAAAGTAGCTGTGCAGGACAGGCATACAAATGAAAGAGAATAGAGAGAAATCAAACCTATGACCATTAGCACAAATGTCAATGCACAAACCGGTAGGCTACACCACCAACATGAGGTCATTAACAAAGGCTGCATACAAGAACACTGCAGGGCATCACATAAAAAGCCTTCTGTCTGCCAGGATATGGCAACCTCCCTAACCTGCCAGGATAGAGCAACCTCCAACAGTAACCATCATGGAATGCACATGCAGATCTGGTGTGTACAGCTCAGATCACAGTCTGTAATTGGGATGAGAGCCACATATAACTACATGCACACACACAATGAAATGTTATGCAGTGGATACAGCATGCAAAAGAGGAAAGAACCTAAACCCAAAGAGCGGCAGGGGATGCTCTGTGGAACAAGGCAAAATAGGGAACAGAACAGAAAAATGTGAGAATTGAACCTGCAAACAGGTATGGCCTAGACCAGCTGAACCACAACAATGCCAATCCCCCAAGCAGACTGCCTATGTGAACACTGCAAAGAAAGAGACATATGTAACAGCTAGTATGTGATGGATAGTCAGCACAGAGGGCACACTTTGGAGTACAGTGAAGAGATGGAAGAGTGTGTGAATAGGTGACGAACCTGCAGGCAGCTCATGGGCAGGTTAGCACAACCCAAAAAAACCACCAACCCATGTGGGAATTAAACCTGCAACCTAAAGTGCTCCAACACATGTCTGTAAGCACTATCCCAAACAACTGCAGCAAGCACAAAGCAAAGATATTACCTCAAAGGGAATGTGTGTATGGGAACCCGTAACACCCAGTGATGTGGCAGACCGCTGGCAGATAGACAGCTGGCACCGTACAAGAATATGAGCACAGGTGGGTCATGTACATGACCAGGAAATCACTAAATACGTGTGTCAGTATGGTCAAGCAGCAGCAGAGACAAATGTACGTCCAACGCATATTTTTATTTTGGTTAATCATCAGAGATAGCGTAGATATCGCCTTTCATAATATCAAGGTGATTGGATAACAGGGAAAAAAGTGAAAACACATTTTGCAGGGCAGCAACCCACATGTCACAGAAAAGTCACTGGCCCGTCTACAGATGATGGGCAGGAGAGATAATGTGCATCAGGTGCATGGTGTGCAGTATGCATTAGCCCCCACCCCCCACATGCTGCTGCACGGCCCAAATGTGTTAGTCAAATATGTGTGCATGTAGACAGTAGGTGGTGCATGATGAGGGCCCAACACACATCATTCATGATCTGTTCCTAAAAATATATCTGTCCGCCAACACAGGAGGCACAAAAATGAAACAGCATACGTTGTTAAAAGTAAGCAAGTGTAAACACAGATATCTAAATATATGTTACAGCTGTCACATAATGCCTGATATAGGAATCAATGCAGCACCAATGTAACCCAAAACAATAGTCAAATGCAAAATGAGGATATGCTAACCTGGTACCAGAGGCACATGAACACAGAGAATTCAAATGAAACAAACTGCAGAAACATGCAGAGATAGCACTATGCAGAAGGTCCCCTGCACTGGTTGGTGTGGATACAGTGTCTGTACACATATATCACGGTACATGTAATGCACAAATGAAGGAAGAAAGTGGACCCCCACACTGCCACACTCCAAATATAACGGGGCAATGTGAGTGCCGGAACCTCAGGGGATAAATAGGACTGTGCAGACATGCAATGCTAGGTTTGTAAATCAATGTAGAGTGACACATCTGTACAGTAAACAAACACAATAACCTGTATATAGAGATTGAAAGAAAGATCAAGCATGTTACAGTAACCCACACAGAAGCCATATTGCCACATGCTGTGTTTCACCAACATAGTCAGTCACATGCACATGCACCGTGTATGTTGAAACATGATACAATGATGCCACACATGCACTATAACACCCTTGGTGAGTGCAAACATCAATCCAAGATGTTGGTGTGCAGCAAAGTGGTGTGGGTGGCAAATACTGTGTCATGTCCAAGTGGAGGGTAGGCGGACATGGACAAGAGGACCTCTCCAATGTTCCCCCTGTGCCACTTGCATGGCTGTATGCTTATGTTGAACTAAACCTGCGTTCCAGGTCACACACATGGGCAAAACACAACAACACAATGTCAGATGGATGTACAACATACAGCGACAATGTCAGTCCCTGCTGCACACCTAGGGACCAGAACACAGTGTCCACAGTGCAAAGAGTATCTGTAACCCAACAAGTCCCGTTAAGACTGTCCTTGAAACCCTGGGCATGCATAGTCAAGTGTGACAACTCAATATGCCACAGTACTGGAAAGGTCATGTGTGTCTCCTGTGATGAGCACGACACCCATCCAGAGAACAGCAGCAACGGTGTGTTGGACAGGCCTGTCATGCTCAAAGTAGCAGTCCAACAATAATGTCCATCCTAGGCATGTGTCCCACTCGCAGAGGTCAAACATTCTATGGCACCATTTCCCAGGGATAGTTCCATGTTGTTGTTGTGTCCTCCAACAGGTGGGTGATGGTGACGGTGGATGCACTGTAGTAGATGTGCTGTGTGTGTCCTCTGCCCTGTGTCAGAAGAGGATAAACAATGTATTGGTATGCTGCTTGCAACATCAGGCCAAATTGCAGAGAGTCAAACATCAATATGTACGTAATGAAACGTCACACAGGCAAACATAACATGATCACAACACAGAACACAGTGCATGTTGTGGACATTTGGAATTGGAACCGCAGACGAGGGCATCACATGGATATGGTCATGTCCATGCCCATGTTACACAGGTGTTTTACCCCATGTGCATCAGCGTTGGTGTACAGAGACTCAACATGAAAGGTCCATGAAACAAACAGCAAATCATAAACATGTAAAGGCTGATGTCAGTCCCAAAATACCCAAGGTGCACCTACCTTGTGTTTGCAGCAAGTGTCTGCTCAGGATCCTCTGAGGTTGTCAAAGCCCACAATACGTCACAATGAAGGGAAAAGATGTCATCAAAATGTGTAGAATCACCATGTCCCCATGTCCAGCCACTGTTGATGCATGTCCACATTATGGCGATATTTGTGATACATAAATTCTGTTGCACAGTGGTCTGTCAGCACACAAAAGATAGGTAAGCTCACAACACACAACACATGGCCACAATGTTCACAAGGTAAACAGCAGTAAGGTAGAGATAGCACAGTCACCGCCGCTCCCCAGGTGTACAGACCCCTCACACCACATGATAATGCAAAATGCCTGCACACTGTATCATCACACAGCCAACCCAAAAACACACACCCACACAGTATGCTAAGGTGAGCATGCCAGCAGTAGCATATGGCCTGTATGTGCACAATTGGAGATTAGTGGAGATAAAGGCTTGTCAAATGCAATGATACATTGCTGTTGGCTGATGCTACAATGTCAGGGAAGGGTGTACGTGCAGCCCACCACCCGAACACCTAGGACCTGCAGACACACGCAACTCTGTTGGACAGTGTTGGAGAAGACTAACTGGCCAGGAACACATGTGGATATGTGTGCCAACAGCAACATATGGGATATGGGGTTGCAGGGCAAAGAGGTGAACAACAACATATGTACAATATGACAGATCACTGCAGACATGCGCTCCCCCTGATTGTTGTCACAGACAAAGTAGCTGTAGGTCCACCTATCCCAGACTACTGCATGTTGGATGATGTACAGCCAGCTGCCACTGCACCACAGCACCAGGAGGGTCACCAAGTATGTCCTGTGGATTGAGGAACACAAGAGAAACATACATATGTCATGTTGGAGCTGTGCAACACACACTGCACCTTCACGTCCTCAGTTCGCAGACCCCCCAAGATCCTTTACAGACTGGCTGTTCCCCATCACACTGTACAGACTCGCTTCATACTAAAGTTATCACTGAAGTATGTGTGGAAAAATACAAGGGCCCATACTCTGTCCGTCCCCTTCCTGACCTCTCTGCTGCCTCCAAAACTGTTGAACAGAACAGTCTCCTTGCTAGCGTGTCCCTGCTCGGCTCTAAGGCCGCAGTACTATCCTGCACCCTCCATATCGCTCCCACTGCCCCTTCAGTGTGTGTTCTGGAGTCTCCATGTCCTCTGCTACCCCGCTGTCAGTTCCTGTACCACAGAGAAATATTCAGGCGCTTCTTCCTTATCCTCTGTCGATATCCATTTCCTTGGTGTGGCTATCTCATCCCTTGACTTACATTAACAGCTGTGTGCTGATGAGTTGCAAATATATCTCTCCACGTCTGAGCTATGTCTGCCAAACCACACCCCGATGTCTGCTTGCCACCTGACATTGCTGGCTGCATGTCATCCCACTGTGTGAAATTGACAATGGCAAAGCATGGATATCCCAAATGTGCACCTAAACCCTCCCCTCCCATCAGAGCGTCTGTGTGTGTGTGGCCACACCTTCCTTTCTCCATGATCCTCAATGTAGGTGTTGTCTTGGACTCCACTCTACTCCTCTCCACACATACTCAGCTTGTAGCTGAGGCTTGTGGTTTCTTTCTAGATGACATCAGCTGTATTTCCCCAGTCCTCCCTGAACACACAACTAAAACCCCAATCCACCCACTAATCAGCTCCCAGCTTGCCTACTGTAACCTGCACCTTGCTGATCTGCCTTTGAATCATCTCTGTCTGCCTCGAAATATGCAACACTGCACTGCATGGCCAATCTACAGCCACACTCATAATGGCAATAATACTCTCCCTGTCAGGACACTTCACAGGTTCCCTATCTGTCTCTGCATCCATGTCAAGGGTATCCTGCTGACCTATACATGCAGTCACACTGTGGTGTTGCAGTAACTTCCTTTACTGATCTCAACTACCTCTAATACAACTACTACTGAGCATGTATGTAGCGCTATACAGAAACAAGTAACACACAGTCCCTGCTCATCAGAGCATACAATCCAATCAATCAACTCATATTACAAAATGTGAAGCACACACGTCTAGGCAACTGGTCCCATCTATGGCCTGCTATCCTATTGCTGACCCCAGACTACATGCCTTTCACCTTGCTGCACCCAAAGCCTCAAACTAACTACCTGTAGCTGTACAGCAGCCCCTTTCCCAATCAGCCACAAATCATGTGTGACAGTTTACCACCTCCCCCAAGCCTACTAGTCCTGACACACACAATCCACCTCCATCCACTGTTGTGCCCTGCTCACATCTTCTGTGTTTCAGTCATGACTAGATTGTAAGCTCTGATGGCCAGGCAGTGTCTGTTATATATCAGTGCAGTGTTGCGTCTTACTGCTATTGGGATACAAATGTTCACTAGTAGTAGAAGTACACACATATCTAAACAAATGTATGTGCCAACATATACAGTACTTACATGAGAAGATTTCCTCAATCACCTGCCAGCTGACTGCTGTGCCCTCACGTGTGTCACCATGGCCACATACAGAAGGGCACGTAGGATCATCTTCCAGATCCTCATTAATTTGGACAGGGATATGGTGCCTGAGAGCAATGTTGTGCAGGATGCAACAGGCTTTAATGATCTCTGCCACAGTCTGTGCTTTGTATTGTAAGGCCCCGCCGGTCCTATCCAGACACCTGAAGTGACTCTTTAAAATGCCAAAGGTGCGCTCTATGACGGAGTGGCTGGAGGCATGGGCCTCATTGTAACTCCTCTCTGCATGTGTCCGTGGTTGACGCACAGGGGTCAGCAACCAGGGGCGACAACCATATCCTGAATCACCTGCAGAAAGAAATGTGGAACGTTAAAGCAGGAGCTCATGTCCACCCAAATGGACAAAAGTATGTACGTGCAAACCAAACGCACAAAACATCCTGACACAAACATAAAACATCACATGATGGGACACCACAACTATGCAGCAGCGTTTGAAGGTATTACACACAAAACAAGGGGTAGATGTAAGGATTGCAATTAACATAATCTGTAACCACGACACAAATGCTAGCGTCCATTCTACCATCAACACACAGCACCATAGCAAGGAAGAGCTGGAGGGCACTCATCCCCCCCAACGTTAGACCACACACAGACAGATGAGACATACACACAATTAGGAATACACCTCAAAGACAGACATGTGCACATACGGTTAGTCAGAGGACCACCATGTGCATGTCAGAGAAATACACACCCAGCAGTATACAGTCCTCATACTGTCCTGACCCAAATTGTCTGAATAGTGCCGAGTGATGCAGAATATAGGAGTCATGGGTGGACCCTGCAAACCTAGGGACCACATTCAGAATATGCATATTTGCATCACATATAACCTGAACATTCAGGGAATGGTAGTGTTTGCGGTTGCGGAACACTACCTCCCTGTCTCTGGGTGGGACCAGGAGAACATGTGTGCAATCAATAGCTCCCATCTCGTGTGGTATCCCGGCAAACGCCTCAAAGGCCTGGTTCAGGGTCCCCCACTGTTGCCTAGTGTTGGGAATGGCAATGTAATTCCCCACCCTGCTGATCTTGTCATGCAGTACCTGGTGGAGACAGTGTGAGAAGGTGAGGCGGCTCATGCCACCCACTGCGGCCTCAGATGACTGGAAACAGCCAGAGGCAAAGAAATGTAGGGCACAAAGGAGCTTGACCAAACCCGGCATGGCATGTGACCGACCAGTCAGGGGCTCGAGGTCAGGTCTTAGATCCTCATAGAGCTCCCTAATAGCCCCTGTGCTCAGGCGGTAGAGGGAGATGACCTGGTCCTCACACATGTCCTGGAGCTGGGTCCTTGGCCTTTAGAGGTGAGGCTGGCAAGCCTGCAACTCCACACGCCTCCTGCGCCATGCCGGCACAGCCCCTGCCTGGCCTGCCCCCACAGCTGCAGGTCTGTGTTGCAGTTGGACTAAACTCATGCCCTGTGCCTCAGCCCCATGGACACCATCTCCCCCGTCAAGCAACAGCAGCCCCGAACACCTCCCACTGCACATGCAACAACCACAAAGCCCGCCATAAACTCCACCCCCTTCAACTCCTCTATCTCACACAAACTCAGACACTCACCTCCCCAACACTCACCAACCTAGCCACACACCTCCCCCACTGCTCACCAACCCTGCCAGTCACCTCCCCCACCACTCACCAACCCAGCCACACATCTCCACCACCACTCACCAACCCAGCCACTCTCCACACCAAACCTGCCTCTGACCCTCTCCTTGCTTCCTTGCTTCACCAACAACCAACAGCGCACGCCTTGTCTCCCTCGCCTACACAAACCCCTCAGCGTGTACCAGGTGTGCATGTGTAGTTATGTTTTTTTTTACTCTGCACGTGTTGCGCATGCGCAATTGTGTGAGCGCATCGGCTGCGTGCATTGCGCATGCGCCATGGAGACGCGGAAGGTGCATGTGCAGGATACCACGTTGCAAATGTGCTGTGCATGAGCGTGTGACATGAGCATGTGCTGCATGCCATTACATGCATGCGCCAAGCCTCACGTTCACGCACAGCGCATGTGTAATGTGGTATCCCACACACACACCTTCCGCATCTCTGTGGCACATGCGCAACACGTGCAGCTGACGTGCTCGCACCACTGCACATGCACAATGCGCAGAGTAAAAAAAAACCCATAAATATACATGCACACCTGGTACACGCTGAGGGATTTGTGTAGGCGAGGGAGACAAGGCGTGCACTGTTGGTTGTTGGTGAAGCAAGGAGAGTGTCAGAGGCAGGTTTGGTGTGGAGAGTGGCTGTGTTGGTGAGTGGTAGTGGAGAGTGTCAGAGGCAGGTTTGGTGTGGAGAGTGGTTGGGTTGGTGAGTGGTAGTGGAGAGTGTCAGAGGCAGGTTTGGTGTGGAGAGGTGTGTTGCAAACCAGTCGAGAGAGAGGTAAGGGGAGGCGAGGAGCAGGCGAGAGAGACAGGAGCTGAGTTGAGGAGCAAGCGGCAGGGAGAGGAGTGGAGGCGAGAAGCAGGCGTGAGGTGGAGCAGAGGAGCCGAGGGGCAGGGATGTGTGACAGGGAGGGAGAGGGCACAGAGGGCAGGGAGATGGAGCGACAGGACATGGCAGGAGGGGAGGAGGGGGGTCACCTGGTCAGCAGCATCCAGAGCCGGCAGGGAGTGTTGGGCCTGTGGTGGTTGCTGCAGGCCCATCAGGTGTGTTGAAGTCCACCCAGGGGCCACCCAGTGCCAAACGGAGGCGTATACTGGTGCCAGCTGAGGAACGGAGGAAGGCTGTGAGATTCAGCCAGCAAGAAAACCACATCCTGCTGGCCATTGTGTTGGAGCGGTATGAGGTGCTCTATGGCCGGCTGAGCACCAGCACCACTGTGGCCACACGTATACACGTGTGGGAGGAGGCACAGGAGACCATAGTCCAGGCAGGGGGACCAACCAGGGACCTGGACAGCCTAAGGAAGAGATTCAATGACATTAAGCATGGTGTCCATGCACACATTGTGGCGGAGAGGCAACATGCCATGGGCACCAGTGGGGGTGCCCCCTTTGCCCCAACCCTCACACCCCTGGGTGCACCATACCATGTGTGTGGTGGTCATATTGGTCTCCAAAAGAGGTATTTCCAAACTCCCTGTATGCTGCGGCAGACACCTGTGCATTTGGCTGACTCACACACATCAGCCGACACACCCACCGTGGCACCATGAGCTCTCTAAGGAAGATGTGCGATGTGTTCTGACCTCGCCTGGTGATTGGGTGGGCCAAACACATCAGCAGGGGCCACTACCATGACATAAGAACTACAACTCTAACTCTGTGGTCAGGACTTAGGCCTCCTGTGAATAGGGCTGTTGTGGCCGAATGCAACCAGAGCATGCACAAAACCACCTAGCTGAGCTATAGACCTATGTTATTTGGTCTAGGCCCTACCAGGGGTCGAGAAGAGCAGTGACACCCCAACAGCTGCAGGTACGCTGACACCAGCAGCTTTAACAGACCTCTGTGATCAGGTGTGGGCCTCCTGGTGTTTGGACACAGCAGTGCAATACCAACAGATGCAGGTACCCTGACACCAGGATTTCAAACATACCCCAGTAATCAGGTCTGGCTCTCCTAGAGGTAGGGTGGATGTAAACACATGAACTGTAGCACCTACCATACCAACACGAGTTATACCAGACCTCTGTAATCAGGTCAGGGCCTCCTGGGGTAGGGTGCATGTAAACACATGAACAGCAGCAACTACCGTACCAACAGAATGTATAACTGACCTGTGTAATCAGGTCAAGGCCTCCTGGGGGTAGGGTGATTCAACCACATGAACATCAGCAACTTCCATACCTACAGGATTTATGCCTGACCTCCGTAATCAGGTCAGGGCCTCCTGGGGTTGTGGTGGATTGAAACACAGAAAAAGCAGCAACTACCATACTAACAGGCTTTAAATATGATCTGTGTAATCAGGTCATGGCCTCCTGGGGGTAGGGTGATTCAAACACATGAACAGCAGCAACTTCCATACCTACAGGATTTATGCCTGACCTCCGTAATCAGGTCAGGACCTCCTGGAGGTGGGGTGGTTTAAACACATAAACAGCAGAACCTTCGGACCAACAGAATTTAACTATGACCTGTGTAATCAGGTCAAGTCCTCCTGGGGGTAGGGTGATTCAAACACATGAACAGCAGCAACTTCCATACCTACAGGATTTATGCCTGACCTCTGTAATCAGGTCAGGGCCTCCTGGGGGTGTGGTGGATTGAAACACAGAAAAAGCAGCAACTACCGTACTAACAGGCTTTAAATATGATCTGTGTAATCAAGTCACGGCCTCCTGGCGGTACGGTGGATGTCAACACATGAACTGTTGCACCTACCATACCAACACAAGTTATACCAGACCTCTGTAATCAGGTCAGGACCTCCTGGGGGAGGGGTGATTTCAACACATAAACAGCAGAAACTAACGGACCAACAGAATATAACTATGACCTGTGTAATCAGGTCAAGGCCTCCTTGGGGTAGGGTGAGTCAAATACATGAACAGCAGCAACTTCCAGGATTTATGCCTGACCTCTGTAATCAGGTCAGGGCCTCCTGGGGGTGTGGTGGATTGAAACACAGAAACAGCAGCAACTACCGTACCAAAAAGATTTATGGCCAACCTCTGTAATCAGCTCTAGGACTCCTGGGGATAGAGCAGATGTGTGAGGCTGCAACTGCCTCAACGTCCATAACACCAGGACTGTCAGACATCTTCAGTCAGGTCTCAGAACTCCTAGGGGTATGGTGGATGTACACACATGCACAGTAGCAACTTCCATACCAAGAGTATTTGTAACTGACCTGTGCAATCATGTCATGGCCTCCTGGAGGTAGGGTGTATTTATCCACATGTACAGCAGCAACTACCGTACCTACAGGATTTCTGCTGCACCTGTGTAATCAGGTCAAGGCCTCCTGGGGGTAGGGTGGTTTTAAACACATGAACAGCAGTAGCTACCGTACCAACAGGATTTATGCCTGACCTCTGTGATCATCTTTGGGAATCCTGGGGATAAGGTGGATATGCACTCATGAACAGCAGCAGCTACCATACCTACAGGATTTCAGCCAGACCTCTGTAGTCAGCTCGTGGATGCCTGGGGATAGGTCAGATGTGTGAGGCTGCAACTGCCTCAACTTCCAAACCACCAGGATGAGTGACAGACGTCTTCAGTCAGGTCTCTGGACTCCTGGGGGTAGGGTCAGGGCCGGATTTACCTATAAGCCATGTACGCCATGGTGTAGGGCCCACAGCTGGCAAGGGCCCACCCGGGGCCGGCCCACACACCGCAGGGCTTCAGAGGGAGCAGGGTAAGCTCGCGCGAGGCCCCGGCTCCCTCTGTACAGCCGCCAGCATGAAGAGACTTTTCCTTCACGCTGGCGGCTGTATGAAGAGCGACAGCCCGACATAATATGCATCACAGAGACATGGCTCAACCCGACTGACAATGTACTACTCAACCAACTAGTACCAAACAACTACTCAGCGTACAACTACCCACGCACCCACAAGCGTGGAGGAGGAGTCCTGATAATAGCGAAAACAAAACTAAAGTTCAAGACACAGAGCCTCACCGATACACAGCAATGTAACACAATTACCATCAAGAACAAGAGCATTGCAATCTGCCTAACATACAGAGCACCCAGAGCTCCACCCGACGAACTGGCCTTCACACTCGAAGAAGCCTGTGCCATAACAACAAACAACAAACCAGCGCTGCTGATTGGAGACTTCAACCTAAAGTCCACCAATGTCAAAGACGCAGAGGCCTTCCTTCAAGCAATGTCCTCACTTCAATTCACACAGATAATCAATGCACCAACACACAGACATGGATCATCCCCAGACCTCATATTCGCATCCAATTACCTAACATCAAGAGACCTGATTTCTCCACCCACCATTACCCCAGTGCCATGGTCTGACCACTACTTAATCGAGACAAGGCTGCGGTCACAAGAGGACCAGACAAACGAAAGAGCAAACATCTCACACACACAAAGACGATTCAAGCATTTCGACAAGGACGAATTCATACAGGACACAATACAACACCTGAACATTACTACAGACGACCTGGAGGAACAAGTTTCCAGCTGGAACAGCATTTTAGCCAACGCCGCCAAACCATCCGATGGCGGGACCGAGAAACAACACCACAACAAGAGACAAAACAAACCATGGTATTCAGCAAAAATACGAGAGGAAAAGAGGGAACTCAGGAAGATTGAACGGAGATGGAGAAAAAACAAAACAACTGCCGACCAGCATCTTTATCTAACGAAGCAAAAGCAATACAATGAACACATCAACCAATCAAAGAGGGAATTCCACACAAACATGATAAATACTTCCATCAACAAACCCAGAGAGCTTTTCGAAATAGTAAAAATCCTCACAAAAGAGCAAATAACAGAAGGGGAAGTACAAGTTGATCCACAGAAATTCGCCGACCACATCAAAGAAAAATTTCACTCCACAGAACAAACAACGCCTAGTAGGACCACCAGGATGGACGTACACTCCAAAACCTGGGGCACATTCTCCTCACCCTCAACAGAACAGATATCCCACATCATCTCTACAATCAACACAAGCACCGCTCCTACAGACCCATGCCCAGTGTCATGGGTCAAAGCCACCAAATCAAGCCTCATCCCCACCATACATAAAATGGTACACAACTCACTCACTCAAGGACTCATGCCAAAGCAACTAAAACTTGCCTCAGTAAGACCAATCACAAAGAAAACAACTCTCGACAAAAAAGATCCAGCAGCATACCGACCAATCTCCAGCATACCCTTCCTCGCAAAAGTCATCAAAAAAACGGTTCAACTACAACTTCAGGATCACATCGACAAACACGAAACACTCGACGACAACCAGCACGGATTTCGTCCCAACCACGGTGTCGAAACGCTACTGATCTACCTCTTCGACAGCATCCTAAGAATAATTGACAACACCAGGAATGGAATCATAATGATCTTCATCGACATCTCCTCAGCCTTCGACACAGTGGACCACAACACGCTCCTGGAAAGACTAAAGAACACTGGTATACATGGTATCACACTGAAATGGTTCCACTCGTACCTAACCGAAAGACAGCTACAGGTCAAGGTGGGACACATCACCTCCCGACCCATCAAAGTCCGTCAAGGAGTACCTCAAGGATCTGCGCTCTCAGCACTCCTATTTAACATCTACATCCAACTAATATGCAACATCATGAAAGAGAACAACATTCAATACACAATCTATGCGGACGACATCATGATATACACCCCGATATCAATCGACAACCCGGACTTCTCTAAGATAACAGACTGCCTTACACAAATGACCAGTTGGTGTCAAGACAACAACCTCGCAATAAACTACAACAAGACTGAAGCTTTAATCATCACTCGGAACCAAAGCTTCATACACCCACCAAATATAAAGATACAAAACACTACTATACCAATAAGGTCAGAAGTGAGATACCTCGGGGTTACGCTGGACAATAAACTCAATCTCAAGCCACACATAGACAAAACAATACAAAAAGCCTACTACAAGATGCGAATCATCAGGAGACTGAAACCACTCCTCGCCCCAGAACACTTCCGTACCGTCTGTCAAGCACTGATAACCCCACTACTGGACTTCTGCAATCCGATATACCTTGGACTACCGAAACAAGCCACCAAACCACTTCAACTGGCACAAAACACCGCAGCACGAATCATATCCGGAACTGCAAGACAGGAGCACATCACACCTACCTTAAAGGACTTACACTGGCTTCCAATCGGTGCATGCATCAGATACAAAACTATCATAAACCTATTTAAGATAAAACAGCACACATCAGCCAACAGTCTGCACACCCTCATACAACCAGACACCAGCACACGTCCTAGAAGAAAACAAACACACAACTGAGTCAGCACCCCAAGTGAATACAAACACACACGCAAGGACACAACAGACAGAGCACTCTCCATGGCTGCTCCAACAATATGGAACAAACTACCAGACGATTTGAGGGCAACTACAGACCTCAAGGACTTTAGAAAACAGCTGAAAACCATGCTGTTCATAGAACACTATGGACACATCACATAACCTAAGTGACTGTATAGCAGCACACGTTACCGCCCAACACTGTATGTATATAAAATGTTTTTAGCACCACTGTATATAGCCCACATTGTACATAGCTCAAACCAATCTAGCACACAATACAACACGCACCCAACTAAATTTTCACCCTCACTGCATGTATAACACACTCACACTACCAGATTGTTTGCTGTGATACCACCTTGATTTTTATGATAAGGCGGTTTAGAAATACTGTTAAATAAAATAAATAAATAAAATCTGTAAAACCGCGATTGCTGGGAAAGGTTAAAGGCAATGCCCTTTAACATTTCCCAGCATTCGCGGCTTCACAGATACAGCCGCCAGCGTGAAGGAAAAGGCTCTTCACGCTGGCGGCTGTACAGAGGGAGCCGGGGCCTCGCGCGAGCTTACCCGGCTCCCTCTGAAACCTCTCAGACAGCCGCGGTGCTGGTCGGGGGGGCCAAGGACTGCATGGGCTGTGATTGGGGGGGGGGGGACCTGGACCGGAAAAGGGCTAGGGGGGGGAACTTGGACTGGAAAGAAATGGGCTGTGATATATGGGGGGGGGGGGGGGAACAAGAACAGTAAAAGGGGAATGTGGGAGGGGGACATGTAATGGAAATGGGTTGTGATGGGGGGGGGGGACCTGGACCGGAAAAGGGCTATGGGGGGGGGGACTGGGACTGGAAAGAAATGGGCTGTGATGGGGGGGACCTGAACTGTAAAAGGGCTATGGGGGGGGGGACTTGGACTGGAAATGGGTTGTGATGGGGGGGGGGGACCTGGACTGGAAAAGGGCTATGGGGGGGTAACTTGAACTGCAAATGGGCTGTGATGGTGGGGGGGGGGAACTTGGACTGCAAATGGGCTGTGATGGTGCAGGGGGACTCGGACTGCAAATGGGATGTGATGGTGGGGGCTAGGACTGGAAATAGGCTGTGATGGGGGGGGGATAAGACTGGAAATGGCCTGTGATGTGAAGGCTAGCACTGGAAATGGGCTGATGAAGAGCTAGAATAGGACTGGAAATGGGTTGATGTGGGGCATGGGAGAATGGGACTAGAAGGGAGTGGATGCTGGGTGGGTCTAGAACTATAAGGGAACTGATTTTGGGGAGGACTAGAATGGATGGGGAATGAGAATGGAGAGGGGAAAAATATTTTGTGTGGAAGAAAAGTCTATGATGGGCTGGGTATTGGGAGAGTAAGAGGGGCTTGAAAATGGAAGGGTGAAATTTAAATGGATGATAAAGGAATAAGGAAAGAATTGGGGGAAAGAGCAAAAGGGAAACAATCAGTATGTTAAAGCAGAAATAGAGAGAGAATGGAAAACATCTAAAAGAGAAGAAAGGACAAATGGATAGCTAGCAGAAGACACGAAGAAACCAGAAGAAAGTTACTGGAGCAATTGCAACTGAAAAAATGCCCAAACAGAAGGTAGAAAAATACTTTTTATTTTGAATTTATTAACTGGAATATGTCTTTTTTAATGTATTTCTTGAATTCCGATGCTGATTTTGTCCCTATTGCCTCTTTATGTCAGGCAATTCTATACATCTATTGCCATTTCTGTTTTGGTAAGTTGATCTCGTTTTTATTTTTTCTGGGGGCCCACAATTTTTGTTGGCGTAGGGCCTCACTCAAGGTAAATCCGGCCCTGGGTAGGGTGGATTTACACATATGCACAGCAGCCACTTCCATACCAACACGATTTCTAACTGACCTCTGTGATCAGGTCTGGCCCTCTTGGGGGTTGGGTGGATTTTAACAAATGTGCAGCAGCAACCTCCGTACCAACAGGATATCTCACTGACTTATGTATGCAGGCAAAGGGCTCCTGGGGTTTGGATATCTTTAAAACACATGCACAGCAGCAACTACCGTACCAACAGGAGTTAAATATGACCTGTGTAATCAGGTCAAGGCCTCTTAGGAGTAGGGTGGATGTAAACACATGAACTGTAGCAACTACCATACCAACAGGATTAATAAAAGACCTCTGTGATCAGTTCTGGCCCTCTTGGGGGTTGTGTGGATTTAAACACATGTGCAGCAGCAACTTCCATATAGGGTTGCCAACTTTTTCACCGAGAAAAACCCGACACCTGTGGCTCGCCATGCTCCACCCATTCTCCTCCCCCAGTCCCACCCCTGCCCCGCCCCCAGCCCCACTCACAAAAATTACAGAGGATTCACTCACACCCACCCCCCTCAGTGCTGGTTCACTCACCCCCCCTCCCCTCAGTGCTGGTTCACTCACTCGCCCCCCTCCCTGCTGGTTCACTCACTCACCCCCTCCCCTGCTGGTTCACTCACACCACCCCTCCCCTCCCCCCCCTGCTGGTTCAATTACCCACCCCCATGTCACTCACTCACCCCCCCTTGCTGGTTCACTCACACCATCACCCCCCCTCCCCTGCTGGTTCACTCACCCACCCCCCTGTCACTCAGTCACCCCCTCCTGCTGGGTCACTCACACCAAACCCCCCCTCCCTCCCTCCTGCTGGTTTAATCACACCATAACCCCCCCCCCCCCTTGCTGGTTCACTCACACCCCTGCCCTGCCCAAGCCGCTTCTTCTGCTTTGTACAGAGCAGCGACTGCAATACACTTACTTTGAAAAGTAAAGAAACTGTGTGAGAAGCCCTCCGGTCATCGCAGAGCCCGAGGAAGTGATGTCCTGGGGGCGGGCTCCTCACAGGTTGTCTTTCCTTTTCAAATTAACTTTAGCTGCAATAAAGTTAATTTGAAAGGAAAGACAGCCTGTGAGGAACCCGCCCCCATGACATCACTTCCTCGGGCTCTGCCATGACCGGAGGGCTCCTCATACAGTTTCTTTACTTTTCAAAGTAAGTGTAGTGCAGCCGCTGCTCTGTACAAAGCAGAAGCAGCGGCTGCACTATTATGGGGAATCGCGTTCGCGTTTGCATTCGCGCCGCGGACTTCGGGAGGAAAGCCGGATTTTTGCTCTGGCCGCTCCCGATCTTGCGGCCAGAGCAAAAAACTGGCTTTTCAACGGCCGGTTTGACATCTGTGCCGGCAGCCGGCCTGGCCATGGAAAAACCGGCCAGGCCGGCTGAAAACCAGCCGGTTGGCAACCCTACTTCCATACCAACAGAATATCTCACTGACCCATGTATGCAGGCCAAGGCCACCTGGGGTTAGGGTGTATTTAAACACATGTACAGCAGCAACTACTGTACCTACAGGAATTATGCCTCACCTGTGTGATCAGTTCAGGGCCTACTCGAGGTAGGGTTGATGTAAACACATGTACAGCACCAACTACCATACCAACAGGATTTATGGCAGACCTCTGTGAGCAGGTCATGGCCGCCTAGGGATTCGGCATACTTGCACACAGCAGCACGGACACCTACTTTCATCACTGCTTGCAGCACAGAATGTTGCCTCTCCAATGTTGTACATGTAAGATGTGCATTTATTGCTGAATATTGTGTTGCACACCTTGCATTGTGTGACCTGATCCCATTCACTTACCTCATGTGGGTGGTCATCAATCCAATTAAAGCACCTAGTGAGGCGCCCCCATTCCCTCCTGACGTGGTGGAGGTCTTGCCTTCTAGATGATCCTGGAAATAATCTGTGCAGATCAGGTTTGCTAGGTGTTTTAAGTCACACCTGGTGAAGGCTGGCTGACGTGAGCGCCTCTCCATATTCACGGAAGTGACTGGGTTGCTAACGCATGCACACACACTGTGCATGCACGATGCCACGCACGCCACGCATGCACGTTGCCGCGCACGGCACACACTCTGCGCATGCACGGTGGTGCACTGTCACGCACGGCACCGTCACTCCCGGTACACGGCAACCAATGGTGGCGGTGCTAACATACGCAGCATAGCAGGCTGTTTGCCGTTTAGCCATGCCACTTTGTGGGGCTCCTTATGCCGGACATTCTGCCATGCCATGCTCTTCAGTTCCTTGGAGTACACGTCTACATTTAAAAAAATTTATGCTGCAGCCACACATTGCAGAGATGTGTCTGACTATTGTTGCTACAATTTGCAGCTGTCCTAGGCACTGGGGTATCAAACCCATCACCACTGTGGGAAGGCATTGTATTAACCAGTGTGCTATGCCTTTTAACATAGCAATGGCTGGCTACACAGCAACACCAGGTCATCTGCACACACTTTCAGCTGTGCTTACTGGGATAGTGTACGGCCACAGCTAAGGCACTTTACTGGCCACCTTAGGTTCGCCAACTGGGGTGCGTGAGTTGCTGGGTGTAAACAGAGGTTTAATCTTTCTGAGTGACTGCTACAGGCATAGACGGCCGTAGCCTCTAACAGTTTTCCAGAGAACTCAGTGTGTATATCGCTCAACAGCTAATATTGCAACCTGCCCCACACAGCACTCTTTCAACATACACACTGCATGCGACTGACCACACATACATAATTTATTTTATGTGCTAAGAGGCTTTGAAGTCATGATCTTGCGCTATGTTATATCCAGCCAGTAAAATAAATAACTTGGCCTACTGGGGGGAATGAACCTATAACCTCGCCCACTCAGGTCATTGTATTAACCATTGTGCTACATCAATATTCTTCTAAATGTAACTATGACTAGCCACTGCACAGGTGCAGGTCAACATACACACTGTCTGGTATGACTACCAGGTTAGGATAGCACCAGGATTACCCATGATGCACTTCACATGCAGAACAGCTGTCTACATCTGCCCACAAGATGGGGTTTGCACATCTGCTACATGTCAGCTGTGAAAGGGTGAGTGACCGTGCATGTTGATGCCACAGAATACCTACTGACCATGACATTTTGCTTGTTCTGTGCTCACCCTGATGGTGAGGTAGTGTGTCCAGCTCCAGGTCCACATTACACAGGTTGATTACAGTGAGCTTTACTGCAGGTCACTATCGACGATAGTGTATGAGGTATTCTTTCCAGACAGGCTTGGAAGTGTATATGTCCATGTCTAATTGGCATTAATGTGTCCCCCTTGTGGACCATGCTGCATACAACATAAGGCATATCCAGTGAGCTTGCCATGGACACCTGCTTCCGGAGGTGGGTGTGTATCACAACTCACATGATGATGATGTATGTAGAAAACCGTCCTCTCGGGTCAGGGTGGGTTACATGGTTTGCCTACAACAAACACACAATATCACCTTTTGTATTTAGGGGCAGTGGGGGTACATGATGAGTGACTGTGAGACCAGCAACCACAGTCCTAATGGCGACTGGACAGCTGATGCAGATCTGCACATGGAGCAGGGGTACTGGAAGACAGGTACTGTGCCTGGTCAGCTCAGCTAATCCCCACTACGATGTGGCCTTCACCAGCAGAGGGCAGTCAGTATGCACCTGCTGCACCCTGCATGGTGTTGCAGCCATACACATGCAAACTGCAGAAAGTCTGCTAGCACATACATAGTGCATGTTCGTAGCGGAACAATGTGTAGCTAAATGTGTGATTTTCCACAAACACCACTCTTGTTTATCAGTGATTGGGTCCCAGAAATGGCAACCCACAAATATCACATAAAATAGACACTGTTTAGCACTATGTGATAACCTACACATCCCATGGTCACTGCTCAGTCAGAGTGAGAGTGACCTCAAAGCATGACATGCTGTGTCCACTTTGTTCTTGCAGGTGGTGGTCACGCACTAACCTGTCTGATTGTTATGTTCCATGTAAACCGCGCTGATGCTGAATAGTGCGGTATAGAAGAAATTGTAAATAAATAAATAAATAAATAAATAAAATAAATAACAAAATGCCACCCACTGCCCTCTGCCCTTCCCAGTTGTCTCCTGCCCAGACCCCCCTATCAGGGACATACCCACAATACCTTGAAACTCATTATGCACATTACCAGACAAACGTTGATAACTGTGCAAGCATGATGGGCTCTGTACGGTGTTTGATGTCACAAACCACTGGGTAGACATATACAGACTCCCACACCTATTTCTGCATTGCGCAAAGATAGAGGTGGGTGCCAGCCGTGGCCAACACACAAGTGATGTGCACAATGACGGCAGTGTAAAGGCACGCAATACTGTTAGGGTCAGTCTCCGGGGTGGTAACCCCTGTCATAGGCCAATCTATAGGCACACTCCAAATAGATTTTAAAGGTTGCAAAGATGCATCTCTGATAAAACGTTGCCTTAGATTTTGATTTGTGATCTGACATTAAGCATAGTCACCTTTTCATACATATATGATTGTTTATTGTTTATAATCACTTATAATCACTTGATATACCGCCTCCCATTACATCGAGGCGGTTTACAATAAAACTATGAAATACATAAAATGGTTAAAAAAGAAAAGGAAAATAACAATACTTTAAAAAAATACTCTTTTCTTAAAAAAGGATAGGAGAAAAAGAAAGCCAGGATAGAGAAGATAGATTGCAAATAGGAGCAAACCATAGAGGAAGCAGAAATCACTGGGGGAGATTAAAAGCAGTAGAGAAAAACATGTGTTTTAAGGCGGGAGCGGAAAGTAGGCATGGACTGTTCTAAATGGAGGTCAGTGGGGAGGGAGTTCCAAAGAGCCGGACCAATGTAAAAAAAGGCTGATTGCCGGGTAGAGTGAAGGTGAGCTTGAGAGGGAGAGGGGAGGTGCAAGTGATTAATATGAACTGAACGGAGACTGCGGGTGGGAGTGTGAAAGGTTAATAGATCAGATAAATACTGAGGGGTGTGCAGATAAATAGCCCGATGGACAAGAGTGAGGATCTTGAACTGAATCCGAAAGTTTATTGGCAACCAGTGCAGATGCTGAAGAATGGGAGTGATATGGTCACGGGGAGAGGCATGGAGAATCATCCGAGCTGCAGTATTCTGTATAAGTTGTAATCGGTGGCGCTGGTATTGGGGAATGCCAGCATAAACAGGATTGCAAAAATCTAACCTAGTGATAACTAAAGAAAGCAAGAGGGCGGAAAGAGCCTGAGGGGAGAGAAATGGTCTGATGGCACGGATTCGTCTAAGACAATGGAAAGAACGACGGGACACCTGGGAAATATGATCATGAAACGAGAGATTACTTTCAAAAAAGACACCTAAATACCGAAGCTTAGTGACTAGAGATATTGAGGTACCCGAAAAAGATGGAGCAAGTGATGGAGCAGTAGAGCTGTGAGGAAACCATATAGCCGCGGTTTTAGAGATATTCAACACAAGACAGTTTGTAGAAAGCCAGGAAGAGACCATAGATAGACAGGCATTAAGGGGAGCAATATCAGGTTGGGAAGAGGATGTGTGGTATAGAAGGAAGATATCATCTGCATAGTAGTAACCCGAAATACCCGATTGCTGTATCAAAAGGGCAAGGGGGGTCAGAAAAAGATTAAATAAAAGAGGAGCCAATATAGAGCCTTGGGGGGCACCGCAGGAAAGAGGAAAGGCATCAGTAGTGACAGAAGAGGAAGTAACTGCAAATGACCGAGAGTGTAAATAAGAATAGAACCAGTGGTAAACAGTACCCCAGAGACCTTCATCCCGTAATCGAGCAAGAAGAAGAGAGTGATCCACCAGATCAAATGCAGCGGAAAGATCTAAAGAGACCGCCACCGTGATGTCACCACGATCGTGAGATGAATGAATTTCATTCAGAACTGCTGTAATAATGGTTTTGACACTATGTCCAGTGCTGCCATGTTTAAGATGTCATTGCTAGGGTATACAGGTGATGGTGGAGGTAGCTGCTGCTCCACACAGGTCCCAACAGGCAGATGCTACATAAGGCTATGGCTGGTGGAGGCCGTGTGTTTTGGTGTTTCTGCCTCTGTTGGCCGAGGCTCTGGGGCAGAGGTTCCAGAATCCAGTCCTGGTGGCCCAAACATGTTCAGGGTTTCCAGCATCCTCCTAATGAATATGCATGGCAGACATTTGCATATGATGGGGCAGTGCATGTAAATGCATCTCATTCATATTTATTAGTGACATCCTGACAACCTAAATGGTGTTTGGACATCCAGGACTGGTGTTGGGAAACTCTGTTCTGGGAAATAAACATGGTTATGGTGTATGTGATCTGCAGGGTAAATTATTGGGACATGGTCCACAGGTGCCCCATCTTGGGCTTGAACCCATGACTTCTGCCCCTGAACACACTGGCTGTGTGTACTGCACCAAACTGTTGCCACAGAAGCAGGTCATTCCCTGGGGATACCATTAGTGATCGTCAGACAGACCTTGTCTGTTGCATGGCACGGCACCCACCTAAACAGGGCTTGGACTTGTTCTACTGTGGGCAGATGGCATTGCCCCCTCCACTACCAGCAACCCTCCGCCACCATGCTGACATGCCCTTATGCCGGTGGTGCTGGTGGTGCGCAGTCCCAGGCCATCCAGTGTGCCGGTAGGCAGCTGCCTATGGTGTGGGTTCTCGGGTAGGTGTGCCTACATGGACATGCGCGCTTCCCCCCGGCACCGCCTGCCAATGTTCTGTGCCCTTGGGGGTACCTGCTGGGTAATATCCTCTGTGACACTGTGGGACACACACTCGTGCCCATGTTGGACCCTCGTCAGTTGCTGTCTTGCTTTACAGTTTCGTCATTCCTATGTGCCACCTAGGCATCTGCCTAGTCCTCACTGTGCCCCAGCTGGACCACAGCATGTGCCGCCTGCAGCCCCCTGTATCCCATTTACAGCATCAGTACAGTTGCCCTTTCCTACATGCCCACTCTGCTGTTGCTGCACATGTGCACGCCATAACAAACCTGCCCAATATAGACGACAAAAACCCTGATCACTGCTATTTCAATCTGGGTAGTGTTGTTTTATGTTTATCATTAATATCACTATGGGCCAGCTTGGTTATTGGGATTTCAAATGTGGTTCTGGTCATGTGGTTTATTTGCCTTTTTGGTTCCTGCACATGAATCACTACTATCACTTTTCTGGGTTTCCCTGCCTTTGCTGTACATTGCTGACTGCAATGGTTTCTCTCTCCTGCAAATGTGCCTCTAACACCAGGGTTTTATTGGCATTAGTGTTCAGACCCGGATTTCACAGCGTTAGTGTGCCTGGAGCCTCTCCCTGCCCACTCTCCGCCCATTGACCCCTATCTCTGCCCTCTGGGAGGCCTTACTCCACCCTTCAGACCTGGATTTCACAGCATTAGTGTGCCTTAATGCCGCTGCCAACGTTATCGCGCAATAACGTTACATTATTGCATGGTAACGTTACCGTATCACGCGGTAGCGTTACGTATCGTGCGGTAACGTTACGTATTGCATGATAATGTTACGTATCGCACGATAACGTCGCCGCTGCTATGTTAAGATGGTTTAGTAAACATATGTCACGTCAAAAGGTTCAGATGAAAGATTTGATAATAATGTAGAAGCAGTTCATAGATTGATGGAGATAAATTTGTATAAAGTTGAATAGTAAAGAGGCTATTTTAAAAGCACGATTCACGATTTGGACATCTGTGAACAGGCATGCAATTGTTCAAATCACAAAGATGTCCCCGGAAGCAGTTTAGAATCTGGGTCTGTGGATATCTCCAGCATGAGGACATCCAAGTCTGAATGGAGGCATGGCGGACTTATGGCCGGGGCATTCCTAACAACTTGGACGTTATAGCCTGATCTCAGAAATGCCCTGGATGTCCCAAATCACGTCTAAAGAAACCTACTCCATGCATGAACAGGCATCTGCTTGTTTTTTCATGCTAGCATCTAGAAGGTGTGGAGAAGAAGCTAAACTACTACCCCCTGTGTTTTACACTGAATCAATGAACATTGACAGGGAATGGGGGGGGGGGGGCTCATGTTTTCACTTGCTGTGCCATTGGACATTCCCTTATGCTAGCTTGCCTGAGATGGATGTTCTCAACCCAGGCATCACTAATGGGTGCCTGCTTATATGGATGTCCACGTCAATGACATCTATGTTCCTGAAATCAGCCAGAGATATAGACATCCCTGGTGTTTTACTGCACGTTCTGCCCTGGATGTCCTGAATTTAACTTGGACTTCCTTTCTATAATTCCCCTCTAAATCTATAACTAGAGCTTGTTCAAAAGATGGGGAACTGAGCAAATAATCAGTTAATCAGAACTTAAAAAGCTGTGAAAAAATGCTCAGAAAGCAAGATTCCTGTGTGCGTGCAGAACATGTGAATACTGGTATAGGAGAAGTCTGTTAGATTATGATATGTTGTGAAACAAGACTGAAAATAAGGAGGTGCAAACAATCTATTAGAACACCTGTTAGAAAAATGCTAGAACATCAGCCCTGCGGGCTTAACAGAGACGCGAGGAGACGCTCTCTCTTCGCGTCTCTCACAGCCTGCAGCCTGCACGGAGGGAGGGAGGAACGACCCGACCCGACCCGACCCGACGGCTTCAGCTTGTAGACGGGGCCCCCGCGGGTCAATCGGTGCTGCCGCGGCAGCAGAGGGGGCCCCGCGGCGGCAGCCACCAGGGTTTTTTTTAAAATTGTATTTAAAAAAAAATTTACTTGTTCTTTTTTTGTGGGCCCCTGCCGGCTGTGGACCCTACGCCATGGCGTACATGGCGTATAGGTAAATCCGGCCCTGCTACTATGTCCACCTGACTAACTCTCTTGCCATCTCTTTACAACTCTCAACTCTCTCCTCAAGGTGCCTCCACCTTGAGAACCCTCCTTCCCTTTCTGCCCAAACTTTGGCTGACTGTTTCCATGGCAAAGTCCACAAGATTACACTCCAATTCCCCACAAGGTCAGCTCCATTCCCTCTTCTCCCTCTTCACTCCCAACTCTTCCCCTCAACCTCTGCCACTCTTTCTTCCTGTTCTAAAATCTCTAAGGAGGAAACCACACATCGTCTTTCCTCCTCCAAACTCACTACTTGCTCCTCTGATCCTATCGCCACCCGTCACCTAAGCTCTATCATTCCTTCCAGCTCTCATATTCTCAACCTATCGCTCTCCACTGCAACTGTTCCCTCAGCCTTCAAGCATGCCATGGTCACAACTCTCCTGAAGAAACCCTCACTAGACTCTACCTGTCCTTCTAATTATTGACTCATTTCCCCCCTGCTCTTCTTTGCTAAACTACTTCAATGTGCAGTTCACTGCCATTGCCTTTACTTTCTCTCCTCTTAGGTTCTTCTGGATCCACTGCAATCTAGTTTTCATCCTTTACATTCTACTGAAACAGCTCTTGCTAAAGTCTCCAGTGACTTCTTCTTGACAAAATCCAAAGGCCTTTACTCTATCCTCATCCTTCTTGACCTTTCTACTTCTTTTGACGCTGTTGACCACTACCTTCTCAATAGCCTGTCCTTGCTTGGTTTTAAGGGCTCTTTGTTATCCTTGTGACATAGTATATGATGGCAGACAAAGACTGGTATGGTCCATCTAGTCTGCCCAGTAAGGTGGCTATTGTGGTTGTACCTGCTGCTCCATGCAGGTCACCCCCTCTGTTTGTTAGTTGCAGGTCTACAGAAACAGTGCATGCCCGCATGAGAGATGTATCAGCAGCATCTAGAAAGGGAAGGGCAAAGTGAACCATCCCTGCAAACACCTATCTACAGTATTATCCATGCACCACACAAATGTGCAGATGACATACACAGGTGCACCAACATGCAAACACATATCCCTTGTGAAACATGCTATCGCGTTAATTGGGTAGGGTCAGATGCAGGAAATATGCCTTTTTAACACATCACCATTTATTTGAGAATTTCTAAAAATATCTTCCCCTTCTACAAGAGATTTCCCTAGTTGATGTGTATCTTAAAAATATATACCCCACCACATATAAAAGAAGTCAGCAAAGATGCCCCAACAAATAAAAGGATAAAATAGTATAAGATCAAACCAATCCAAACAAGCTGAAAAGTAGACTTGCAGTTTGACACAGTGGTGCTGAGGTAGAAATCCAGGCAGGGCTGAGAGCTGGAAGGGTTAAGTGAAAAGGATATACCCCTCTTGGTGAAGTCATACCCTGGTACATGCTTGTCCCTCCCCTATTCCTTTGTCCTGCTGCTCTCTCTGCTTGCTAGAGGTAACTACTCTTCCTCTGCTTCACTAGAGATAAGAGTACAGTAGACTTTCTCCAATCGGGACTATACTGTAATAAAGTGATCAATCATGAAGATATGCTGTAATAATCTGATATGAGGTCTATATAATCTCTCTGAGCCCTCTGGTGGGGGCACAGAATTTGGAAAAACTATTTTCTCTGGGTCTGTGCACATTAAACCGTTGTTTCCTTCTAAGACTCTTTGGGTGTTTCTTTCTGCACTCATTTATCTGCTACAGTGTGTTTTAACAGGCAATTGGGGGGCAGATATGCGTGTATCGTAGAAGTGCTAGGGGTGTTTGCGTATATCAGTGGCTGTGTTTGTGCATTTATATGTGTTGGAGGGTGAGTGCATGTCAGGGGCTGCATACATATGTGTGTGTGTGTGTGTGTGTGTGTGTGTGTGTGTGTGTGTGTGTGTGTGTGTGTGTGTGAAGGAGTATAAGTGTGCATATCATGGGCTGTGTCAGGTACTGCATGAATGTGTGTGTGCAATGGGCAGTATCGGGGGCTGTGTGTGTGCGTGTTATGGGGAGTTTCAGGGAATGCATATTCTGTGTTGCAGAACATGTGCATGTGTGTATGTGTCATGGCGGCTATGTGTGTGGGTGGGTCATGGAGAGCAGTCAAGAGGTGTGTGAATGTATGTGTGTAGAGGGATTCATGCATCTATATGGGTGCCATTGGAAGGTTGTGGGGAGCATCAGTGACTGTGTGTATGCATATGTAGCCAGCACATGCATCTTTCTTTGTGCATGCAAACAAACATGCATATTGGCAACATTTGCCTGGCTGCCTGAATCCTCGACAAAAGGTATGATGCCTAAGAGAAAAACACAGGACATTAAAGTGAACACCCCCCCCCCCCTCCAAAGGTGGGTGTTTGAGAATGTACTGAATAATGTAGAATCGAAGGTAAATGGTCATTGTATGCTGCTGAAGAGGTAGCTACTGGGGAGGTCAGATAAGGGGCAATATTAAAACAGCAACCTGCAATAGCAGTCACTGGACTAGCAGAGCAGGAAAGTAAACATTTAGGGGGATATGCAAATCACTGCCTGTGCTGAAGGAGTGAGGGTAATATTTGCTCACATTTATTTCAGTTATTAAGATTGAACTTTAAATATATAGAACCCGATTCCATCCTGAACATCCTGGCCCTCTGTGCAGCTGGCCAGGACGCACAGAGAAAGCCGCAATTCTGATCCTGCAGAGGGCTTAGTGAGTAGCAACGAAAATTGCTGCTACCCATTTAGCCCTTTCCTCTGCCCCCACTCTGCCCCAGAATGCCCCCAACACACCCTGATGCTAACCACATAGCATCTGGGTGCGTTAGGAACTAATCCGGGATTTTCGAAAAGCACTACCCGCGTAAATCCCGGATAAGGCATTTACATGGGTTACTAGGGCAGTTACCCGTGTAAATGCCTTCGAAAATCGGGCCCAATGTATATATTTGTAAATAAAATGTAAATACTATTTAAGACAACCTTGTTCACAGCAGTGTGATTTTGAAGAGGTTTCCTGGGGTGAAAGGAGGGAAATCTACCTGCTAACACCTCTCTTCCCCAGCTGGAGGCACCAGGTGCCAAACTGTCAAGGATCAATGGAGCCCGCCCTTGAGGGGACTCCAGCTAAGCCAGTCCCAGACCCAGAAGTGCACCCAAGGGGGCACTACAAAAACAATAGTAGAAAGAAACAGCAGGCTTGAAACTTTGAGTAATCACAATCAACACCAGTGCCGTTTTCCCAGGGTTAACGTTCAGAATGTAGGCAACATTTTTTCACCACACACAGCTTAAAAAAAAAAAGAGCAAGTCACGTAACCAAAAAATAAATAAATTGGTGACCTCTAAACTCTTAACAAAGCAAGAAATTACATCGTAAATCAGAGGAAAAGGACATAGGAAAGGACACCTCATCGCTAGCCATCACAAGAGGTCTCCTTCTTTTAAAAAAGTTGATTTTCAAGTAACTGGCAATGGCCCTCAAGCACCTAAAGGCAAGAAACTGCACACCTTCAGAATTAATCTGCATTGCCCCAGTGGATGCAACATAATATATTATAAAGCAAAGGGAGTAAATGATGACCCTTTTGAAGGAGTCAAAACAACATTTTGAACAGAAATGGCCACTGATCTCTCGTGCAAACATAAAAAAATGTCAGACACTTGAACACAGGAACCCAACGGCAGGAGAAGAGGTTCTCCACTGTGTCTAGTACCAATTCCAACTTGAGAACTAGCCGGCAGATATTTATAAAGTGCTTGGACATCAGGGACAGGTGCTGCACAGCTAATTGCTTTTTAAAAAATATCCTGCAGCTTTAAACCATGATGTCCACATGGCACTGTGGATGAAGAAGACTTAGGAGGAGGAGCAGCAGCAAATATGCAGGAGGGTTCAATCATGCATGCCCCAAAGAGTTTTCTAGACTTTTCTGGGCTCTGGGAGAACAGGACTGACCTGGTGCTATCAGAGATGATGTTACCCATCTGTGTGTCTAATTATATCCTGCTTGTCTGTGGAAAACCAGATATACAGTGCTGGAATTTATCCAGTGTCTGATGCTAAATATCTTGTTTCGCTGAATAGATCTGTCACTATCTGGTCAGCAGCAACAGCCACCAACCGGACAGCAATACCCAGCCAAAGTCAGGACAGCCATAGACCAGCCCCATCTTTAACCACTCAGCCATCTGGCTAGTAACTCAACTTCACTGTTGCCCGCATAGCAATCAGGATCATCCCTGATTTGCCCCAAGACCGCCCTGGTTTTTATGCGGTTTCTGGAAATATTTATCAGCACTATCTGCACAGTGCCACTGAATATCAGGATTGCCGTGTTTTAGCCGGTGAGCAGGTCTGCTCGCTGGCTAAAATGCTTTGAATATACCCTCCCATGGCTTATATATTTGGGTGCGCCAAAATTAGGTATAACTTTGGCTGATATAGCCCAGGGTATAAGCAATGGGAGTTATTTTTGATTTCCATGTCTAAAAACAAGCACTTACATTTGGAAATGACTCCCACATGGAAATGGACATTTTAGAAAGGAGGCCACACATGGGTGTCCTTGCTAGAAATATAGAAACATAAGAGCAGGAAAAGACCACATGGCCTATCTAGTCTGCCTTTCCATATCAACTACAATAGTCCCCTTTTTTCCTTAAGAGATCTTCTGTGTTTGTCCCATGCTTTTTTGAATTCAGATACTGTCCTCGTTTCTACTGCCTCCGCTGGGAGACTATTCTACATATCTACCACTCTTTCCGTAAAGAAATATTTCTGCATATTACTCCTGACTCTATCCCCTTTCACCCTTGTAGCAGAGTTTGCTTTCAATTGAAAGAGGCCCTCCTCCTATGCTTTTATGCCATGGAGGTATTTACAACATCATATCTCCTCTACCCTGCCTCTTGTCTAAAGTACACATATTAAGATCATTAAGCCTGTTCTCATATGCTTTACAACGAAGACCACTAACCATTTTAGTAGCACCCTCTGCACCGACTCCAACCTGTTTATATCTTTTTGATGGTCTGGTCTTCAGAATTGCACACAATACTCCAAATGAGGTCACACCAGAGACTTATATATAGGCATTATCACCTCCTTTTTTTCTGTTAGCCATTCTTCTCCCTGTGAACGCAAGCATCCTTCTGGCTTTCACCGTCATCTTTTCTACCTGTCTAGCTGCTTTAAGACCATCAGAGAAAATCATGCCCAAGACGTGCTCTTCTTTCATGGACAGAAGTATTTTGCCCCCTACACTGTATCTTTCCCTTGGATTTTTGTAGCCCAAGTGCATGACCCTACATTTTTTAGCATTAAATCTCAGCTGCCAAATTATTGATTATTCTTTAAGCTTAACTAGATCCCTCCTCATGTTATCTACTCCTTCCTGGGTATCTACTCTATTGCAGATTTTGGGATCATCTGCAAAGAGCCAAACCTTATCTGACAGACCTTCCGCAATATCACTAACAAAGATGTAAAAAAGAATCAGACAAAGGATAGATACCTGCTGCACACCATTAGTAACTTCCTTCTCCTAAGAGTGAGCTCTATTTACTTGTACCCTTTGTCATCTTTCAATCAATGAATTTCTAACCCAGTCAGTCATTTTAGGGTCCATCCCTAAGGTGCTAAGTTTGTTTTTAAGTCGCCTGTGCTGTCAAAGGTTTTACTGAAATCTAAATATACCACATCTAGAGCTCTCCCTTAGTCCAACTCCCTGGTCATTCACTAAAAGAAATCAATCAGATTTGTCTGACAAAACCTGCCTCTGGTAAGCCCATGCTGCCTCGCATCCTGCAATCCATTGGACCCCAGAAACGTCACTATTCTCTCTTTTAAAAGCATTTCCAATAATTTACTCACCACAGAGGTTAGACTAAGCAGCCTGTAGTTTTCAACCTCATCCTTACTTCCACTTTTATGTAAAAGAACCACATGCACCTTTCTCCAGTCCTCTGGGACCACTCCCTACTCCACAGAAGCATTTGAATGGTCAGTCAGTAGAGCTGCTATAACGTCTCCAAGTTTCCTCAATATTCTTGGGTGTATCTCATCCGGTCCCATCGCTTTGTCTTCCTTTAGTTTAGTTAGTTCCTCACAAATATAGTCTTCTGAAAATCGAAAAAGATCTGTGTCACTTCCTTTCTTATTTATGAGTGTTTTTTGAGATCCTGCTCCTGGCCCTTCAGCTGTTAACACAAAACAGAAATACTTGTTAAGCAATTATGCTTTATCCTCATCAGCTTCTACATATTCCTCCCCTTCACCCTTGAGTCTGAAATACCACTTTTGTCCTTCCTCATCTCAGTAGTATATCTGAAAAAAAATGTATTATCCCACCATTTTATTGCGTTAGCTATTTCCTCTTTTTGTTGAATCTTTGCTTTCTTGAATACTTTGTCAGCCTCTCTAAGATTTTCCAAATATAGATGCCTGTCTTCCTCTCTCTGTGATCTCTTGTATTTCATGACGGCCTCCCTCTTTTTCTTCACCTTTTCAGCTACTTCTTTTGAGAACCATAGTGGCTTCCTTTTCCTTTTCCTTTTATTGACCATTCTAACAAAAAGGTTGGTTACCCATAAAATATCCCCTTTCAGTTTTGCCCACTGTTTTTCTACATCCCACAGCTGTTCCCATACCGCAAACGACTGGTTGAGTATTGGCCCATCTTGGCAAAGTTAGTTTTCCTAAAGTCTAAGACCCTCGCTTTTGAATGGATTTTATCAGCCCTAGTACTAATACTGAATCACACCATCTGGTGATCACTAGATGTGAGATGATATCACACTGTGACATCATAACACTTTCCCCGTTGGTAAGCACCAAGTCCAGTATAGCCCCTTCATGTGTGGGTTCTGTTACCAGTTGCCATAATAGTTCTCCCTGTAGAGAATCCAGGATCTCCATACTTCTAGATGAAACCACAGCAGAGATGTGCCAATCAACATCCGGCATATTGAAATCACCTATTAGTAGTACTTCTCCTTTCATGGCAATACTGTGCATGTCTTCTATTAAATCTCTGTTCACTTCTTCTCCCTATGAGGCAGATCTATATATCACTCCAATGCAAATGCATTTCCTTTCCCTCTTTCTAGTATAACCCACAGTTCCTCCTTGCTCCCTTTAAGCCCTGCAATTCTATAGTTTTAGTATTATTTTTTAGATACAGTGTCACTCCTCCTCTCCTTCTTCCTACCCTGTCCTTCCTGGATAAAGTAAAGCCCAATATAATTATACCCCAATCATGGTCCATGAGCAATGTCTCTGTAACCACTACTAAATCCAAGATAGTCTCTTCCATTAAATCCTCAACATTTGGGATCTTATTTTGCATGCTACGGGCATTTATACATACTGCCTTCCTACTGCCCCTTTATCCATTTCTACAGAGATATTTAACCTTTCGCTTGCCTGGGGGCTTTCATTAACCTGTGGGCTTTCTTAACCATCACCAATGAATCTAGCTTAAAGCCCTCTTCAGTAGGTTAGCCAGTCTACTGTGGAAGACACTTTGACCCTTCTTGGACAGATTCAGCCTTAGAACATCATCCCATGGTCCAGGAAACCAAAATGCTCTCGATGAAACCATCCAGGCAGCCATATATTCATCTCCAGGATGCGAGCTTCTCTGCCTTGGCCTTGCCCTTAACAGGGTAGATTGAAGAGAACACCACCTGTGCACCTATTTGCTTCAACCTTTGTCCCAGAGCCATGAAGTCAATTTTGATACACTCAGAGGGTTATCTAGCAGTATCATTTGTGCCAACATGGATGAGCAACATTGGATGATAGTCAGTAGGCTTGATGAGCCTCGTCAAACTCTCAATAACATCTCAAATTTTGACACCTGGCAGACATCACATCTCTCTGGACATCAAGTCTGGTAGGCAGATGGATGCCTCAGTACCCCTCATAAGAGAGTCACCAACTACCACTACCCTTCGCTTCCTTGACATCACTGATTCTGCAACTTTGGGATGCTTGAGCTCTGGTTCCTCCCCTTCCTGAGATGTTTTCACCTCCTCCACTTCCAGGACTGTAGCCTCCCATCTTCACCTCTGTCAGAGAGTTTGTCTGTTTCCAGAAGCATCTCATCAATGTACTTCTTCAGCTTGCAGGCATCCTGCATATGGAACTGGTCCTTCAACTGACATTGGGCTCTCTGCCTGGACAGAAGCAGAAGGTGTAATGGGGGCAACAGCTTTGGCAAAATGATTTTTCTCAGCCATTGTTCAGTTGGTGGAGCTTTGGTACCTGTTGGCATAAAAGAGATAAACCTGCCAAATTCCCTAGCTTTTCCTCAGTCTTTTAATAGAAAAAGTGCTGTTATATGTCCCTGTGTGTAGTTAATTGTGGAATTGCCCTATAATGCAAAAATGCTCACATGGGTTGAGTAGGGAGGGATCTAACATCTGCTGAATCCAGTGGCTTCAAAGAGCTTGCTCTGAATGGGAAGCTGGAACAAGAAACAATTAACTCTAACAGACAGAGCTTTGCCCAACACCACAAAAAAATTACCCTTTTTCAATATAGAAAAATAATTTGCTTTTAAAAATGAAAACCAAAACCCCTTTAAGAGCTCTCAGGCAGAGAGATTGTATTTAAAAGCCACATAGTATTACCTTGCTTGCAATGGAGTCCCGGTTAGAAATCCTGGTTCTCTTCTTATCTCTCCCATCATACTTTCAGCATTCATGCTAATGGATCTTCCTCTACTGTTATCCCACTCTCAGTTGGTGTACCCCAAGGAACTGCCTTGGACCCACTTCTTTTCTCTCTCTATACTCAGTCTCTTGGTGTACTCATCTCCTCCCATGATTTTCCGTACCATCTTTACACTGATGACTCTCAGATCAATTTCTCTACACCTGAAATCTCTCCTGCAATCCAGGCCCAGATCTCTGCCTGTCTATCTGACATTGCTGCTTGGCTGTCTCACTGCCATTTGAAATTGATCATGGCCGAAACTGAGCTTCTTATTTTTCCCCCTATCTGTGCCCTTCTGTTCTACTGCCAACTCCAGAATTAATTCCTTTCACCTTGCTGCTCCTTATACCTGGAGCAAACTACATGAGTCTGTATGGCAGGCTTCATCTCTGGCCCTTTTCAAATCCAAGCTGAAACTCACCTCTTTGAGGCTGCTTTTGGATCCTGATCTGCCTCGTTTCCTATGTATTTCCTTACCACTCCCCTAGATATATTCTTGTCCTCAGCTGTTGTGTTGTCTGTCTTAACTAGATTGTAAACTCTGATGAGCAGGGGCCATCTTATACATGTTTCTATACAGCACTGCGTATGTCTTGTAGTGCTATTCAAATGGTCAGTAGTAGTAATAGTATTACTAGTAGGAATAGGCATGGATGCTACTGCTCAACATTTCTGAAATCGTGCCCAAAATACCTTGGACACTCCCTCACTATGCCTCGTCCAAGTGGATGTCTCTGCGCCTTGAACATCCCTGGAGTCATTTTGTGAAATGGCTTCATGATTTGGACATCTGTATACCCATAGTGTATGCATATTTCTCTGTATGAATTTTCAGAAAAATGTATGGGTGTGTTTGTGCTTTGAACATAACCTCAGGGAATTTATGCACATACATTTACAGCCTACTGTTAGGCAAGCACAGATTTTCCAGATTAAAATATGCACATATATGTACATATTTTATAAAATATGAATGTGTATGGTGCTTCCCAATTTGCCACCATCTAAACCCCCACCCTCCTTTAATCCTGATTCTTACCACTTGCTCATTCATAAGCCTCTAATAATTTTTAATAATAAAATTGCTCTGTGATATCTTTGTACCTGTCCAATTTGGAAAAGAAAGGCCAACACGATATGGAGAACGATGAGGAAATACATTCGTTTATCTGGTCCATGCTGATTGATCACTCCAAATTCCAACTCCTCTGGTGCTTAAAACATAAATCATTCAAACCCTGCACATAAAATTATCAAGTACAATCAGAAGCAGAATTGCTTATCAAATCTCTGACTTCAGGTGACTAAAGCTTCACAGATCTTTGTCTCTCTTCAGTAACCTTGTGCAAGCAACTGAAATGAGACAATTTACAACAGAAAGCATCAACAATATCATTCTGAAATCCTTCCACATGTTATGCCCAGAAGGAAATGCTTCTCCTCAGATAGTTAAGCACTATCTTCCACAACAAATTCATTACCCCAGAGCACTTTACTGATTGTCTGCTAATTTCCTCAACTACTTCTATGATGTCTGACTGGAATATTGCCATGTTTTTAGTTAAATGATTTCCCCAGTCTGAAAAAGCAATTAAAAAAGGAAAAAAAGACTTCAACAAAGATATTCTGTGTGATCCTGTGCAATTGATCTAGCCAAAGATTCATACATAACGTTATCTAAAAGTAACCAACAAAACCTTTGACCCATGGTAATCTGCAAATACCATAATATTGCAGTTTGACAGTAATAACATTTGCCAATGTGAAATATAATTAAAGTTGCAAATGGAGGTAGGGTGCTTCAGGGACCTCTACTAGAATAGTGTGCCCCCTTAGAAGGGTCATACCAAGTGGATCAGATTACACATCCCTTTGGGAGGTTACTGAAATAACTATATGTAAAGCAAGAGATTCCTAATGACTATGGGGAGAGTTTGGTTGGTTTTAGTGAGTGCAGTAGCTCTTTGCTCTGCTACATTTTAGATTCAATTGTGAAGTTTTGAGTTTAGTGTAGGAGCTGTCAACCCCAGACCATGCTCAGACAGTCAGGTTTTCAGGACATCCTCCATGAATACACTTGATATAGATTTGCATACAGTTGAGGCGGTACATATGATTCATGGTGGATATCCTGAAAACCTGATGAACTGGGTGAGCCCCGAGGACTGGTTCAAGAACCACTAGTTTAGAGTGTAACAGAAGTATAAGGAGAGTCATAGAACAAATATTAGTGAGGAGAGAATCCCCTTATGTAGGTTTTGGTTAACACTGGAAGGAGATTGAAGTCCACCCAATTTGTCCAAAGGAGAGAGTGAGCACCTCACCTGAGAGACCCAGCTACCGACAAGATTCAAGGAGATTAGGATATCCATTAGGAAATCCCATGGGAAGAGCGAGGAACTGAAGGACTACCACTAAAGGACTACCACTAAAGGCAAAAAATAAAGGGCAGAACAGCCAAAAGTAAAAAGTATAGAGTGGGAATAACCTGCACAGAGTGGAAGCTACAACCATATATACCATACCAAGCAGACTAGATGTGCCATGCTGGTCTTTATCTGTCATCATTATCTACATTGCTATACTATAACAAGACAGCTGAAGAGAGAGATAAAAGCTAAGTAAAGTATATAGGCAAATAAGGAATCCCAGGTTTGAAAAGGGAATTCTCAAAGATGAAGTTTACTTTTTCCAAAGCCAGCGAGAAAACCAAGCACCAAAAGGAACATTTGGACTCAGGGGAAAGGACAATCAGAGGTCCCTAGAAACAATTATTTATTTAAACTTGCGGATGTAACCAGGGGAACTCATTCCCAGTGTTAAAATGTTACAGAGTCGTGGGCACATTCTTTTTCCTGCTATTGGAGTTCCTGTCTACCTGCTGATTGGTTCCCAGAGTCCTGCTGAGGCGGTCCTGATTGGGGCGGCATCCTAAGAGGGCTATAACAGCTGAGCCCTTCTCGCGGGACGCGAAGCGGGCGTGTCCCATGGGCATGCCCGAAGGGGCAGGCCCTGCCCCTTTGGCGCCCCTTCGGCGAAGTTTTGGCGTTCGAGGTTCCCTGTTATGGGGAAGAGGAGGAAGCGCTATCCGCAGCCTTTGCAACCCAAGGTGGGGAAAGTAGTGGGCCCGATGGACGCGCATGTTTCTGTGGGCGAGGTGCCGCCAGCGTCCGCAACATTTTGTGAGGGCTTGTCGGAAGTATCAACAGTGAGTATTCTTTCCTCCAACAATGATTCCCGCATTTTGGGTTCTACTCCCCCCAGCACAGAGGTTGAGCACTTGTCTGTTAAAGACCCTTCTGCCTCGGGTCTGGTTAAAGTGGCTCAAGATGGGGAACTGCTTCCTGTGTCTTTTCTACGAATGGCGGAGCTTCCCCCTCCCTTACCTTCAGTGATAAGTTTTCCTTCTGTTGGTGAGGCGTCGGCCCCACCGGTTGATTTGTCTTTGAAGGACATTTGGCTAGTGACTTCACGTATTGAGTCGGTATTGGGTGCATCCCTGCAGAAAATTTCAGATTTTTCCAAAGCTACTGTACAGAAATTGTCCGATCAGGATAAGCGTTTGATTGCAGTGGATCAACGACTTAGTTCATTAGCATCTGACGGTGCAGCTTGTCAGAATTTGATGGCTACTTTTGTGCGGGATTTTAGTGTTTTGCACTGTCAAGATGAGATGTTGGAGAATTCTTTACGATCTAAGAACCTTCGGTTGCTGAATTTTCCACGCACGCACTATTTGTCTCCATTAATATTATTTCAGAAATATCTCAAGGAAAATTTGTTGCTAGCAGATTTTAATTCAATTGTGGTGTCAAACATTTATTATGTTTTTCCACGTAATTTAATTCAGCCACTTGGGGAGGAGGGTGAGGGGGCTCCTCCACATGATCATAGGGCTTCTTCCACCTTAGATATTTCAGCTTTTCTAGAATCTACTTCAGATGATATTTCCTCCAGGGCCACTTTGTTAGTTACTTTACTGTCAGAGATGGATAAGGATAGAATTATGAGAGCTTACTTTAAGAAAAAATCAGAGAAATTTTGTGGTCAGATAGTGCAGATGTTTCCCGATGTATCCAGGGCCATGCAAGTTCGACGCAAGGCGTTTTTAGACTTGCGCCCATGGGTGTTGGCCCTTGGAGCTGTTTTCCACCTTAAATTTCCGTGTAAATGTTTGTTACTTTATCAGGGTGAAAGATATGTTTTTTTTTAAACTGCTCAGTTGTCAGATTTCTTAAAAAGTAAGGGAGTATAGATAAATTCACTCCAGGAACCGATTGTGGTGTGATATATTTTTATTTCCTTTTTTCTTCTTTTCTTATTTGATCTTAGTTTTGGATGCACCCCCTTGAAGTGGTTGTTCACTTTTTTCCTGTTGTGCATTTCAATTGTTGTTTGAAATTACTGAAGTATTGTCTGTTTCTTGTATTGTATGCATAAAACTTTATAAATAAAAATTAAAAAAAAAATGTTACAGAGTCATCGGTGACAGTAAAGTTATGCTGGAACGTCACTCAGGATTCAGAGTGTCATCTATTTGATAGAAGACATGCCTTGGAGGATAATCCTGTCTCCACCCCACTGACAGACTCACTTCAGGGTTACTGAGTACCTGCTACGTGGATAAATGCCATTGAGTCAGGTATACAGAAGCTTTGTCCGGATAGAGCCACTGATTGTCACTACAGACTGCTTCAGTGCTATGCAGATAGTGTTAGATGGTCTGAGGCTCAGCTGGGGCAGAGACCTGACTTATCTGGATGATGGTGATTTTCTGCACCTCTATGCAGATGTTGTTGTTGTTGTTGTTGTTAAGGGTCATCAAGTCGGTGTCAACTCATGGTGACCCTCTGGATAGTTGTTCTAAATTGTGTTCGGTGTTCAGTCAGGTGGCTCATTGTTGACAGACTGGTACCCATAGCTGCTGTTATTGTATCGATCCATCTCATTGCTGGCCTTCCTCTTTTGCATTGACCTTCTATCTTCCCAAGCATGAAGCCTTTCTCTAATGATCTCTCTCTTTGCATGATGTGTCCAAAGTATGAAAGTCAAAGTCTTGTCATCTGAGCTTCTAAAGAAAGCTTAGGTTTGATCTGCTGTAGTACTGACTGGTTTGTTCTTCAGGGAGTCCATGGTATATGCAATATTCGCTACCAGCACCATAATTCAAAGGTATCAATTTTCTTCTTGTCTATCTTTTTCACTGTCCAGCTTTCACATCCATATGATGTTATTGAAAATACTATGGCTTGAACAAGTCGAATCTTTGTGTGGAGAGAGACATCTCTGCTCTTGAGAATCTTGTCTATGTCTTTCATAGCCATTCTGCCAACAGCAATGCGTCATCGGATTTCTTGACTGATTGTTGCTTCTTTATTGATAGTTGATCAAAGTAGGTTAAAGTTGTCCACGATTTCAATTTCTTCTCCTTCAACGATGAACTTGTTGATTTTGACAGTTGTCATGATCTTTGTCTTCTTTACATTAAGGTACAGGCCCATTTTGAGACTATGGGGTATGTTTACTAAACTGCGGTAACGTTACATAATGCGCGTTATGTAACGTTAATGATCATTAAGTAATGTTAACGCGTGTTTTGAGACGTTAACGATCGTTAATGTCTCATAACGCGCGTTATCGTTACTTAACGATCGTAGACGTTCCGCAGTGTGGTAAAACACCGCAGAAGGTGGAGAGAGGGCGGAGAGAAGGGGTCAATGGGCGGAGTGTGGGCGGGGAGAGGCTCCATTCACACTAACGCGCTGATCTGAAGAGCTGAATCCTAATGCGATTGAAAACTTGCCGTTAGATGCACATTTGCAGGGGAGAGAAACCATTTAAGTGTCAGCAATGCACAGCATAGGCAGGGAAACCTACAAAAAGTGATAAGTGTGATACATGTGCACAGAACAAAAGGGCACATAAACATTGAAAATGACCTCAACAAACTAGAAAAAAAATAACCAAGCTGGCCAATAGTGATAATATTGGGAAACAGAAAAAAACACTACCGAGAAAGCTCCCAAAAAAAGATTTTAAGCGTGGAAGGGTCTATGCTCTATCCCCCGACAAGGTGAATGATCCCACAGTGAAATAGCGCTGATCAGGGCTTTCCCTTGTTATTGGACAGGTTTCCTATGGCATGCACATGTCCCGCAACAGCAGGGTGGGCATGTCAGAATGGGCAACTGGACAGATGCTGGAAAAGGGGATACAGAGGGCCGCAGGCGGCACATGTTATGGTGCAGCAGAGCCACAGTGCAGACTAGGGTGATGCCTAGGTGGCCCATACGAATGCTGAAACAGCAGAGCAGCCAGACAGCAAATGATGAATGCCCAACATGGGCATGATTGTGTTTCCCACAGTGTCACAGGGGATAGTACCCAGCAGCTACCCCCAAGGGCACAGAAGAGTGGCAGGCGGTGCTGGGGGGAAGCGTGGACAGCTATGCAGGCATCCCTACCCCAGAACCCGCACCTACCGGCACACTGGATGGCCTGAGACTGCTCACCACCAGCACCACCAGCAGAAAGGCATGTCAGCATGGCGGCAGAGGGGTACTGGTGGTGGAGGGGGCAGTGGCAGCTCCCACAGCAGACCATGGCCTAGCCCTGTGTAGGTGGGTGCCATGCACTGCAACAGACAGGCCCTGTCTGACGAACAGTCATGGAATCCCCAGGGAACGCACCATTTCTGTAGCAACACAGTGGCATAGTGCACACAGCCACTGTGTTCAGGAGCAGAAGGTCACAGGTTCAAGTCCCAGCTGTGGTATCTGCCAACCCAGTCCCCATATTTTACCCACTACTAAAACATGGTAATACAGACAGAACCGTTAGTGCAGATAATGTAAACATGCCCAAAACACCTACATTTTACCCTACAGAGCACAGACACCATAAACATGCACATTACCTAGAGCAGAGTCTCCCAAAAGAGGTCCTAGAGAGCCAAACACCATTCAGGTTCCATGCTGCCTCCAAAACATTTGGCTGTGGTGCATTTCTATGCAGCGCCCCCATGATATGCAGATATATCTTATGCATATTCATTAGGGACAGCATGAAAACCCGAACAGTGTTTGGCCCACCAGGACCGGAGTTGGGAACCTCTGCCCTAGAGCAGCGGTCAACAGGGCAGACACACCCGCATCCACAGGCTCCATTATCCAAAGTCACCTGGAGAGGCAGGATAGTGGGCCCTGTGTGCATCTCCCAATACTAGCACTTGCATACCTTAGCAATGCCACCCTAAACCTGGGAACACGGTACACATCTATCAAAAGGTTGCTATGATTAATGCAGATAGCAATTCCTAGGTTAAGCACAATTCTCTGATTGAGCTGCATCATAGCAACCTTTCTGATGTCTGTGGAGTGTGCTACAGGTCTTGTGTCTGACAGTGTTTACCACCCTGGGGAGTGACTCCAACAATATTGCGTACCATAGCCATGCCTGCACTGTGCCAAGGACTGGTGCGGTGGCCAGGGCTGCCAAAAGCCTCTATAGTTGCACAATGCTGGCATAGGTGTGGGAGTGTGTGTCTGTCTATCCAGTGTGTGGTGGCTGCTAACACCTTCCTCGGCCCACACTGCTTGCACTGGTGCCAGTATTAGCCTGCCAAACTGTATAATGAGGAGCACAGTACTGTGGGTATAGCCTGGACACGGTGGCCTGGCCTGGATGCATCTACACAGGGCATAGGGCATAGGGCAATGGCTGGGACATTGTAGTGCCCGGCCACCACCTGCACGGAAAGGATGGCCACAGCATGTCCTGCTGGGAGGTCACTCTCACCCTGACTGTGCAGTGACCACAGCATGGCTGGGTTCCTCCATAGTGCTGTACAGTGTTTCTTTTAAGTGATATTTATGGGTTCTGTTTTCTGGGGCCAGCCAGCCTTATTCATTAGGCACATTGGGGAATCAAACCCATGACCCCTATACCATCATTCAGTGTAGTAACCATTGTGCTACAGATCTGTTTCTGTGTTTGTATGTCTGCGCACCTTTTTAAGATTAACGCGCGGTAACGTGCCATGGCTCCATCATGTAACGCTCGTTAATTTATGGCGCCTTGTAACGCGCGTTATCAGTAACGATGTACCGCCCATGTCCTTATTTGGGTATTTCTGCCTCTACTGCGGATCCTAAGGCGAATAGCTTTACCGCAGTTTAGTAAACATACCCCTATGTTCTTTGATCATGAGATGCAAATGTTTCAGATAATCTTCACTTTCAGCCAGTAATGTGATATCATCAGCATAGCGAAGGTTGTTGATGAGTCTTGCACCAATCTTCACACCTCTGTTGTCTTCAAACAATCCTGCTTCTCTGATGATTTGTTCTGCATATAAATTAAACAGATAGGGGGAAAGTATGCAGCCTTGTCTTACACCTTTGCTTATTTTAAACCATTCTGTTTCTCCTTGCTCCTTTCGAACTGTTGCTTCTTGATCAATGTACAGATTGTGCAAGAGTACGATCAGGTGTTCTGGTATACCCATGCTTCTTAATGTGGCCCAGAGTTTCTCATGGTTTACACAGTCAAAAGCCTTGCTATAGTCAATAAAGCACACATAGGGGTATGTTTACTAAATGGCGCTAACGTCGCAGCTGTGGTATTATCGCGTGATAAGTGACATTATCATGCAATAATGTAACATTATTGTGCGCTAACATCACTTATCGCGTGATAAGGCAGTGGTGGCATTAAGGCAGACTAACGCTGTGAAATCTGGGTCTGAAGTTTGGAGTAAGTCTTCCCAGAGGGCGGAGAGAAGGGGGTCAATGGGCGGAGAGTGGGAGGGGAGAGGCTCCAGGCACACTAACACTGTGAAATCCGGGTCTGAACACTAATGCCAGTGAAACCCTCGCGTTAAGACACATTTGCAGGAAAGAGAAACCATTTAAGGCAGCAATGTGCAGCAAAGGCAGGAAAACCCAGAAATGTGATAGTTGTGATACATGTGCAGGAACCAAAAAGGCAAATAAACATATAAAATGACCAGAACCACATTTAAAATCCCAAGAACCAAGCTGGCCAATAGTGATATTAATGATAAACATAAGCGTAAAAATTAAGATATCATGTTTGGAAGGGTCTATGCTCTGTCCCCCTACAAAGTGAATGGTCCCACATTGAAATAGAGCTGATCAGCATTTCTGTCATTTAGATTGGGCAGGTTTGTTATGGCGTGCACATGTGCAGCAACAGCAAAGTGGGCAAGTAGGAAATGGCAACTGTACTGATGCTGTAAATGGGATACAGGGGGCTGCAGGCGGCACATGCTGTGGTCCAGCTGGGGCACAGTGAGGACTAGGCAGATGCCTAGGTGGCACATAGGAATGACGAAACTGTAAAGCAGCAAGACAGCAACTGACGAGGGTCCAACATGGGCACGAGTGTGTGTCCCACAGTGTCACAGGGGATATTATCCAGCAGGTACCCCCAAGGGCACAGAACATTGGCAGGCGGTGCCGGGGGGAAGCGCTCATGTCCATGTAGGCACCTCTATCCGAGAACCCACACCATAGGCAGCTGCCTACCGGCACACTGGATAGCCTGGGACTGCACACCAGCAGCACCACCGGCATAAGGGCATGTCAGCATGGTGGCGGAGGGGTGCTGCTGGTGGAGTGGGCAGTGGCATCTGCCCACAGCAGACCATGGCCAAGCCCCATTTAGGTGGGTGCCGTGCACTGCAACAGACAGGGTCTGTCCGACGAACAGTCATGGTATCCCCAGGGAATGGTCTGTCCCTCTGGCACCAGTGTGGTGCAGTACACACAGCCAGTGTGTTCAGGAGCAAAAGGTCACCAGTTCAAGTCTCAGCTTTGCCTCCTGCCAACCCTTTACCCATATTGTACCCAGTACTAAACCATGGTAATAAAGAGGAAACCTTTATTGCAGATAAAATAAACATGCCTGAAACGCCTATGTTTTACCCTACAGAGCACAGACACCATAAACATGTGCAATCCCTAGAGCAGTTTCCCAACTGCAGTCCTTCAGGGCCAAACACCATTCAGGTGTCATGCTGTCCCTAATAAATATGCCTGTGCTGCATTTGTATGTGCCGCCCCCCCCCCCCTCCCCAGTGCATGCAAATGTATCTCATGCATATTCATTAGGGACAGCATGAAAACCTGAACAGTGTTTGGCCTACTAGGACCGGAGTTGGGAACCTCTGCCCTAGAGCAGTGGCCAACAGGGACACAAACACCCACACCCACAGGCTCCACTATCCAAAGCCTCATGGAGAGTCAGGCTGTTGGTCCCTGTGCACAGCAGCATCTCCCAATACTAGCACTTGCATACCTTAGCAATGCCGCCCTAAACTTGGGAACACATTCCACATATATCAAAAGGTTGCTATGATTAATGGCAGATAACAATTCCTATGTTAATCACAATTTGCTGATAAAGCTGCATCATAGCAACCTTTCTGATATCTGTGGAGTGTGTTTCAGTTTTGGTTTCTTTTTTTTTTTGAAACTTTTATTTTCATTTTGTAACAAACAAAAGAAACAACACACCAAAGGAGACAAAACAAGTATACAATAAGGAAAAGTAAACCCAATTACCCCCCACCCCCATGCCTCTTCTCTAGCCGATTATGTCAGCATGTGAGCGCTTCCAATTAACAGTGATTATACATCAAAAACGGTCAAAAGGGTATCAACGATACAGAATGATCATGGGACCAAAGTATATACAAATTTAGACAGTCAGATGAGAGCATTTAGCAGAATGTACATAGTCATTGAGCATCTTCCATTCAGACCTATAATGAGAAGTCTGAACGGGGGAAGCAAACATACGAGGTATTTGTTCATATTTACTGTAGAGACAAACATGATTCCACCATGCATTGGGGCTCAGATGGGAGCTATTTTTCCAGTATTTCTTAATTAGGGAAATAGCAATGCCAAGCATAAAGCCCCAAAGGAAGTAAGCCGTTTTTTGGAAAAGAGGAGATCCCCGCAGCTGGGCGAAGTCCCACCATCCTCCAAGAAAGGGGGCTCCTGAAAGTGCAAAATAGACTGGATACGACCCCAGACCCGACGCCAGTAATACTGTAGTGCGGGACATTCATACATAACATGAGGTACCAATGGAACCAATGGCCGCATGGCATGTCCAACAACTATTGCCCTGAGTAGTGTTCCATTTGGCTAATCTGTCAGGAGTGTAAAAAAACACCGGTGGGCTAGAAAGAAGAGTGTCTGAGTGAGTGAGGCGGATCGGGAAACCCGTGGCGCTCTACTCCAGTCAAGGCTCCATTGCTCCAAGGCCAAGTCACATGCAATTCTCTCTCCCATGCTTTCTGCGCTATAGGGGTATCGCAAGTTATAGCATTACATAAGGGTTTGTAAAAATTGGATGCTACACCCGGTGAACCACCGATAGATCGGATAGTCTCCGATCAACCTTGTATAGGGGATGCCAATGGCGGAAGTACCTTAGCACTCCAAAGGCAATGCTGAAGGTGCATCGACTGAAAGTAGTGTGTTGCTGGGAGACCAAATTCAATTTGCAATTCACTAAAAGTTTTCCAGCGACCATCATGGAACAACTGGCTAGGAATTCAAATGCCCCTGGTGTACCAGGGGCTCCACACTATGGACTTATTTTGTATTCGAAATCAAGTAGTGTACCAAAGCGGGAGCCTATCGAACGGACAGAGTCAGGAGTCTAAGGATTGCATTAGAGTATTAAAGGCACCTAAAGTGTCTAAAAGCATTGGTGGATAGTGGGAGTCTGATGGGAGAGTCATACCAGGGAGAAAAGTAAGAGGAATCGGTTTGCAAAGATCCTCCTCTATGTCTAGTCACACAGGTCTACTCGGTACTGGATCTTCCAGCCAACGAGCGCCGTGTTTGAGAAGAAAAGAGTGATGGAACACTTGATTAAAATCACCACCAAGTATTGATGGAGCATTGGCAGAGGCCTATGCCAACTGCGCAATACTTGCATAGTAAGCAGGGTTGTCCACATTCGGGGCATAAATGCAAATACACGTGAATTCGCTATCTCCAACCTTAAGGTGTACACGGGCCCATCTACCCTCCTTGTCAGCGCCAGTATCAATTACAGTAGCTTGCAAAGACTTCTTAACCGGAATGGCTACCCCGCACCGTTTGGAAACGGCGGGAAAGTAGGCAGCCACCATGTTAGACTTAGCATTGAGTTGCAGTGTTTCAGCAGAGTTTAGATGCGTTTCCAGAAGAAACACTAAATCAGCATGCTCATGGCTAAGATAGCTAAGGATTTGCTTCCTTTTGATTGAACTATTAATGCCTTTTACGTTGAGTGATAAAATTTTACATAAAGCCATTCAACAAAGTTAAAAGTTCTGAGCATGATAGCACACATAATTTCCCAATGTCCCTCATATTGACTGTATCTGGCTGTACATATGACATGAAAGAAAACAGGCTAAGATAATACAATGGAGCGCCCCACATTAAAAAAGAAAACCGCAGTGCGGTAGAGAAGAAGCAAAACCCCAAAAATTACTGGCGACCATGTGTCTGCGGGGAGAAACCCCAGAGAAGGCCGAAATGGAAAAAAACACATAACCTGTAGGACTGTGCGTGCTCCGAATCCGACCGAGGCACACATCATGGAGGGATAGGAGACCAAAATCAAAAGGTCATATAGAGAAAGAAAGGAAGTCCAGGTAGTCTCTGTGCTTGGCTATGACCGCCGCATCGGGCCCTTCAAGATGGCGGACAGAGCCGGCAGATAAAAGTCCAAGTTTTTGGATTAGCGCATCTGCTCTGCTTCTTTGGAGTCCAAAAATGTTGACAGTAGATCAGGATCTTCGAATGTCCTGGTTTGGTTGTGGAGAGTCACTCGGAGCTTCGCTGGATACAACAGGCCAAAGCGAGCCTGTAGCTGTTGAAGTCGAGGGCGAAAAGCAAGGAGTTTCTTCCGACGGTCAACGGTAGGCTTTGCAAAATCAGGGAAGAAGGAGACTTTGTGACCTTCAAATTCCAAATGATGATTCGCCCGGGCAGCATTTAAAATTTGTTCCACTTGTTGATATCGTAGCAAGCGAAAGATAATAGGCCGGGGGGTCGTTCGGTTGAGCGCCATGTGGGTAGGAACACGGTATGCACGATCGATTTCCAGTTCTCTATGAAAAGTGATCTTTAGCAAGGAGGGAAGAGTTTTGAGCAGGAATTCTCTTATATCTCCGACTTCCACCCCCTCCGGTATGCCAATGAGCCTCACATTGTTGCGACGGGCTCGATTATTGCTATCTTCTAACTCCTTTTGAAGATTCTGTATCTGGCGCTCAGCCTTGTCCAGGTTGCCCAAGCGCACCACGTGCGAGTCGAGGATCCCCGCCATGTTGTCCTGCCGTAATGAGAGACTTTCAAGTCGGTCCTGGAGCACTCCAAAGTCTTCTCGCATAGCTCGAAGCGCTTCTCCATTGGACTGCACCAATTCCTTCACACCGCGTATTTCCTCCAAAATTTCCAGGTGCATTTCGGGGTTTTCACGAAATGGAGCCATCTTCTGTGGGGAGGACACCTCTGTTTTGGAGCGTTTTCCGTGAGAAGAGGAAGGAGACCCGAAGTCCAAGCGCGCTGGTTTATAGGCCGCCATCCCCCCCGATGTACCCCGGTCAGCTCGGAGCGAAATAGTAAGTTTGTATAGGTATTAAGTCAGGATTCTAAGTAGGCCTCTCGGGAGCTTCAACGCAAAGCGTCTTACCCGCTGGACATCAGGCTCCGCCCCCTCAGTTTTGTTTTCTGACAGTGTTTACCATCCCAGGGAGTGACCCCAACAGTATTGCGTACCATAGCCATGCCTACACTGTGCCCAGGACTGGTGTGGTGGCCAGGGCCGCCAAAAGCCTCTATATTTGCACAATGCTGGCATAGGTGTGGGAGTGTGTGTCTGCCTACACCTTACTGAGCCCACACTGCTTGAACTTTTTCCAGTGTTAGCCTGCAAATGTGCATAATGAGGAGCAAGGTGCTGTGGGTATGGCCCAGACAGGGTGGCCTGGGCAGGATACATCTGCACAGGGCTTAGGGCAATGGCTGGGACATTGTAGTGCCCGGCCACCACCTGCACGGACAGGGTGGCCACAGCATGTCCTGCTGGGAGGTCACTCTCACCCTGACTGAGCAGTGCCCACGGTATGGCTAGGTTCCCCCATAGTGCTATGTACTATTTTTCTCAAGTGATTTTGGGTGCACACAGTTTCTCCAGAACCATGCACTATGTACTGGCTAGCAGACTGTCTGCAATTAGTATGTGTATAGCTGGAGCACATTGCAGGGTGCAGCGGCTGGAGACTCACTGTGCTTGTTGCTTGAAAATGTCAGATAGGGGTGGGGTGGGGGCAGTTGAGCATTTCCAGGCCTTCTGTCTGCCATTGCCTTATGATGACGTACAGATCTGCATTGACTGCGCTGTAAGGTGTCTGTTCTCCAGCAGGACTGGGGTTGATGGTCCTCTCTACTGCCACCATTGCAGGGATGTAGAATGTGGATCTGTTGGTGGGTTATCCTGTCTCCCACCCTGAGCCCCAGAGGGTGGGCTGGGTGGTGGTACATAATCCGCTTATGGGTCCAAACACCCCCCTTCACTTATATCATGTGACCATGGCACCCACATAGGATATGCACTATTCTGGGTGCATCATAGTCCATAAGGGCTACACGTGACTGGGAAATACAGATGGATACAGGTGTATCCTAGGTGTGTCGGCAAGGACTACTTATCACACACTGGCACTGATGGCAACCTGCAGCATAGCCTATCTCAGCTAAGCGAGGTGCTGCAGACCTGGTGCTGGGCGCCCCACCTCGTCCTCATGGTGAGCACAGTACCCGCACAATGTGACGGTCTGTAGCTACTCTGTACCAGTAACACACACGGTCAGTTCTCCCTACCAGGCCGAGGTGCTGTGGGAGTGCATACCCCATCTTGTGATCATCTGTAGACTGCTGATCTGCATGTGCAGTGCATCATGGGTCCTGGTAACCACAGCAGACAGTTTGTGTGGTGGCCTGCAGTCTTTCTGTAGTCAGCCAGGGGGTTATTTTAGCTATAGAGATGTAGCCCACTGGTTACTTCACTGAGTGTAAAAGCACAGATCATGGGTTTGCTCCCACAGTGTTGTTATTTTATAGGGCTGTCTGAGGCATTTCCATTTTGTAATTTAAATTAGTTCTGCCAGCAAAAACACCCTCACAGTGCTGTAAACTTAAGATGCCTCATAAGGCGTCCTATAAGGTGCCCTATAGGGAACATTATCAGGTGCCTTGGCGGACAGTGCGCTTCATAATGTGCCCTCTGGAGTGCCTTATAGGGCGCCTTATGCAGCACCTTAGATTACGGCACTATGAGGGTGTGTTTGCTGGCAGCACTAATTTTAATTAAAAAAGAAAATGCCTCAGACAGCACTGATTTAAAGTAAAGGGTAATGTCTCAGACAGCCTTATTATATAACACCACTGTGGAATCAAACCCATGACCTCTGCCTCCACAATCATTGCAGTAACCAGTGTGCTACAACTGTATTGCTGTGGTTGTAGGTCAGCACGCAAAGTTAAGGTCAATGCACAATAATGGACACGGCACACTTTATCACGCGATAACCCGCGATTGCTACCTTAAGATCGGAACGCCCACTCCTTATATGGCATTCTTCACATTATTGCTACAACTAACGTCGGTAACATTAAGACGGTTTAGTAAACATACCCCATAGATATCCTTTTGGTATTCTTTAGTCTTTTCAAGGATCCATCTCACAGCCACAATGATGGGAGGAATGACCTAGTGATTGGGGCAAGGTACTACAGGCCAGAAGGTTGGTGGTTCAAATCTCACTAGAGGACAGCAAACTTGGGCTGGAAGGACTGGGGTTTCTAGTCCCACAGGTGATCCTTGTGGTCTTGAGCAAGCCACTTAACCCTCTATTGTCCATGTTCTCTGTATTAGTGTATGTGTCTTATATTCCCTCATGTTAAATGTATCCCCCAATTGTGTTGTGACCACTATGATTGAAGGATAAGATGGTATACAAAACTGCCTAAATAAATGTCTCTTGTTCATGAACCCTGCTTGAACTTCAGGTAGATCTTGTTCCAGATATGGCTGTAGTCTCTGTTGAATAATCTTCAGTACAATCTTGCTGGCATGTGGGATCAGAGCAATTGTGCAATAATTTCCACAGTCAGTTTGATCACCTTTTTTAGTATTGGTATAAACACAGATCTTTTCCAGTCAGTTGGCCATGATGTTGTCTTCTAAATTTCTTGGCAGAGCCTTGTAAGTATGGTAACAGCTGCATCAGATTGCTGTAATACTTCTATGGGAATTCCATCAATGTCTGGTGCTTTGTTCTTTGATAACTAATAGAAAATAACCCCTTAGGTCCGGACACTATAATCACATCAAAAAAGCAAACCTATAAAGATATACGACCCACTTTAACAAACTTTTTTTGTCGGAGCTATACCGTAGGAAGGTCGAAATAGAAAACGACCCTCTCCAAGCGGGCAGCTACTTTTTCTCAAGTGAGGTTCTTCACCAAAAACTTAAACTTTTCAAAACCAAATGAATGATAAAATACACTTATCTCAGTTCATCATGTTACTTCAAATGCTGGTATATATAGTCCAAATGCACGACGCGCACGTTTCGAAAATCAACCACTCATCGCTGGCAGAAAAGGTCTCAGTTAAAAATAATACCTCTACAGCCGGGTGAGACCCGAGTTTTAATAATGGTGTTGTATCACATCAACGACCCTCTGCCAGCTTGGTGTAACTTTTAAAATTCTTAATAAAGATTTTAGGCTGTTCTGTTGTAAGCTTTTTTAAAAATAGGTTGTTTTAAAAAATCAATACTCAGCTTCTATATGGAATCAGCTCTAATTCTTCTCAAGCTTTCAGTATCCCAGCAGGGCTAAATAATCAGATCGAATGGTTAGTTTGCAAGTAAAAACAGACCCAAATGAGCGCCAATGAGAATATTCTTTCAACCTTTAAAAGGAAGTCAGGGCATGCGTTACGCATGCGTGGCGTTTTTTGCTGGCGAACCAAAATTTTTGCGGCTATTGCAGTAAGAGAGAGAACGCGGGCAGCATCACTGGTATGTTAAGTTTTGGTCCTTTTTATGATTCTTTTATGTGCACATCACTAAATATGGATAAGGTGGGAGTGGGTTAATAATTTACATGGAGATGAGGTGGTCAGTAGATTTATTGTTGTTGTTTTTTATAGTTATGTTTAGGTCCCCTGACGAAAAATCTGAAACGTCAGTCGGTACCGGGATTGAACGTTGGGATACTGAAAGCTTGAGAAGAATTAGGGATACTGAAAGCTTGAGAAGAATTAGAGCTGATTCCATATAGAAGCTGAGTATTGATTTTTTAAAACAACCTATTTCCCCCCCAAGAAAGAAAGTTGAACGATCCCATTAGGCCATGACTATCTACATGCTGAGTAATTTTGTTCTTTATGATGGTTTCTACCATTTTTACTGGTACTGACGTCAGGCTCACTGGTCTGTAGTTTCCCGGACACCCCTGGAACCCTTTTTAAAAATTGGCGTTATGTTGGCGATCCTCCAATCTTCAGGTATTACAGATGATTTTAATGAAAATTAACAGATTACTAATAGCAGGTCTGCAATCTCATATTTCAGTTCTTTCAACACCCTTGGATGAATACCATCCGGCCTAGGTGATTTGCTGCTCTTCAGTTTATCTAATAGTTGTAATACATCTTCCCGATGTATCGATAATTCCTTCAATTCTTCCGCACGTTTAAATACCACTTCAGTCATGGGTAACATCCCTACATCTTCCTCAGTAAAGACTGAAGCAAAGAATTCATTCAGTCTCTCCACCATTGCCTTGTTGCCTCTTACTTCCCCTTTAACCCCTCTATCATCTAATGGACCAACTGACTCTCTCACAGGTTTTTTGCTATGAATGTACTTGAAAAAGTCTTTATTTTGTATTTTTGCTTCTGCAGCAAGCTTCTTCTCAAATTCTCCCTTTGCCTGCCTTATCAATGCCTTGCATTTGACTTGCCAGTGCTTGTGATGTTTCCAGGTTTCGTCATTTAGCTCTTTTTTCCATTTCCTGAAAGATGCTTTTTTGGCAACAACAGCCTCTCTGACCTCACCTTTAAACCATACTAGCAGTTTTTTGGACTTCCTTCCACTTTTCTTAAAGTGTGGAATACAGCTGGTCTGGGCTTCCAAGATAGTAGTTTTCAACAACACCCAAGCTTGTTGTAAGTCTTTATCCTTTGCAACTGCTCCTTTAACTATTTTCCTCATTTTATCATAGTCTCCCTTTCAACAGTTAAAAGGTAGTACTGTGGATTTCCTTACTATCCCTCCTCCACTAAATAAATCAAACTCGATCATGCTATGATCACTATTGCCAAGTGGCCCCAACACCCTTATCTCTTGCACCAGATCTGGTGTTCCACTAAAGACTAGGTCCAATATGGCTTCCCCTCTGGTCAGTTCATGAACCAGTGTCACTCCAAGAAGCAGTCATTTATTTCATCTAGAAACTTTATCTCCCTATCATGTCCTGCCATGACACTGACTCAGTCGATACCGGGTAATTGAACTCACCCATTATTATTACAGTGTTGTAACTTTTGTTAGCTTCCTTGATTTCATTGAGCATTTCATCATCCATTTGTTCATTCTGGCCAGGTGGTTGATAGTACACCCCCACTGCCATCGCCTTCCCCTTTTTACATGGAATTTCAGTCCATAGAGATTCTACAGCAAATTTTGTTTCCTGCAAAACTTTAATCCTTTCTGACTCAATGCCCTCTCTAACATAGAGCACAACCCCTCCACCAATTTGATCAGCTCTATCATTACGATATAGTTTTTACCCAGGTAACACAGTGTTCCACTGGTTGTCCTCCTTCCACCATGTCTCTGATATTCCAATCATATCTAACCTCTCATTTAGTGCTATATATTCTAACTCTCCCATCTTATTTCTTAGACTTCTAGCATTTGCATACAAGCATTTTAGAGACTGTATTTTATTCATATTAATCTAGCTATTGGTAGACATTGGTTATTTGGGATTTTAAAGCTGTGTCTGCTCCATACTCGAGGGCATTTGGACTACTTTACTCTTTTTTGAAACCTCCCTGCTTTTGGTAGTATCCTTCAAGGATACATTCTTCCAAACCATGTGCTCTTGGGCGACTGTTGGCTTTCCCCTATTATCTAGTTTAAAAGCTGCTCTATCTCCTTTTTAAAGGTTAATGCCAGCAGCCTGGTTCCATCCCGGTTAAGTGAAACACATCCCTCCGGAAGAGCCCCTCCTTTCCCCAGAATGTTCCCCAGTTCCTAACAAATCCAAAACCATCATTTCTGCACCATTGTCTCATCCACGCATTGAGACTCTGGAGCTCTGCCTGCCTTTTGGGTCCTGCGCGTGAAACGGGAAGCATTTTGGAGAACGCTACCCTGGAAGTTCTGGATTTCAACTTCCTACCTAAAAGCCTAAATTTAGCCTCCAGAACCTACCTGCCACATTTTCCTATGTCATTGGTACCGACATGTACCATGACAGCAGACTACACCCCAGCACTATCTAAGACCTTATCTAGGTGGCGCGTGAGGTCCGCTACCTTCGCACCAGGCAGGCATGTTACCAGGTGATCCTCATGTCCACCAGCCACCCAGCAGTTAGGTGCACAGGTGGTGTTCTCTTCAATTCTCCCTGTTGAGGGTAAAGGCCAAGGCATAGAGGCTCCCATCCTGGAGATGAATGCATGGCTGCATGGATGGTGTCATCGTGAGCATTTTGGTTTCCTAGACCATGGGATGCTGTTCCAAGTGTTGCAGAGCAGAGATGGCATCCATCTATCCAATAAAGGTTGACGCGTCTTCAGTAGTAGACTGGCTAATTTATTTATTTATTTATTTATTTATTTATTTATTTTTCTTATATACCGCGCTATTAAGATCAGTGCGGTTTACATTACAACTGAACAATGCAGCAATGCTTTTACATAACACAATGTGCTTACATAGAACAGGGGTACAATCATAATGGGAGAATAACGGGGAAACTATTTATAAGATATATACACATAAAATTTACACAATCTACTAAAATTTACACAATCTAATCTACTGAAGACGGCTTTAAACTAGATTAGTTGGGGATGTGTGAAAAAAGCCCCCAGGTAAGTGAAAGCCCCCAGGTAAGTGATACATTAAATACCATTATGGAAATGGGTAACAGGGGTAACATATGAAAAGCAGTTTGTATAAATGCCCGTAGCATGGGAAATAAGATCCCTGATGTTGAAGCTTTGGTGGGAGTGGCCGACTTGGATTTAGTGGCAGTTACAGAAACATGGTTCACAGAAAACCATGACTGGGTTGTAACTATACCAGGCTATACTTTATTCAGAAAGGACAGGGTAGGAAGAAGGGGAGGAGGAGTGGCACAATATGTAAAGTATAATAGTAAAGCTATGGAAATACAGGGCTTATAAGGGAGAGAGGAGGCAGTGTGGATTAAACTAGAAAGATGGAAAGAGAAATCCATTTTCGTTGGCGTGATAATTACAGAGCTTAAAAGGCAGAGAGGAGGCATTGTGGGTTAAACTAGAAAGAGGGAAAGATAAATCTATTTGCACTGGTGTGATATACAGACCTCCCTCAGAAGAGGAAGAGGTGGGCAGAGAATTAATTGAAGACATACACAGCATTGCTAGGAAAGGGGAAGTGCTATTGTAGGGGATTTCAATATGACAGATGTTGATTGGCACATTCCTGCTGCAGTATCATCTAGAAGTAAAGAGATCCTGGTTTCTCTACTGGGAGAACTATTCAGGCAATTGGTAACAGACCCCACACGTGAAGGGGCCATACTGGAAGTGGTGCTTACCAATGGTGAAAATGTTTCTGATGTTATAGTGGGAGATCATTTTGCATCCAGTGATCACCAGATGGTATGGTTCAGTATTAGGACAAGGGCTGTTAGAATCCATTCAAAGGTGAGGGTCTTAGACTTTAGGAAGACTAATTTTGCCAAGATGGGCCAATACTCAACAAGTCGTTAGCGGGATGGGAACATCTGGGGAATGTAGAAAACAGTGGGCAAAACTTAAAGGGGATATTTTAAGGGCAACCAACCTTTTTGTTAAAAAGATAGATAACGGTAAAAGGAAAAGGAGACCGCTATGGCTTTCGAAAGAAGTAGCTGAAAAAGTGAAGAAAAAGAGGGAGGCTTTCATGAAATAAAAGAGATCACAGAGAGAGGAAGACAGGCATCCATATTTGAAAAAAACATAGAGAAACTAGCAAAGTAGTCAGGAAAGCAAAGATTCAAAAAAAGGAGGAAATAGCCAATTCAATAAAATGGGGGATAAGACAGTTTTCAGATATGTTAGTGAGAAGAGGAAGGGCAAAAGTGGTATTGTCAGACTCAAGGGTGAAGGGGAGCAATATGTATAAGCTGATGAGGATAAAGCAGACTTGCTTAACAAATATTTCTGTTCTGTGTTCACAGATGAAGAACCAGGAGCAGGACATCAGAAAACACCCACAAACAAGAACAGAAGCGAGGGACATCTTGAACAATTTTCAGAAGACTGTGTTCATGAAAAACTCGCTCAAATTAAAGTAGACAAAACGATGGGACCAGATGGGATACACTCATACTGAGGGAACTTGGGGACGTTCTAGCAGCTCCACTGACTGACCTTTCAAAATGCCTCGTTAGAGTCGGGAGTGGTGCCAAAGGCCTGGAGAGAGGCTCATGTGGTGCCTTTACACAAAAGTGGAAGTAAGGATGTGGTTGAAAACTACAGGCCAGTTAGTTTAACTTCAGTGGTGAGTAAATTATTGGAAATGCTGCTAAAAGAGAAAAAAGTGAGGTTTCTGGAGTCCAACGGATTACAGGATCCGAGGCAGCATGGATTCACCAGAGGCAAGTCTTGTCAGACAAATCTGATTGATTTCTTTGACTGGGTGACCAGGAAGTTGGACCAAGGGAGAGCCCAAGATGTGGTGTATTTAGTTTTCAGTAAAGCCTTTGACATTGTTCCTCACAGGCGACTTATAAACAAACTGAGCATCCTATGGATGGACCCTAAAGTTACTGCTTGGGTTAGAAATTGGTTGGGTGGGAGGCGACAAAGAGTACAGGTAAATGGAGCTCACTCTGAGGAGAAGGATGTTACCAGTGGTGTGCCCCAGGGATCTGTCCTTGGTCCAATTCTTTTTAACATCTTTGTTAGTGATATAGCGGAAGGGCTGTCGTGTAAGGTTTGCCTCTTTGCGGATGATACCAAAATCTGCAATAGAGTAGACACCCAGGAAGGTGTAGATAACATGAGGAGGGATCTAACTAAGCTTGAAGAATGGTCTAGAATTTGGCAGCTGGAATTTAATGTTAAATAATGTAAGGTCATGCATTTGGGCTGCAGCAATCCAAGGGAGCAATATAGTATAAGGGGTGAAGTACTTTTGTCCACTAAAGAAGAGCGGGGACCTAGGTGTGGCTGTGTCTGATGATCTTAAAGTAGCTAAACAGGTAGAAAAGGCGACGGCAATAGCTAAAAGGATGCTTGGGTGCATACGGAGAGAAATGGCTAGCAGAAAAAAGGAGGTGATAGTGCCTCTGCATTAAGTCTTTGGTGCAACCTCATTTGGAGTATAGTGTGCAATTCTGGAGACCGCACCTTCAAAAGGATGTGAACAGGATGGAGTCAGTGCAGAGGGTGGCTACTAAAATGGTTAGTGGTCTTCATTATAAAGCATATGAGGATAGACTTAAGGATTTTAATATGTACACCTTAGAGGAAAGGCGGGATAGAGGTGATATGATTGAGATGTTTAATACCTCCGTGGCATAAATATTCAGGGGGAGAGCCTCTTTCAATTGAAAGCAAGTTCTGCTACGAGGGGACATGGGATGAGGGTGAAGGGGGATAGATTCAGGCATGATTTGCAGAAATATTTTTTTTACGGGAAGAGTGGTGGATCCGTGGAATAGTCTCCCAGTGGAGTTGGTAGAGATGAGGACAGTAACTGAATTAAAAAAAGCATGGGACAAACACAGAGGATCTCTAAAGGAAAAAAAGGGGACTGTTGTAGTTGTTGATATGGAAGGACAGACTAGATAGGCCATGTGGTCTTTTTCTGTCTTCATATTTCTATGTTTCTGTTTCCATGTGTACAGTCGCCACTTATGTTTATGGAAGAAGGTGTTTGAGATAAGTAGATTGTTGGTCTTGCAGAATTCTAACAGTCTTTCTCCAGCTTCATTTCTGTTGCCAAGTCCATATTTTCCAACCACTTTGCCTTCTCCTTTGTTGCCAACCTTTGCGTTCCAGTCACCCATGACTATCAGGATATCCTGTTGCATGCTCTGTCAATTTCAGCTTGAACTTGTTCATAGAACTCTTCAATTTCATCCTCTTCTGCAGCTGTTGTTGAGGCATATACTTGAATTATAGTTGTGTTGATAGGCATTCCTCTTAGACGGATAGAGATTAAGCATTCACTGACTGCAATGCATTTCATTACAGTTCTCTCAAGCTTCTTCTTTATTATAAATGCAACACCATTTCTTCTTTGTCTTTCATTGCCAGCATAGTAGGCCATGTGATCATTTGATGCAAAGTGCCCGATACCTGTCCATTTCAGTTCGCTGACACCCAACAGATCAAGTTATACATGTTCCATTTCATTCTTGACCACCTCCAACTTCCCTTGGTTCATGCTTCATACGTTCCATGTTCCAAGATGTAAGACATCTTTACAGCTTCTGACTCTCATTTCATGTGCAGCTACATCAGCAGTCAGACGTCCCGAGGGCTTTGATCCAACTACATCATAAATGCTAGTTTTACTCTGAAAAGTCTTCAACTCTTCCCCAGTAACTACTTGAATGCCTTCTGACTGGGGGGGGGGGGGTCTCATCTTCCAGCACTATAGTGCAATTTGTTTTGTTTTGATTACACAGGTACACAAAAAAAAAAAAAAATTTAAACTGCCTCTAATGTTTCGATTGATTTTTACGTTTTTTGGTGCGCTGAATCCAAATCTGGTAACCAATTTGCTCCATCACGTACAGATTTTTTGCTACATTGGGTTAGCAGTTTGAGGTGAACGTTTCAGATTGAGTGCGATCGAGATAAAAGTTTCTTGGATGAATTCTTTATACTAATTGTTTAGTAGTTATTCAAATAAGAATAAAGAAAATTGTAACAAGGCAGCACATAAGAAAAGAGTAATGTCAACAAAACACACTGTGATGGTAGCAAAATTGTCTGCACTTAAAACAGCCACATACATGTGCACAAACATTGAGCATATAAGAGCGAGGTTAGACACAAAGCAAAGCAAAGAAATGTGCAAAAAATGTTGTACAGGTATGTATGTAAGAATAGAAAACGCAAACCGCACCATTGCAATACATGAAGACAAACACCCGATGGTGTGAAAATAAAATTCTAATAAATGAGATCCGACACTGTGGTAATAACTAGCAAATTTTTATTTCAAAGTTTAGTAAAAACATGATATTTGTCAACACAGTTTAGATTTTAAAGTCATTCTTGGGTCAATCAATCTCCTGGTGGGCCCGTTTCTTCTTCCCCCGAATGCTTTTCTTGGTGCGCTGCTTGGCGTATTTTTCATCTGGGGTTTCCCGCAGCAGCAACCAGCAGAAATCAGCCATCATAGTGGTGTTCCATCTTCCTTGGTACCTTCTCTCTGCGTCCTTGATGTCCTGGTGAAACCTTTCACCTTGTTCTTCACTGTACGCCCCCATGTTTTCGGGAAAGTAGTTCATATGGGAGTGCAAGAAATGGACTTTCAGGCTCATGTTACAGCCTTGTTCTTTGAAGGCATTGAGCATCCTGGCAACAATATCCTTATAGTTCTCATCCCGCCTGTTCCCCAAGAATTTGAGAACAACATCCTTGAAGGAATCCCAGGCTTCTTTTTCATTCTCAGACATCGTTTCAGCGAATGCTCCATCTGAAATGAGTTTCCTTATATCAGGGCCAACAAACACTCCTTCCTTTTAGCTTTGCTTCAGAAAGTCGGGGGAACTTTGAGCAAAGGTACCGAAAGCACTCACCATCTTTTGGAAGGGACTTGATGAATTGCTTAATGAGACCCAACTTAATGTGGAGAGGTGGTAATAGAATTTTATCACGAGGTACCAAGCTCTCATGAAGAACATTTTTCTCACCGGGTCTCAAATACTCCCGAATTGGCCAGTCCTTTTTCTCCCAGTGTAGGTAGCGGGCCCGGCTATCCCACAAGCAAAGGAAGAAGGGATATTTGGTGAAACCGGATTGCTGCCCTAATAGCATGGATAGAATTTTAAAGTCTCCACAAATCATCCACTTATGCTCATCATAACGAATCTTCTGAAGAATCAGGGTCAAATTCTCATATTTTTCTTGGAGAATAACAGAGTGAGCAATAGGAACTGAAGCGAATGTGTTGCCATTATGAAGAAGAACACCTTTTATGCTGTCTTTTGACGAATCAATGAACAGCCGCCATTCAGCAGGATCATACTTGAGTTTAAACTTTTCCATCACTCTGTATATATCGTTGCAAAATACCAAATCTTCCTCTTTGCTGAAATACTTCAAAAATTGTGTCTCGCGGTTGTGGTACCAATAAAAAGTTGTTCCTGGTGACAATAGATTTTTCTGTTTAAGCCGAGAACCTAGTAGTTGGGATGGGCTTCACCTTAACCGGGATGGAACCAGGCTGCTGGCATTAACCTTTAAAAAGGAGATAGAGCAGCTTTTAAACTAGATAATAGGGGAAAGCCGACAGTCGCCCAAGAGCGCATGGTTCGGAAGAATGTATCCTTGAAGGATACTACAAAAAGCAGAGAGGTTCCAAAAAAGAGTAAAGTAGTCCAAATGCCCTCGAGTATGGAGCAGACACAGCTTAAAAATCCCAAATAACCAATGTCTACCAATAGCTAGATTAATATGAATAAAATACAGTCTCTAAAATGCTTGTATGCAAATGCTAGAAGTCTACAAAACAAGATGGGAGAGTTAGAATATATAGCACTAAACGAGAGGTTAGATATGATTGGAATATCAGAGACATGGTGGAAGGAGGACAACCAGTGGGACACTGTGATACCTGGGTACAAACTATATCGTAATGATAGAGCTGATCAAATTGGTGGAGGGGTTGCGCTCTATGTTAGAGAGGGCATTGAGTCAGAAAGGATTAAAGTTTTGCAAGAAACAAAATTTGCTGTAGAATCTCTATGGATTGAAATTCCATGTAAAAAGGGGAAGGCGATGGCAGTGGGGGTGTACTATCGTCCGCCTGGCCAGAATGAACAAATGGATGATGAAATGCTCAAGGAAATCAAGGAAGCTAGCAAAAGTTACAGCGCAGTAATAATAATGGGTGATTTCAATTACCCCGGCATCGACTGGGTCAGTGTCACAACAGGACATGCTAGGAAGATAAAGTTCCTAGATGAAATAAATGACTGCTTCTTGGAGCAGCTGGTTCATGAACCGACCAGAGGGGAAGCACTATTAGACCTAGTCCTTAGTGGAACACCAGATGTAGTGCAAGAGATAAGGGTGTTGGGGCCACTTGGCAATAGTGATCATAGCATGATCACCTTTGATTTAATTAGTGGAGGAGGGATAGTAAGGAAATCCACAGTACTACCCTTTAACTTTCGAAAGGGAGACTATGATAAAATGAGGAAAACAGTTAAGAAAAAACTAAAAGGAGCAGTTGCAAAGGTTAAAGACGTACATCAAGTTTGGGTGTTGTTGAAAAATACTATCTTGGAAGCCCAGACCAGCTGTATTCCATGCTTTAAGAAAAGTGGAAGGAAGTCCAAAAAACTGCCAGCATGGTATAAAGGTGAGGTCAGAGAGGCTGTTGTTGCCAAAAAAGCATCTTTCAGGAAATGGAAAAAAGAGCCAAACGATGAAACCTGGAAACAGCACAAGCACTGGCAAGTCAAATGCAAGGCATTGATAAGGCAGGCAAAGAGAGAATTTGAGAAGAAGCTTGCTGCGGAAGCAAAAACGCGAAATAAAGACCTTTTCAAGTACATTCGTAGCAAAAAACCTGTGAGAGAGTCAGTTGGTCCATTAGATGATAAAGGGGTTAAAGGAGCACTAAGACTACTGGACTCATCGGGAAAAGCCATCTGATGAGTCTCATCATGATCAGAACCGTCCACACAAATATGATCCAAAGATTTTGGTGGTTCAGACACAGGTACTTCATTACTATGAGGTATAGGCCTAATTGCTGAGGGAAGTTTGGGGTAACTTATTACGTTCTTATTTTTTAAGTTGTATCCCTTCACAATGCAAGAGCAAAAATAGCAGTCACTGCTGTGGTCTCTTTGTTCACGCCACATCATAGGTATTCCGAAACGAAATGCTTGTTTTTTACCTTTCATCCATAAGCGTAGATCTTCCTCACATGTCTTGCACACTTTGTGAGGAGCCCACGGTTTGTCTTGATCGCCTAACTTCAAACCGAAATAGGCGAAATATACTTTTTTAATAAATGCAGAAATGTTCCTCTGCTGCTTTTTCACGGTATATTCCCCACAAATAAAACAAAAACTGTCCGGAGAGTTGACGCAACCTCTGGCTCTGTGAGCCATCACAAATACACAGCACTGCAAACTACAACTGTAGTGAACCACTTCGGAATAAAGCTGGATTACGACTGAGCAAACAAAAGGTAATAATGAACTTGCAAGAAACTGAAATTTGACAGGAACGTTCATGTCGCAACCACCGTGTTTGAGCGAGCGAACGAGGCGAGGCGAACAGGAAAGAACATGCGCCAGCGCGAGTACTGGATTTATCCCCCCGCCTCCCAATTGTCCTGTTAATGTATAAAATGAATACAAAACACTCTAAAATATCATGAGGGAGTGTTTCTAGTTAGTCAACCATTACAACCTCTATTTTGGGCCAAGAAAATAAACTGCAGTCGGCTAAAAAGTAATTATGTGAACATTCCTTATATGGGTAAAAAATCTAATTTTGCAAGAAAACGTGACGTGATGGAACATTTTGGCTATTTTTCCTGGATTCAGCACCCCAAAATCTATAGGAATCAGTTGCAAAACTGGAGGCAGATTTTTGGTAGTGTACCTGTGTTATCCATTGGGTTTTAATGGCAATATACAGAAGTAGATTGCTGGGCCTTTCCTCTGTGGAGTTTAAATTTAGTGTTGTTGATGTTGTCACAGAAATGTGATCCTCCGTCAACACTATCCCATTCTGCTGCTGCCCAGATGGGTGGTTTGTCTTGGTCTGGCACCTCAGCTGAGACCTCCCATCTTGGGAGACCATGCCAGTAGTTAACCCTGGAATTACCGAGATTTTTTGCACACACTGAATACCGTTGGGGTCATAAATGACCCCACGACAAATTTTAATTGTTAACCATGACAAATTTAAACCAAATAGACAAAATATTATTCCGAGTTAATTATTTATTATATGAAAGTTAAATGTTTTGAAATATAATGCTTTATCATAAAATTACATGAAGAAGAGTTGCCATGAAAGCAGTTTTTGCATGCACTTGATGAACACAGTAAAGTACTACAGTCATTTGCATGAGACATAGACAATTTCTGAATGTTCTTTGCAAACATTGCACTTGCAGGAGGTGCAAACTATGTTGCTTTTCTTGTCTTTTTCTCTGGAATAGCAGTGACATCTTGCCCTTTTCTTTGGGATCCCGACATTGCAAACAGCATCAGTGGCTTCTTCAATGCCGGAAGAATCTCGCTGCAATTACTCTGAAGCAGCTGCTTTCCTAATTCCAAGATGAATAGACGACGTCTGTGCTTTGACTTGGACTGCCATTCTGGATTTAGTCACATCCAAACAATGAAGGCGTTCAAAGCACTGATGTCCAACATGTTGTAGAAGATTCTCACTGGCCAGTGTCTTGTCATTCCTTTTGTGGTATAAGTGCGCAACATTTAATCTGCTCTATCTACTCCACCTTTACTAGAATTATAGTCCAAGATCATGCGTGGGTTTTTTGTCTGGACGTGTGTTATCTACTTCTTCTTGATCATGCAAACTGCTCAGAAGAACAACCACTTTTCCTTTCTTCGGGCAATAGGAAACCAGAGTGGCATCATTGCGAAAGGCAAACAGTGAAGTGAATACCTCTCGGCCCTTTGCTGTTACAAATTCTGGAGGTAATTCTTTTCTGTTCTTTTGAATTGTCCCCAAAAGTGTCTTTTTTTTTTTTTTAGCAATTTCCGTGACAGGGATAAACTGCAGAAGAAATTGTCAACAGTAACATTTCTGCCAGATCGCGTCAATCCTTCAGTGAGTTGCAGCACAACCCTTTCACCCTGATTCTGTTCCCTGTTTTGTCCGAGTTCCCTTCCTGTATATACTTGAAGATGCAGAACATATGACGTTTCACTGTCGCACAACATCCATAGCTTTATGTCATATTTCCCAGGTTTGCTGGAAATATATTGTCTGAACGGAACACGGCCATGAAATGTAAGCAGTTGCTCATCCACGGTAACATTTTCACCAGGACCAAAGGCGTCACTTAGAGTTGCTTACCATGTATCAAAAACATGTCTGATTGGAGCAAGCTTATCCACGCCTCATTGTTCACGTCTGTTGGTTTCATCATCAAATCTGAGAGCACAAGAAATTTGATGAAAACGGTTACGGGCCATATTTTTGCTGAAAACAGAATGACCATCTTCAGGGTTCCACAACTGAACTATGGATTCATTTTGTAACTTGTACACACCTGAGAGGATCAGAAGTCCAAGAAAACGTTGAAATTCTCCGTCTGTAAAATCTTTCCAGGTGTCGTCATAAATGTGTCTTTCTTGTTTGCTCGTCCACATCATGATTTCATTCAATTAGTTCTTCCTCATGAACAAGTGGAATGCTGCGAGAGGGCCATCAACATTTTGTACAGCATACCTTGTAGGACCTTGTTGTACGGGCATGATATTAGCTCTGGCATATCTTCCAGCAGCTTGCTTTATAGGTTTCCTGTTCCATGATGTGGCATCCTTAGATACATAGGATTTAATGGCAACATTTGCACTTATAGTTGATGACCTCTTAGCTCCTCTACGACCACAACTAAGATTCCTCATAGATGATACTGACACCGAGGACTCCTGCCTTCTTCCCCATCCAGCACAGACTTGAACTTTGCCTCGACCTGTAACTTGACTCTTTGCTGCAGGTGATGTTACCCGCTCAACATCAGTCTCACATTCACTTGGCAACCAACTGCTGTCACCATCTGAATAATGACTGTCTTCCTCAGATTTATCGCCCGAACTTGGCTGATATGTTTCTTCACTTGCTGAATATGCTGCTTCATCAGACGACTCAGAGCCGTCACTGTCAGCATCTCGTTGCAATATTTCTCTTACTTGGGCAGATGAATACTTTTGTTTTGACATCATAAACAATAACCTAAAATAAATAAACAAAGATAAAGTTGAGTAAAACGCAAAGCAGTTTTACTATAGGTGTACAATAATCGTGATGAACGAGCTGAAAGCCTTTAGATTTCATTGGAAATAATGAGAGAACGTATGATATCAATTACAGAAAATGTGTAATTTTCATAAAATAAGAGTACAAAAAATAAATGATACATAATTAATGATAAATACCTTGTCAGATCAAAAAATTCACAAAACTGCAAATTGTATCACGATCCAAACCGAACATAAGCAACTGGGGTAAAAAATGATCCCATTGGTACTCTGTGCTGCAATTCATCACTAGTGTCACCTAGTGGATGAAAATTATTCCTTTCATGGCGCAATATAAAGAGAATATTGACATGTGAAAAGTCATAAAAAGATTGCATTTTTGAACAACTAGTTTCTGAGATACGCGTTGTGAAACTTGCAATGGGGTCACTTTTGACCCCATCGGTACTCCCAGTGTTAAACTACTGATAGCTTAGCCCTCAGCATCACTGATGCACACAAGCCTTCACAGCAAGACAAGCTGCAAACCAAGTGAGAGTCTATCCGGATAGCTATCTGAATAACTTAGCAAAGCACAAAAGTCGTCTCAAGTGCTATCCAGATAAATTATTTCAATAGTGCCTGAACAATCCAGATATTCAGCAGTAGACACTATCTGGATATTGCAATTGAGTAATTGGATTTTTTTTTTAACTTACAGTGTTCAGCTTTTTAAAAAATGTTGACCTCTGTGGGCTGAATATTTCCCCCTTCAATTGTCCCCTTCTGTAATTATTTGAAAGGGTAAGCAACCATTGTTTGTCTAGATTTGAATCAACACACAATGCTGCTTTTTTCTGTCTTGCTCTCTCACTTAAGAATTGTGTGCTCCATTATTTAAGGCTGGAATCCAACTTTCCCAAATTCAGAGTAGGTCTAAAACCTAAGGTACTTCTCTGAAAACTCTTTTCAGGAGTTCCTTTAATTCAATGCATTTTATTCAATAGCAATTTAGCCAAGATGTAGATATCCTAGTACGTTTTTTTCTTATGCTCCTGTAGGGCATCCACCATCCTTTTTTCCATTATTAATAGCAGTTTATTTATTTTATTTATTTATTTAACAGGTTTTATATACTGACTTTCTACAATGCAAGATGGTTTACAAGGAACATAACAGACAGTATATTTCAACTGAATAACTTGTAACAATAAGGATCACAGTATAAATGATTAATAAGAAACTTACTCCTTGCGGAGGCTTAAGAACTATTTACATGGAGGCTTAACAGGCTAGATTAACAGTTAACAGGCTAGATTAACAGTTTTGATTGTGGTCACCAATAGTTCTAGCTATAAGTCTGGTTTGAGTTCCCTTTATATTTTGCTCTGTAATTTTGGCATATGTCTGTGTCCTTTCTCATTATTTTACTTGTAAGCTAATATTTATTTATTTTATTTTTATTTATTTAGCTATATTTATATCCCGCTTTTCACCGGGTCAAAGCGGTGGAACATTGAACAAGGGGGGGGGGGACAATAATCAGCTGTGGGGGTATGGGCCGTCACCGAGTGGCCGACATTAATGATTTTAACAAAGGTTTGGGACATAGACATAGATATTAAGCTACAGTTTCATTGGTGGGCGTTTGTCTCAGGTCTGAGGTATTCCTGGGATAGTGTGTTTTTTAGTTGTTTCCTGAAAGATAGGGGGTCTTTGTTGTTTCTGATGTGTTTCGGGAGAGAGTTCCAGATGGATGGTGCGTATAGTTCAAAGGCTCTGTTGCAGGTTCTGCATTTCGTTCTTTTATGGGGGATGCTGAGGGAGTTGTTGGTGGTTTGTCTGGTTTTTCTGTTGTGGGCTGGACGGGTCAGTATAGTGCGGAGCTGGGGGGTTTGAGTTTGGTAGAGAGCTTTGTGGGTGAGTAGGGCGGATTTGTACTTCACTCGTGCTTCTAGAGGGAGTATGTGTAGCTCTCTCTGGAGTGGGGTGATGTGGTCTTGTCTTTTTGCTGTCTGGATAATTCTTGCCATGGTGTTTAAGGCAGTTCGGAATGGGTTGGTGTGGGTGGCCGGGAGTCCATGGTAGATTATGTTGCAGTAGTCCAGGTGGGGGAGTGTCATGGCCTGCATCACTGTTCTGAAGTCTTGTGGTTCGAGGAGTGGTCTGAGGCGCTGTACTGTTTTAGCTTTGTGAAATATTGTTGCGGCGGTTTTTATGATTTGTTGTTCGAGTGTGAGCGCTTTGTCTATGATGATTCCTAGGTATCTTATCTGCGGTTGTATCCATATTTGTGTGGTCCCAATGTTGAGGTGTGGGGTGGCGTGAAGTCTGGGTCCTTTGTTACTATAAGGGCTTCTGTCTTCTTTATGTTGATGGTTAAGTTGTTCTTTTGCAGCCAGCTGGATACTGCTGTGAAGCATTCTGATAAGTGTTGGTTGGTTGGGTTGGAGGTTGTAATTGGGGCATAGAGCATTATGTCATCTGCATAGATGTGGTAGTTGATGTTGTGTGTATGTATAATTGAACAGAGTGGTTGCAGATAGATGTTGAAGAGCATGGCTGATAGTGTGGATCCTTGGGGTACTCCTTGGGGTTGCTGGAAGGGGAGTGAGGTTGATGTGTTTGTGCGGATCAGTTGATGTCTATTGGTTAGGTATGAACAGAACCATTGGAGTACGGTATCTTTGATGCCAATTTCTTGTAGTCTGTGTATGAGGATGTTGTGGGAGATGGTGTTGAAGGCTGCTGATATGTCTAGGAAGATCATGGCATATCCGGAGTGTTTGGCTTGAGTTCCTATGAGGAGGGTGTTCATTAGTGACGTTATGAGGGTCTCAACTCTGTGGAGTGGACGGAAGCCATGCTGTTGTGGGTCAAGCATGTTGTTGGTGTCTAGATGTTCTTGGAGTTGTCTCTGAACTACTTTTTCAATGAGTTTGGCGGTGAATGGGAGGCTTGCTATAGGTCTGTAGGAAGCGGGATCAAGGGGGTCCAGGTTGTGCTTCTTTAGGGTTGGTCGAATGATTGAGGTTTTGAGGAGGTCTGGCATGTGTCTTTGGCTGAGGGATTCATTGACAATGTGAGTTAATGGTGTGCTCAGGTCGTCTTTGGTTTTCTTTATCCATTCTGTAGGGCAGGGGTCTAGTGGAGAGGTGGTGGTATTTAGGCGAGAGATGGTGGATGATATTTCTTCCTCTGTGGTTGCTTCAAATGTGTTCTAGTCTCTTTTTTGGTGGTGGGGTGGTTTGTTGTTGTTTCTGCATTCAGCTGTGGGTTTTGTGATTGTTGAAGCTGCTTGTATTGTTGTGCTAGAAGTTCAGGAGGGATGTTTGGTAGTTGGTCGGAGTGGTTGGGCACTTTTGTCAGATTTTTGACAATATTGAAGAGTTCTCGTGGTTTGTTTATGGAGGTGTTTATGAGCTTTGAATGGAAGGCTTTTTTTGCTTTGTTTGTTTCTATGTGGTAGGCATTTAGCTCATGCATGTAGTTTGTTTTGTCGTCCTTATTTTTGGTTTTTCTCCATTTTCTTTCTGCTCTTCTGAGTTTGGTCTTTTGCTTCCGGAGGTTGAGGGTGAACCATCGGGCTTTTGCGGAGGTGAGTTTGGTTTTGTTTATGTTCTCTGTTGCGCTAGATGCTGAGGAGATAGTGGTGTTCCAGTTGTTGGTCATCGATATTGTTGGAGTTTGTTTGGAGTTTAGGTAGGGTTTGAGCCAGGAAATCTTCTTTGATGAATATTTTAAATCTTCTTGTGTGTGGTTTGTTTTCCTTGTCGTTCATGTGCAGGTGGGTGTGGGATATGCTGATGAGGTAGTGATCAGACCATGGTACCTGTGCGATTTTTGGATTCTTGCTTGAGGTAGTGGTTTGGGAATTTAGGAATATGAGGTCCAATGTATTTCCTTTTTCGTGTGTTGGCTCATTTATGATCTGGGTCAGGTTCATTGCTGCCATGGCGTTGAGGAAGGTTTATGTTACTTGCCTTGGAGTGATGGGAGGTTGAAGTCTCCTAAGATTATTTGTTCTTTCGTGGAGATGGTGCTTTCAGATATGTGTTGTAGTATCTTTGTTAGATCGGTGCTTGGGGTGGGTGCTCGGTAGATTAGGCAGAGTGAGAGGTGCTTATTGGTAAGGGTGAGCATGTCTGCTTCATTGGTCGTTTCTGATGCCTTTTTCCTGAGGTGAAGGTTGGTTTTTCCTATGATGGCTATGCCTCCTCCTCTGGTGTGTGTACGGGAGCAGTGTTGAAGGCTGTATCCTTTTGGTGTTAGCTGGTTCATGAGCACCATGTCAGTGTCTGTTATCCAAGTTTCTGTTATGCATAGGATGTCAATCTTTTGGTTTTTGATCAAGTCTTGTAGCATGTGGTACTTATTTCTGACCGATCGGGCATTTATTAATGAAATGGAGAGGGGGGTGCTGTTCGGGGGGTTGGGGATGTAGGTTGATGTGTGTGGTGTTTGGGTGTCATTTCGTGTGAGGGGGGGGGATGTAGATGTTTGCTGCCTGTATGGTTGTGGTGTCTGGTCTGGGCTGGTTGGTGAGTGCGTTTGCAGGGGAGGGGTATAGGAGGGGTGTTAGGAGGTAAATTGGGGCTAGGAGGGGTGGCATGTTTTGTAGATATATTTTGGTGGTGTTTGTAGGCGTACCTGGTTTCTTGTGGTGATGAGGGCCTTTTTTTCTTTGTGTTGATTTGTGCTCGGATGGTTGTTGATTTTCCAGTTGTTCTGTGGTTCCAGTGGGTCTTGTCAGCGGGTCTGTTCTTTCTTATTTTATGTTTTGTTTTGTTGCTGCTTGCGTGCGCCTCTCTGCTGCACCTGTCGGGCTCCCAAAAAGGTACACAGGCAGGCAGGACATGCAGCAGCACGGAGCAGCACTAGAAGCAATATGGTACAAGAGAAGAGGAGATTTTTTCTTTGGTTGCTGCTGTTTTCTCCTGGCTGCTTGCTGGGGTGGTTTGTGCCGCTTTCGAGGGGTTTTTCTGTGGGGTTGTATCTTCTTGTGTTCCATTCGCCTTTGTGCCACTCCTAAGGGCCAAGCCAAAACATTCTTTTTATGTTTCTAGTGTTCAGATTGTAAACTGTAGTGGTGCCTCTGTAAAGGGTTGTATTGCAAGAATATTAGTATAGAGGTTGTGAAACCCAGACCATACTAAGACAGTCAGGTTTTCAGGATTTCCTCAATGAATATGCTTGATATAGATTTGCATACAACTGAGGCAGTGCATGCAAATCTATCTCATGTGTATTCAAGGTGGATATCCTGAAAACCTGATGAACTGGGTGAGCCCTGATGTTTATTGCAAAAAACACTCCCCCCCCTCCCCTCAACAGATCCAGAAGAGCAAATTCCCTCAATACATTTTCCATTTCCACACTAAGCACTAAAACCATCCATACAACCTCCAAAAGGGCTTTCTTCCTATTTGCCCCATCTCTATGGAATGCACTTCCGGACCATCTAGGTACCATAGATGACTTAATAACCTTCCAAAGAAAACTGAAGACATACCTTTTCCTGGAATGCTTCGCTGATGAAACATAACCGCTCACCTAACAAGAACTATGCATTCCCAAACTACCATCACCTCACCTTATCTACCCTCCTCCTGTCTCCTACCCTTCCCCCTCCCTCCTATCCCCTACCCTTTTCCTGTCAACCTATGTTAATACTCCTTTCATATGATCTCAGTTTCTTAGTTAACTTGCTTCTATAGCCTGTTCCTGCTATCATGTTTTATGTTCCATGTTCCATGTAAAGCACCATAGAGCTATGTTGTTGATTATGTTAACCATGGTATAGAAAAATAGCTAAATAAATTAACAAATTAATTAATTAACTAAACTAATTGACCCATTTCTCCCCGATCATGATTTTATATACCTCTGCCATATCTCCTTTCAATCTTCTCCAAGCATAAGGACTCTATCCTATTTAGCTATCCTTCACAATGTTGCATCCTCTTTATCGTTATTTTGGATGCCCTTGTCCGTATCTTTTTAAAGACCTTATAGGAACTGGGCTCTGTTGGAGTAAAACTGAGCTTGCAGCAGTCAGTGTTTTTTGTTTGAACAGTGGCTACTGTGGGCAAAAATATCCAATGAGTTAGCAACACTATCTGGATATTGGGGGCTGCTGACTGCAGCTTCGAGCTGGATAATTGTCAACATTATCAGGCAGTGCTTTATCAACCACTACACAGATAAGCTATTTGGATAACACTTAGGATAGTTTTATACTAGTTCTAAGTTATCAAACTAGCTTATCCCAAATAGCAGCTGAAAAAAAATACAGTAGCTATCTAAATAATTCTTTGCTCCACCCCAGGACTACCCCAGCAACATACAGATAGTTCCAATGAATATCATTACAGATTGCCTCTTCACTATGGAGGTCATTCCAGAACACAAATAAAGGGTTTGCACATGTGGTCCGTTTATGTGTTAAAAAGGTCCCTGACCATTTTCTGAAACACGGTTGTTGTGCACATTCACGGTTCTAGAATTAGAATCTCAAAAGGGACGGAACGGGGGCATGGACTGCTGCGGAGATATGCATAGCATATTCCAGAAAGGCCCATGTATGTTCTGCGATATCTCCATGGATGGCCCTGTTATTCCTACTGAAATATAGAATAAGGCCAGGACTTAGAAAATATTCTGCAATGCTCTTCAACTCATCCCATATTGAAAAATGGTTATGACATGTATGTGCTGAACTGGTGTGACTGCAGTTTGGAAAAACACAAGATGCAGCTATAAAGAACAGAAAGCAGAGATGAGGGAATATTGTAAGGGAAAGAAACATTTATAAACACTCTTGCAGAAATGTTAAGAAGAGCAATACTGTTTATTTAGGCTATCTTGAAATGTGCTGTTTGTGATAAAAGAACTATCTAGGGGACCCTAACAAATCTCGTATTCTGAAAACCGGAATTGCTGATGTAAGAATAGTATGTGGTTTTGGGCAAGCCACTTAACCCTCCATAGCCCATGTTCCCTGTAAAATAGTTATCTCCAAGTTATAATGCCCTGTTCAATGTAATTTCAGTTTGTTCAATGTAAACCGCACTGATGCAGAATAGCGCGATATATAAGAGAATGTAAATAAATAAATAAATAAATAAAGACATGGACAGAGATCTAATAGAAGGCATATGCAGCATTGCCAGGAAGGGGATTTCAATATGCCAGATGTTAATTGGCACATCTCTGCTGTGGTGCCATCTAGAACCAAGGAGATCCTGGTTCTAGAAGAAGTATTCAGGCAACTGGCAACAGAACCCACATGTGAAGGGGCCATACTGGACTTGGTGCTTACCAATGGGGAAAGTGTTTCTGAAGTTATAGTGGGAGATAATCTCGCATCCAGTAATCACCAGATGGTGTAGTTCAGTATTAGGACTAGGACTGATAAAATCCATTCAAAATCCATTTTCTTTGTGGTCTCCAACTCACATGTTTCCAACTCTTGGCCTCTACACTGTGGGGTACCTCAGGGTTCTATACTCACACCGTTCCTCTTTAACATCTTCTTGGCCCCTCATTCTCCTGGTGCAACAATCTGGTGTCTCAGCATATTACCATGCTGATGACATCATTCTTCTCCACCACACCTCCTCCACCACCCCGGATCTTTCACCCCTTAATGCCTATCACTTGTTGCTAATTGGCTGTCCATGAATCTCCTTCATCTTAACCCTTCAAAGACATCAGCAATGTGATTCACCTTCTGCATTCCCCCCCCCCCCCAGCATACTATCCCCTATCCTCCTTAGCGACTCAATCCCTTTGGTATCCTTGTTTTGTTACCTGAGAGTGATACTGGACTCGAATCTATCCTTTCAAGCCCACATTTCCGCTTTCACCCGTTGCTGTTCTTCCTCCGTCAAATTCCAGCTGTCAGCGCTGTTTTGTCCCCTTCTTCTCTCACCATCCTCCTACTCTTCTTGGTGACTTCACGAGTCAACTACTGCAACATCTTCTTTGCTGGCCTCCCTGAATATCAACTCCATCAGATAATCCAAAACACCGCTGCCCGGATTCTCTCCAATATCACCCGCTATAGTCACATTACACCCCACCTTATTCAACTACATTGGTTACCAGTCCCCCACTGTATCACCTTCAAAATTCTGATCCTAACTCATAATGCCCTTTATTTGCACACCACACAGTACCTCCCTGACTCCTTACAGTTCCATTCGGCACCCCGCAGCCTTCGAGCCATACATGTCAACCGCCTAGAACTCCCTTCCCCAGCTCGTGCCCATCTAGAACAGACCCATCACTCAGCTTTTTTCTTCCTAGGATGGTCCCTCTGGAACTCCTTTCCCCCCTCCTCCATCAAGAACAATCATATCCAAAATTCAAGTTTCTTCTTAGGACTCATCTTTTTTGTGTCGCCTATGACCTTCCCCCTCCTGACCCTTCCTAATCTCCCTCTATTTTCACTCTGACCTCTCCTCTCTTTTTTTCTTTCATTTCTTTCTATCTCTGGTGTGACTGTTGCTTTATTGTCAGAAAATGTAGTTCTTTTCTGTTTCTTGCTTTTTCCCACTACAGCTTTTTGTTCCATTGTAAAAAACCCTGATGGCTCTGAATGTGCAGTAAATCAAGAGATCCAATAAAGATAAAGATAAAAGCGAGGGTCTTAGACATTAGGAAAACTAACTTTGCCAAGATGGACCAATACCTCAAGGACTCGATAGCTGGATGAGAACAGCTGGGAATGTAGAAAACAGTGGGCAAAACTGAAAGGGGATATTTTAAGGGCAACCAAACTTTTTGTTAGAATGGTAAATAAAAGGAAAATGAAAAGGAGGCCACTATGTTTCTCAAATGAGGTAGCAGAAAAGGTGAAGAAAAGGAGGGAGGCCTTCATGAAATGCAAGAGATCACAGAAAGAGGAAGACAGGCATCTATATTTAGAAAAACTTAGGGAAACTAGCAAAGTAATCAGGAAAGCAAAGTTATAAAAAGAAGAGGAAAATGTCAATGCAATAAATTGGGGCAATAAGACATTTTTCAGATATGTTAATGAGAGGAGGAAGAGCAAAAGTGGTATTGTCGGACTCAAGGATGAAGAGGAGGAATATGTAGAAGCTGATGAGGATAAAGTTAAGTTGCTTAACAAATACAGTATTTCTGTTCTGTGTTCACAGATGAAGGACCGGGAGCAGGACATCAGACAACACCCCCAAACAGGAACAAAAGCGAGGGGCATCTCAAACAATTTTCAGAGGACTATGTTCATGAGGAACTAGCTAAACTAAAAGTAGACAAAGCAATGGGACCAGATGGGATACATCCAAGAATACTGAAGTAATTTGGGATGTTCTAGCAGCTCAACTGACTCACCCTTTCAATGCTTCTTTGGAATTGGGGGTGGTGCCAGAGGACTGGAGAGAAACATACAAACACAAACAATTTTTGTCGGAACGTTCACCATGAAGAATCCACTCCTTCTCATGGTGTAATGTTCCTTTTTTATCTTTTAACTAGGGACGCAACCCTAACTTAAGGTTTTTGAGAGAATTTCAAACTCTCAACACCAACCATTAACATTTTTCGCTCAGTAACGCAAACCATTCAAACGGAGAGATCACTTAGCTTCATCATAATTTGTTTCTCATCTGCTTCCATTCCAAACATAAGATCTTTGTTTCCTTCATAAAGGCAGGCTTACAGCCAAAGCTACTCTCCCACAAAGAGCATCTCTCGTGGCAACACTCTCGAGATCCGCCGATCTGCCAATCCCGATTCAGTAACCCAACGTTGTGTTTCAGGCCAAAGCTTCTCCTGGCTCTTCCTCAAACTGTGTTGCTCATCCTAACACCGGACGTTATCCACTTTAAACTCCCGAAAATAACCATGTGACCAGTTGGTAATAACACAAAGGCCTATGGTAATAGTAGTCCCCAACTCCCAATTTAAAGAACACTCCACCAATCCAAGGACAGGTTTAAACCTTTGGGTATCACAGATTGCAAAATATAAATCCAAAATTGTTCACGATAACACTTATTGTAGCTATCACCCAGGCCCCTTTCTTCCAGTGGGTCAATTTATCCGATTATGTCGTTTGTGTTCTTCTGTGGAGGATTTTAAACTTCAGGCAAAGGATTTAAAAGACCGTTTACTGGAACGGGGATAGCCACAAACCATAATTTATAAGGCATATCATAGAGCTCGATTCAACCATGTTGAATGGTGGGATTCAGCGAGTCAGAATTCTTCTGCGTAGCAAGAAGAACTTTCTCCTTATGTGGGAGCACTGCCCTATATGCCGCAAGCAACTGCTGTACTACGGATTTTGAAAACTCATTGGTCGATTTTATCCTTACATCCGTGTTTTGAAAACCCATTAATGATTGCTTTTCAACAGGGCAAGAACATTGCGGATTGGTCTATACATAATTCTGGATATCAGCAGGACATAGAGGTGCCTGGGCACTTTAAATGTACTACTTGTGATTTCTGTGCTTTGAAAAGCAATCATTAATGGTTTTTCAAAACACGGATGTATGGATAAAATCGACCAATGAGTTTTCAAAATCTGTAGTACAGCAGTGGGAGAGTAGCTTTGTCTGTAAGCCTGCCTTTATGAAGGAAACAAAGATCTTATGTTTGGAATGGAAGCAGATGAGAAACAAACTATGATGAAGCTAAGTGATCTCTCCATTTGAATGGTTTGCGTTACTGAGCGAAAAATGTTAATGGTTGGTGTTGAGAGTTTGAAATTCTCTCAAAAACCTTAAGTTAGGGTTGCATCCCTAGTTAAAAGATTAAAAAGGAACATTACACCACGAGAAGGAGTGGATTCTTCATGGTTGCACTGCATTGCTATGCTGGTGATTCAGCTGCCGTTCATGTCTTACATATGGGATCTGTCCAGTCAAAGGGGCAGGCCATGATACATGAACACACTCATTGCAGATCATGGGTGTAATAGCAGAATGACCAATGTTCCCACTTCCTGGTGTGTGCTTGTGGAGCAGTCATGGAGTTCTCACATATCTTTCAGACCAACATAGCATAATCTGATTCACATGTGGCTCAGATGGTTGTAACCAAACCAACTGCATGCTTATTTATGGAGAGCTCACAGGTTAACACACTGATTTGGTTGTCATTTTTCAGGTGAGGGGGCAGGGTGGGCATTTTTCCTCTAACATGGGTTGTTATCTTATTGCATAATATTCCTGCCTCAGTGGCATATTTCTCCCCCCCCCCACACACACACACACATGCACATATCCACTCAATATCTGAGGGTGGGGGCATCCTGATCCCAGGGCCAGCCCATCTCCTCAGACAACTAGCCGGGTGCCAGGGTGGACAGCATGCCAGCTATTCCCTCCCTCCTTGTCATCATGGCACTGCCACCACTTCAGGGCTGTAGATGGCCATATTGAGACTGCACACATGCAGCTAGGCACACCTTGCCATTCCCGACCCCCCTCCACTGGAGGATGTGGGCACGCGTGCTGTTGCCTTAGACCTCTGTAGGGAAGGATTGCCATGTACTCTGCTGTACCTGCTGCTGACATGCCTGCCTTCCCACTGACAGTGGCAACTGTAGCGCTGCACCAAACACACAGGGCAGGGACATAATTTTGTCTGCAACAGGCTGCAGCCACTGTATCTGCCACTCCCACTCTCACACATTGCTGACATTGCAGCATGGTGGCAGTGAGAGTGACATGACTCCTTTTTGACTGCAGCAGCATGTATGTGTGCTGCCACTGTCACAGTGGAGTCATACCAGACATCACAGATGTACACCCTAGATAACAGCCTTGTCAGCCTTGTAGTTCCAGCAGTCCCACTGTATTACCCAGGTGACACCTCCTTTGCCAATTTGGCACCAATAACATAGTGCCCTTTCTTAATAGGGTACCATGCTGTTGCTGCCAATGGAGCACTACCATCACATATTCGGGAACTCCAGTGGGTTGACACATTGTATACATTGAAATCAGCTCTCTCCCCTCCAAAATAGCCCTTACCCAGAGTTTTCAATTGGCATTAGGGTTCCTAGCACTGGGAGCTGTAATGCACAGTCACACAACCCTGCGTTAAGAGAGCACATACTATCCCTGCCCACTCTTCACTCCATTGACACCCAGTCTTCACCTCCTTTCACCTTAATGCCATGGGCCCAGCTTCTGCAGGCTATTCCAGCATTATTGGCACTTTTTGCAGCATTAGTCACTCATGGGCGCCGATAATGAGTGTTAATGGAACACTTGCTCCCTTACTGTCCTTTAGTAAACATACCCCATAGTGTCTGTAATGCAAAACAGTAACTCTTGCCAAGTTATAGGCTTCATCAGGACTGGAGACCACTACTTTGAAAGCATGATCCCATTTACACAATGAAGCAGGTCAGATACTGAAGGTTTGCTGGAAAATATAGACCTCATGCAGTAGTCCTTATCACTCAATCAATATTGCAATTACTTTCGCAATTGCTGTATACCCCTATTGTAGTAGCTGCAGCTCCGATTTTTTTTTTTTTATCCTAACTAGGAATGTGTCCATTAGAATTTTTACATACTCCCCAGTTCATTAAAGCTAAGGCACAGGCTGCAAAGTTTACATAAAATCCAGCCTGGAGCCATATTAATTTGGACATACACAGAGACAGTCTCAGTTACTCACCGATATCTGCCAATGCAGCTACTAACTATCATTATTACTTTGCTAGGTGGACCATGCATGCCATGTACAGCACAAAAAAAGATTCCATCAGCTTGACACCTGTTGATATCAATCTATGCCTAGGTATCCTAGGCTACCTAAGGAAATCTCAAGCCAACTCATTGTTTTTTATTTAGCACGCGCTGTAATTAAATGTCAACCAACTAAGAAAAATGATCTCTGAAATTAAGCTGTCAAAGTAGTACTCCCAGTGCCAGCCCGTCCACTAGGCGAGCTAGGTGGCCACCTAGGGTGGTTGTCCTGGCTGGGGGGTGGCATCAGCAATGGCACACATGGGCAGCTGTGCCACTCACCCCGGCTGCTCACAATTCTGTTTTGAGGGGAGGCGGGCAGTGGAAGTATTTCCAAAGGTGGCAGCAAAAAGCCACCGCTTTTGGAAATACCTCCGCTGCTCGCCTCCTCTCCCACGATACAATTGGTGGTAACTGCAGGGGATGGCATCAGTGGTGGCAGCTGGGGGGGGGGCAGCAGCAGGCGGAGGCAGCTGAAGGGGGCGGCAGCAGCTGGGGAGTGGCAAGGCCAGGGTTTCTGCCTAGGGCAGCAGAAACCCTTGGGCTGGCCTTGTGTTCTCCCCCAAGGATTCAATCATTTCAATCATCAAGCCAGGCACACATCACATCAATTTACATTCATACTTTCATTAAATTATACGCAAACTATGAATCATACACTAACATTATTTCTGTCATCGCAATACTATGCAGAGTTACTTTATGCAAATGTAACTTGTCCATTGGTAACAGTACTTTTTAAGACATTTTTAAGGACTCCAGCAATTGAGATCATCGGAGTCATTATAAGTTTCAGTATGAGAACCATGAATAACTCACATCTTCACTGAATATAGAAGCCTATACTGCGCCAGACATTTTTTAACAGCTTTCTCATTGAGAGGAATGCATGACATCTTGTAACAGTAGAGTTAGCAAAATCAGGAACAAGAATAATTTTCCGATCCTTATAGTCTAGTTTGCTAGACCTCCTTCTTGCTTGTGACAATATTTGCAGGACCTGTGAGAATAGTTTCAGCCAGATCAAGAAAGAACTAATCTTCGCTGGATGATCTTGATGGTGGGGAGACCAATATACAGTATCTATTTCAAGAGCAGTCATGAGCCGGTGATCCAAAATACCCTCTTAAAACAGGCTGATAAAGTGTTGCAGATCTTCACCCTCTTCATCCTCTGGAAGTCCTATCAGTCTCACGTTTAACCGTTTATTGAACTTAACAGCATCCTCCGACTCCAACTGAAGCTGTTTAATAGCCGCAGTATTGTCAGGGATTCATGCAGTTTCTCGCTGAAGCTCTGTCACCTGTTTCCAGCGAATCAAGCCACCGCAAGGAGCCATTCAATTGAATGGAGAGCTGTGCCAAATCTTTTTTAATTCCAACAGTTTCCTCGATCTGGTTTCTTTTTAACATTTCCTTGAGCTCCCGCATCTCCTGTCAAACCAGGCCTGTAGCCTCAGCTGTATCTGGTGTCGGAGGACCTTTTTTTGTGCCGCTTTGGACCTGATGGGAAGTTAAATTGAGGATCCAACAATGAATTCTTTTTATCAGTCAATTTATTACTTTTCCTCAGTACTGATGTAACTAAGGGTTAGAGGGGGAGATTACCGTTAAGTCCACAGAGCTCACTCTTTAAGCTGCTATCTTGCCTGGCTCCAACAGTCATATCTGAATGAAAGCGAAAAATGGACATCTGAATCACTCAAAACTATCAAAAAGCCCATCTTACATAATAATAGCATCTTTCCACTCACTTGCTAATATGGAGTTAGCTCTTGATGTCCCAAAATGAGTGTATGAGAGAATAAGGAATAATACTGTTTTCCTGTTCTATCTGCTGCTTACCTTCTGGGTGGCCAGAATGTATGCGACATATGCACAGAGGTTTTATCAGAGTGCTGTTCCAGAGAAGAATAAAGGCAGGATTCGCTCATATTAATTATAGCACATTCAGTGGCAGTGAAATGGTTTCATACACTGCACTATTGCTATTATCTGAGCTGCCACACAACAGTTGAAAAGTTGAAAGTGAAAATCCATCCGCCTCCCCCATTTCTTCCAGATGGACTGCAGAATCCGATAAAAGAAAGTGTCCCATCTCATTGGATGTCGTTAATAATTTTACAAAGTTTTGTAAAGAGACTCTATAGTATTATCATCTCAAGCACAGAAAAATATTCAAAAGATATGTCAAGTCATCTTCGCTGCATTCATTTGCCCGAGCCTGCTTATATTCATTGCTCTTTCCATTTCTCTGAGTCACCAGAAAATATTGTTACCACAGACAAAAAGTTAAGATTATAGAGTCAGTACAATTCTAGCCAAATAATGATCTGTTTAATAGATTTACTAGTCTATTTAAATGGGTAGGGTTTTTTTTTTTTGTTTTTTTTAATAAGATCTTGTCCAGTACGTGCTTGGAGAGCTATGATTTCAAACTCTGGATAATTTACCTTCTATCCAGGCTGTGATTCCAAATGTTAAGGATAAGATTGGTGTGGTCAAACATTTTCACAACATATGGGGTAATTTTCCAAATTTTCTATAACAATCTAATGTTTAAAGAAGTTCAGACAGTTTATATCATCAAAATATATATAGGAGGAGTTCAGCAGAATGAGAAGGCCATAAAGACAGAAGAATCACTTATCCATATATCTTATAAAGATTTTTAGCTGAGCTATGTGCTGAGGTCTGAACACTGAATACGCTAGCAGAATGATATGAGGTTATTTAATAAAGGGTTTGCCATATGCAAATCCAGTTTTGCATGGAGAAAAAGCCTTTTATACAATTTTGTGGCCATTTCCGCACGTGAGCCAAAAAGATGGCATATACTTATATGCCCACCACAAATAGGGATTCCTGGGGATGTAGTTTGGGTGAAATGGAGGCAGAATGGCAATGTATGTGTGCATATTATAAAACTCATAGGTACGTGTCTAGAGTGCAAGTATACATTTACGCCAGATTTGGAGAAGGTGTAAATGTTACATCAGCGTTTGCACGCTATTGGGTCTCGTTCTTGTAGACTATGTTCTAAAGATATACGTATAAGTACCTTTGCTGCATTTATAAAATAGGCTCACAATAAATGTATTTTTGCTACTTAGACAAAGGCATCCTTTTATAAAATTACTCTCCCCTGTCACACACACACACACAAATACTGTTATCCATATAAAAATATCCCTGTTAATTCTATATTCAGATATTAATGCATTCATGATATGAATAATGATAATTGCTGTTATCTAGATAATTTGTTGCCCTATCCCAAGACTACCCCATATCCTACCCCACTTTAAGCTCAGAAGCTTTACCCATATTTGGATATATGGACAAATGTTACGCATTGTTCATGTCAACACATTTAAACAAAACAAAACACTTATTTGGAGGAGGAGTTTAGTGGTTAGAGCAGCGGTCTAGTGACCAAGAGACCAGCGTTTTATTCCCATTGGCACTCCTTGTGTCCTTGAGCAAGTCACTTTATCTTCTATTGCCTCAGAAAAAAGGTCTGGCAATCTACTTACATTTCTACCTTGCCAAGAAAACCCAGGAGCTGCTGGGTCAACGGCACACATTGCATTTTCTTTGTGGTCAGTCCATAATGCCCTTAAATGTGATAAATTAGAACAGGTTTGACGCATCTGAGCATTACTGCCAGTCTTCAAAGCAGCTAGTGGATGCATCTGCTCAGAAGATTCAACAATGTGCCAATTCAGCCTCTATTGTGTACATGCTAGAATGTGTTCAATGTTAAGATAATTTTATAAAAGGTATCAAAAACATGCCTAAGTTGCACCAATATTCAAAAGGAAAGTATGGGCATATTCACCCTTCGAAAAGGACCTCACAGAAAGCTCCTATTTAGTATGCACAACTTCCCCTGTTTATTTTATGCACACATATATGCATGCTATAAAATATGCACACAAATGCTAAGTTCTCCCTCCAGAAATACTCACTTCTGGGAACTTCATCCGTCAGGGTAAAATTATGTGCACATAGGCTGCATGTATAAAGGTTTACACGCATATCAGAAGGGCAATTTAATCCATGGGGATGTCATTATTAAGACTCACATATGTGCATGCATTTCTCTAGGCCACTTAAGCCAAAAGAAGGTATCATTTGTAAGTATCCCACATCAGTATAATTTTCTCTGACTCATTTTATATCAGAAGTGATGCTCTAGGATCCTTATACGTATTGCTATCCATTCCTGAAAACTTGGACCAAATTATAAGTTCTCTAGAACATAATAATGGAAATTGACATGCCACCTGTTCTAACTCTTGAGTGTTCAATGATATCATTGCTGTTTGCTCTAACTGGACTAGGCAGAATTGATTTATTGATCATTCTTACACTCTGAGCTGACTGTCTCCCCAAAGTAAAATCTGCCTAGGCTCTGCCAATGAAACTGCTAATGATTAGATTCAGCTAACACCATGGCTAAAACTGTATAATCCAGATGTGATGTATATTTCAATATTCTATAATTTCCTCAGCCACCCCCGTCCCAGTGGATAAAACTGAATATCCGATGGGCATACTGTTGATAAAGTAGTACTTGCCTTTGAATTTTAAAAGTGAATAAGAGAAGGCTTTTGAGACAAACCTGAAAGCAGGCTCTATCAGCTTTAATTGCGGTAAATTGATCCATGGTACATCTCCAAACCAGACGGATTATTTGATGGAAATGGCAGAAGGGCCAATTCACTAAAGGCCACTCGCAATGTGCATGTTGAACTGATTTCTTATGAATAGAAAATAGTGTCCTATCCACCCAGTCCTAAACATAACCATTAAGGCACCCACTGAGACTACAGTATGCAACTGGTGAATCATAGAGCAACATGAGATGCAAAGGAAGGAATGGCTGCCTACAATAAGTTACATGCTATTTAGCAACCTCAGGCTGCAGTTTACTGTATTAATTTCTCACATAATCAGAACCATATACATGTTGGATGCTGAATACCCACATGGTAAAAGTTACCTGACAGTCAAAGGCAGTTTGCAGGAGTAAACTGAGACATTCTGTCTACTGCAGCAAGCAGTAGGAATATAGTAACAATGGGGCTGGCACATTAAATCAGATACATTTGTTTGTATAGAGTTGATATGTTTATATTCTCTTATATACCGCGCTATTCTGCATCAGTGTAGTTTACATTGAACAAACTGAAATTACATTGAACAGGGCATTATAACTTGGAGATAACTATTTTAAGGGGAACATAGGCTATGGAGGGTTAAGTGGCTTGCCCAAGACCACAAGGAGCACCTGTGGGACTAGAAACCCCAGTCTTTCTGGCCCAAGGTTGCTGTCCTCTAGTGGGATTTGAATCCCCGACCTTCCTGCCTGAAGTACCTTGCCCCAACCACTAGGCCACTCCTCCACTCCATATATGGTGCAAAAGAAAGAGAGGCAAACGTATTAAACAAATAATAGACATGAAACCAGGAGTCTACTTTCACCAAAAAGCAAGAACAAAAGTATAAATAAAAAATAATAATAATAATACAACCAGTGATAACAAATACAATAAATATTGAGATCAAATTAATAAAAAAACATCTTTCAGCACAACTTTCTCATAGCTGTGAATAACAGGGTTGGGTTCACAAGGCACTACCCATTTAGATTCTCTTTTAACGCAGGATAATATGAGTGCCCATCCAGATGCTTAAATTGACTTTTTTGCACTTATTTTTTTGATGTGGGTATACTCCCAGTTTCACATTTAAAGTCAATATAGGCCAAGTTATATGTGTAATTTTAGGGGCCAGGGACATTCTTGGGGATGAGGCCTAAATTTATCTGGAGGGCAGTGATGTTCAGCTGTTGTCTAGACAAATTTAACCGTTGTGAGAAGGGAAAGAAACCCTTAGCTGATTAAGGCTGGGAGCTTAGGAACACATAGACCAAGGAATGTGGATTGTAGTGACAGAACTACATTTCCCTATATGTCTAATGGTAAGGGCGGGTCCCAGAGGGGATTCTGGGATAGGTGGTCGCCAGTAAGAGACGAGTATGTCCTGAGAGTAGGGTGGGTGGGGCTTCTGACCAAAAGGAAGTTATAAACTTCCAAGGAAGTCAATTGGAGCTGGAAGGGAGGAGACAGAGGAAATGCTGCTGAATAAATTCTCTTCAGATGCAGAACCCATGGAGCTAGAGACTTCAGAGACTGTGGAACGTATAATGATGGATTTTCAGGAAGAAGCCATGGCAGAGTATAATGGCAGAGTAAACCCCTGAAGAAAACACAGCAGGTAGGAGAGACTGCTTGTTTGTGAAACAGTATTGTGTAGTTTACCTGCCTGGAAGAAAGAAGATTTAAAACATTGATATATTAATGAAAGGCTTTTTCTTTGTCATATGATGTCCGAAATGGAGGTGTAGCCTAATGGTTAAAACATTTGCTTGGGCAACAAGAAACCAAGGTTCAATTCCCACTAGCACTCCTTGTGGCCTTGAGCAAGTCACTTAACCGTCCATTGTCTAAGAAAAATCCACATTATCAATGTCCCTGTTTGATGTACAGTACATTACCGTTTAAGTTACAATGTAAACCACTTTGACTGTAATGATAAAGCGGTATAAAACACCTGTTAAATAAATAAGAGAAGTGTGGCATTGGTTTATTTTTAGAATGTATTGAATTTTGAGGACCGAAGAGTATTTGCATTTTGAACAGTTTATAACTATCTCTTCTGAGTTGGTTTGGAAGAATGCAAAAGTAATCTATGCAGAATAAATCAACAGAGAAGCAGGGCTGTATGAAGAAAAATGAAGTGTGAAGATTGGTGGAAGACTCATGAACAACCTTCCCTATGCTGATGATATCATATTACTGGTTGAAAGTTATGACGATTTGAAACAGCTGCTTAGTAAGAACAGGGAATATAAGGCCCCTTTTACTAGTACTTAGTTTGAGCTTTTTGCCACATGGCCCATAGGAATAAATGAGCCATGCAGCAGACAGCTTGAGCTAAGTGTTAGTTAAAGGGGCCTGCAATGGCTCCTTTCCCATTGTGCCCATGAAGAGAAGACCAGCAGCAGCAGGATCACCGCAGCTCGCCTTCTCACACACTCGTCCCCCTATCACCACATAACCCCTCTTCTCATCCATCTACACTGGTTACCCGTTTCCTTTCGTTCCCAGTACAAACTACTCACCTTAGTTCACAAGGCCCTTCACACCAGTACCCCACAATATCTAGCTGACCTTATTCATTTTCACACTCCCAGGCACACCCCCCGCTCATTCCATCTGAACCGTCTCACCCTTCCTTCCCCTGCTGCTGCCCGCCTCCAATCCACCCGCTCTTCAGCTTTCTTCTTTATTGGTCCCGCACTATGGAATTCCCTTCCCACTTCCCTTCGTTTAGAACCCTGTCATGCAACATTCAAACAGCAGCTAAAAACCCACCTTTTCTCCATGGCCTTTAACCTCCCTACCTCCTCTTCCCCCCTATAATTCTACTTCTCTCCCCTACTGTTTCTTACCCTACTTTACTTTTAAATTGTAAATTTCTTTTCCTTTCCGGCTTCATGCCTTTTATTGATTTTTATTTATTGTACACCGCTTTGCTTTTACTGAAGGGTGGTCAATCAAGTTTTAATAAACATAAACATAAACATAAACATTCTCCCCCTCATCAGATGGCCGGACTTGCTCTCCCCCTCATCAGGATGCCGACATCGGGAGCAAAAGCAAGAAAGTGCAGAGAGGAATGGAGGTAAGCTCCACCTCTCTCTGCACACCTACCTGCAGCGGCTCCAATAAATAAAAATAGCCTTGCCCGGCGCATCTGTGCCTAGCGAGCCCGCACCTAAGGGCCATGCCAAAGGGTCCTTAGACGTAGCCTTTTGAGGTGGATCGTTGAAGAGGACCAGCAGTACTAGCAATTGAAGAGGCAGCTTCATTCTACACCTGCTCCTACCATCACTAGACCATGCAGACCATTCACAAAATCATCAATACTCCTACCAGCTCAGTAACTATCCTAAGAGAAACCTCACAAACTAGAAGCTATTGCATCCTCCCCTCAGCAACTAAGCCTCAAACCTGGACCCCAGCATTTACAAAACTACCCCACCTTAAATCACCACTATCTGCTAGTCCACTAATCTCTACTCAAAGTCACCTGACCAACCATGAACACATGCACTGTACTTATTATCTTCTTATGTAGCACACTCTTAATCACAAACATAGAATCATTCAAACCCCAGCCACACAACATACGCATAATAAAATACCACCATTGTCATGCTGTCTCCTACATTGCACCAAGAATGAAAAACAAGAGCACACGAGCATACATAGGAATAAGACCACTAAACAACCTAGAAACACAGATACTCATCATACAGCCTCCACCTACCTTAAATGTACTCTCATCAATGTTCGCTCTGCATGCAACAAAATCCTTATACTATCTGAGCTACTGAATGATCATCATATAGATATCATGCGCGTCACCGAATCATGGCTCACGGACAATGACACCATCCTAATGAACCAGCCCGTAGATTCAAAATACAACATGTTTAACTGCCCAAGGACCAACAGCGGAGGTGGGGGTGTCATAGGGAAGGGTAAGAAGACAGAAGGAGAATAAAGGATTAAGATCCAAAAGTGGCCTGAAAGAGGTGAGCCTTTAGCATGGATTTGAAAAGAGGGAGACATGAAACCTGACATAAAGATACAGGTAGTTTGTTCCAAGCATAAGGGGCAGCAAGGTGAAAGAGTCAAAGTCTGGATTGACAGTGGAAGAGAAGAGCATAGAGAAAAGAAAGCCAGAGAAGCAGCAGAGCTCACAAGGAGGGGTGTAGGGAGAGAGAAGAGAGGCAAGGTACTGAGGAGCAACAGAATCAATGCATTTATAGGTCATAAGGAGAAGTTTGTATTGGATATGGAAACGGAAGGGAAGCCAATTAAGTGATTTAAGAAGAGGAGTTATATGAGTATAATGGGACTGGCAGAAGATTAACCACACAGCAGAGTTTTGAACAGAATGAAGGGGAGAAAGATGACTCGGAGGGAGACCAGCAAGGAGGAGGTTGCTATATTCTAAGTGAGAGGTGATTAAAGAGTGGATAAGTGTTTCAGTAGTTGTTCAGAAAGGAAGGGGTGAATTTTGTTCATGTTACAGAGAAAGAAACAACAGGTTTTAGCTCTCTGTTGGATATGTGTGGAAAAGGAAAGGGAGGAGTTGAAGATGACCCCGAAACTATGGGCTGAGGAAACAGGAAGAAGAAGAGTGTTATCAACAGAGATAGAGAAAGGAGGAAGGGGAGAAGAGGGTTTAGGTGGAAAAATAAGAAGTTCAGTTTTGGCCATGTTCAGTTTCAAACAGTGGTGAGACATCCAGGCAGCGATGTCGGATAGGCAGGCAAATATACGGGCTTGGAGTGTAGGAGAAATATCAGGTGTAGATAGATAGATTTGAGAATCATCGGCATAAAAATGATATTGAAAACCATGAGAGGAGATGAGAGCACCAAAGGACTGGTTATAGAGAGAGAAAAAGAGAGGGCCTAGAACAGATCCTTGGGGTACACTAACTGAGAGAGGGATAGCACTAGAGGAGGAACCACCAGAACAGACATTGGAGACTTTGGCAAGGGCTGTTTCAGTAGAATGTAAGGGACAAAAACCAGACTGAAGTGGATCAAGGATTGTTTAAGAGGAGAGAAATTCAAGGCAATGGCGAAGAAATGCACATTCAAGAATTTTGGACATGTGAAGGCATATTCTGTACTGTGCGTCCTGGCCTCTGTGCATCCAGTTGGAACTGGATGCACAGAGGTAGATGCGATTCTGATCCCGCGGGGCATGTCTAACTCTCGCAGGATCAGAATTGCTTCTAGGCTTGTACATGCAGACCAGGACCCGATTCCCATCAGCCTGCACATATAGGCCTCTGCCTGGCTAATTCAGTCATGCTCCTGGATGGAGCTGTGGCGCCATGGCGTTCGATTGCCATGGCACTGTGGCTCCATTCAGGAGCCACGATCTCCGGCTGCCGACCACCTTTTCCTTTCCCCACAGCCAGACCCCTGATCTTGCCTCCCATGGCCAGGCTCAGGCTACAGGGAATCTCCTGCATCCACCTCACCTTTTGTCCCCTGCCAGGCCTCCCGCTCCCTGACGTCTGGGGGGACTTATTCCACTTCTGAGGTGGAATACATCCTACGTCTAATCTGATGGCCCCAGATGTACAGGGCTGACTTCAGAATCAGCCCTGTACGACTGGGGCCGCAGACTGTCCACTGCCCTGCCCTAACCCCACCTCCACACTGCCCCTTCTTGCCCCTCTCTAAGCCTCCCGGCTTAGTTGGGGATGGTAAGGGGGACGAATAGCGGGGATGAACGTCCCCACTATTTGTGGAACAGAATAGATCCCAAAGGGAAGAATGGAGATGGGTCGATAATAAGAGGGACAAGTAGGGTAAAGTAAAGGTTTCTCAAGGAGAGGTGTAATCAGAGCATGCTTGAAGGTTTCAAGGAAAGTAGCAGTGGAGAATGATAGGTTGAGAATGTGTGTGATGAAAGAGATGACAGAGGAGGAGATGGAATTAAGGAGATAGGACTGGATAGGATCAGATGAACAGGTAGTAAGTTTAGAAGAGGAAAGATGAGAGGTTTCGTCTTCGTAGGTCTTAGAAAAGGAAGAAAGGGTAACAGATTGAAGGGAAACGGTACTGAAGAGGGGGAAAAGGGGATGAAGCTGATCTTGAGGGGAATTGAAGTGTAATCTTGCAGACTTTGTCATGGAAATAGTTGGCTAAGGTGTGGGCAGAAAAAGAAGGAGGAGTCAAAGGCAGAGGTGCCTTGAAGAGATAGTTGAGAGAAGAGAAGAGATGATGGGGGTCAGTGACAAGAGAGTTAGATAGGTATAGTAGTTTTTCTTGGCTAGAGCAATGGTGAATTGGAAGGAAGCTAGACTGAATTTGAAGTGATGAAAGTCAGAAAGAGAGCCAGATTTGAGCCAAGTGTGCTCATCTGAGGGGGCACAGAAGCGAAGGTAGCAGGTAGTTGAAGACAGCTATGGCTGAGGTATAGTGCACCTCACATGATAAAGGATAGGCAGAGCAAGAGTATCCAGAGCAGAGAAGAGAGTAGTATTATAGGAAACTATAGCTTTATCAACCAAACTAGAAGACAAAGAAGAGAAGAGAGGTGATGAGACCATCCCTAGAAAGGTAGGAGACTGAGTGAGAAAGAGGTGGAGAATGATGAAGAATGAAGCTAAGCAGATGATGGTCAGATAAGGGAAGAACTGAGGTATGGAATTTAAGGGGTAAACACTTAGAGAAGAAAACAAGATCAAGGCAATGGCCATGCTGATGAGTGGGGCAGAAGAGCAAAGCTGGAGGTTAAATAAGGAAGTAAGGGAAAGGAGCTTGGAAGCATAGGGGTCAGAAGGATTATCAATATGAATATTAAAGTCAGCAAGAATAAAGGAGGGGGAAGAAGAATCGATGAAAAAGGAAAGCCATGAGTCCAAGTCAGTGAGAAAGGTAAAGGTGGACTTGTCAGGTGGTCTGTATATACAGTATCAGCTATCCAGAGAGGTAAGGGTTTAAAAAGATGGCTGGAGTGGACTTTGAAGGAGGAAAGAGTGAGACTGAGGTATAAGGAGGGGTTGAAATTGGCCAGAAGGAGAAAGCAGATACCCCATATCACCACCATGGCCAGTGGCACAAGGATTGTGCGAGAATTGGTAGCCACTGTGAAAGAGGACAGCAACCAAAGCAGTGTAATCAGAGAGGAGCCAGGTTTCAGTAAGAGCTAGAAGTTGAAAAGAGTTAGAAATGAAGAGATCACGAGTAAAGGGGAGTTTATTAGCTATGTAATGAGTATTCCATAGAGCATCCCAGAATCCTCCTTTGGATGTGAACACATCTAGACCACCTCTAACACCATGGAATATAGAAATATAATGAAGTCTGTGTTGTGAATGTGCAGGAACACCCAGTGCTACTTTTTCTACTACTACTACTATTTAACACTTATATAGTGCCACGCACGCAGCGCTGTACAGACATACATACAAGAGACAGTCCCTGCTCGTCAGAGGCTTGCTCGTCACGACAATACAGAGCATTATTCAATCAGTGCAAAGTACAATATGGTTGTCAATCATAGTCTGAATTTAAACAGTCTCAATTCTGTACATTTACCCTGACTGTACTGATGCCCACATCAAACCTGCTCCCCATGATAGTGAGCTGTTTGGATGGTGTGTCCATGGCCTGACTCAGATCTATGTCATTGTATGACTGCTGCAGTCTGGTTCAGGCATGGATCATGCTAACATGATGTTTGATGATCAGAAAGTTATACCTTGCTGCTCAAGATCACACCTCATATCTACATGCAGTATACATATTCTGGCTATTACAAACAAACAGTGTTGCTCTAGGGCTCTGTATATCATTTCATGGTAGACCTTAACATAGGGGGTTTAGGGGTACTGCTGTGGGAGGGAAAGAAAAGCAAGGCGGGCCTCTCATAGTAATCTCACAGCACCATGGCTGCACTGGGTTTATTGTCCTATCCCACAAATTTCTTTGTTGTGGAAAAAAATTACACCACTCTTATGACAAACAAGGCTTCATCAGCCATAGACAAAATGTCTCTTAAGTGGCTACCCACATGTCACCCACTGCTGCTGAACAGCTTCACCCACAGATGTAGACTCTGCACAGACAGCATTGAAAGGCAGCAACTATTTCAACAACCTGTCAAGGGCCAAATGTCCAACAGCCAGAGCAATACAGCATGACGCCAGCTGGGATTCTTTGGATACATAGTCATGACATGCCCACATCCAGATCACGGTGACTGTTCCCTCATTTACTGGGGAGATGTATGCAAGCAGGACATGGCTGTGCAAAAATTATGTGCATATGCCCTAGATCTGTCCCTAACCTTTAAGTCAAGTACATCATTAGCAAAAGGATCATTTCAATACCTACCCCTGATGCCCCTCACATTGTCTACCTCCACATTTGTCTTCTCCTACATTGCAGAAGCTGATGATAGCAAAGTCTACAGAGTTGCCGTAGAGATAAGCAGTTTTGCCATTATGGCTAAGAAGGGCAAACTATTGTTACATGGCCAGACGGCCTGACCACCTTCACAGCAGTGCTGTGTGGACAAGGAGCATGTGCCCTGCTTCTATAGCAATACAATGTCAAGGCACAGAGCAAGGGTATTGTCACATGTAACGAAGAGCAACAGAGCTCAAGAGACACACAGAACATAAGAACATAAGATATGCCATACTGGGTCAGACCAAGGTCCATCAAGCCCAGTATCCTCTTTCCAACAGTGGCCAATCTAGGTCATACGTACCTAGCAGTTTCCCCAAAAGACACAGGTTCCACAATGCTTATACTGGGTCAAGCATTGATATCCTGGGTCCTTTTTAATAATGGTTTATGGACTTTTCCTCCAGGAACTTGTCCAAACCTTTTTTAAACCCAGCTACACTAACAGCTTTTACTACATCCTCTGGTAACAAATTCCAGAGTTTACACGTTGAGTGAAAAAATATTTTCTCTTATTTGTCTTAAATAATTTGCCCTGTAGCTTCATTGCATGTCCCTAGTCTTTCTATATTCTGATAATGTAAACAATCAATCTACGTTTACCCGTTCCACTCTTTAATTTATAGACTTCTATCATATCTCCCCTCATCCATCTATTTTCCAGGTTAAAGAGCCCTAACCTTTTTAGCCTTTCTTCATAGGGGTATCCTTCCATCCCCTTTACCATTTTGGTGGCTCTTCTCTGAACCTTTTCTAATAACACCATATCCTTTTTAAGATACGGCGACCAGAACTGCACACAATATTCAAGGTGCAGTCTCACCATGGAACGATACAGAGGTATTATAATATCCTTTGTTTTATTTTCCATTCCTTTCCTTATGATACCTAGCATTTTATTTGCTCTCTTGGCTGCCGCTGCACACTGGGCGGAGGGCTTTAACATGTCCACAATGACGCCTAAATCTTTTTTTCTGGGTGGTGGTTCCTAATGTGGAACCTTGCATCATGTAACCATAGTTTGGGTTGTTCTTCCCTAGGTGCATAACTTTGCACTTGTCCACATTAAATTTCATCTGCCATTTTGATAACCAGTCTTCCAATTTGTCAAGATCCTCTTGCAATTTTCCACAATCCTCATTGGTTTTAACAACTTTAAATAGTTTTGTGTCATCTGCAAATTTGATAATCTCACTCGTTATTCCCTTTTCCAGGTCATTTATGAATATGTCAAAAAGCAGCGGACCCAGCACAGATCCCTGGGGTACACCACTATTCACCTTTCTCCATTGGGAAAATTGGCCATTTATCCAGAATGGGATGTGTGTAGCCATCTCATGGCAGTTTACAATCACTGTCAGGGTATGGAAGAAACCCTCTGTCTGTAATAACACCTATGCTGACACAAATAGCCTACTTGCATGCTGACACTGTCTGAGGCAAAAACACACCTGGTGGCAGGGGAGTACTGCCCTATGCCACTATCCATTAATGTGTGGCTTGTGGCCCACAGACCCTCTGTTGATCTCATTCACACTGGGGGGGCACCACAGAACAAATGTATGATGGGCCAAGGAAAGCTATTTGGAATCTCCTTCCATTCCTCCCAAACCACTCCCAAATGTACCTTAATGGCCATAATCTGTCCAACTACAAGATAGGTGCCTCACCTGACTTTCAACATCATTATAGCACAAATGATCCCATATGGCCTGCAGTTATGTTACAGGTATCAGCTTTGCTGGGTGGAGGGCCTGGGACAGCTGAAAAAAATAATTACTAGGGTTATGTTTATCATCTGACATTACCAATTCATCAGCAGGATGTACCCTGATGTGTCTGCACTGATACAGCAGTATATTAACAGGCAGTTACATGCATACAGCTCTAAGCTACATGTTAGACATGCGTCACATATGACATTATGACTGTGACTGTACAGCTTTGGTTCCATCACATCTCTGCAGTACATGAGGACATATCCTATCCCTTGGATAGCCATCTGCAAGTATCACCTCATGTCCGTATGTGCCCCTCTTGCCCAGTTTGGATGACACCTGTCCAGTTGTTATCTATACATTTCTCTGGGGTTTTGTGTGGTTGTTGTGTGGCTGGGACAGGTGTAAGATCCACATGTCTGATATCAGGCTTTCCATGTGACACTGACATACATTTTCCCACACAGTACAAACATGTTGGGGATGGCACCTACGGCATATCAGTGCTGCCCATACCACTTTCTCCTCTTCCATCATCCTTCTTTCAGCCATCCATCCACCTCTGTCGGCTGTGTGCAATCATGTCTTCTTGTGCAAGCTGCTACACCATGCCCTACACACAGGTACTCTTTTCCTCATTTCGGCTCTTAGCCCGACCCTGGCCTGGGAGGCCAGATCAGGGGTCGGGCTGCGGGGAAAGAACAAAGTCGTCAGCGGCCAGGGATCGCGGCTCCTGAATAAAGCCCCGGTGCCATTGCAACTGGATGCCATGGCGCCACAGCTCCATTCAGGAGCTTGACTGAGTTAGCCGGGCAGCAGCCTGTACATGCAGGCCAACCGGAAGTGTACAGGCTTAGATGCTATTCTGGTCCCACGGGGGTTAGACATACCCATGGGGGTTAGATGTTCTGGCCAGACGCACAGTGCCCCGGGGTATACAGATTGGAATAGGCCTCCATGCATCTAGAAAAACTATAGAAATTTAAACAACTAGCACAATGCTTCAAAAAGACTCCTTCACATCGCACTGCAAAAGGATGCTACGGTGAAAGAGTGCTATTAAATAAATATCATTTAAATTTTGCAAAGAACAGTACAGTAGGAACACTATGGTAAAGGAACTAGAGTTACCATAAATTGTCATGATTTGATTCAAGTTTTCATAGCATTAATGCATCAGTTAATTTTAACCTTCAAAAGTTTTGTGACATTGGAAGCAACTTTTTCCCAGAACTTTGTAACTTACCCATCTGTAAATTGTTCTTGCTTCACTCATGTATTCACACTTTTTGTGAAGGTTTCATTTGAAATTAATTTATAAAATATTGTGAGTACAACTGTTGACAGCTTTTCAACCCTGAATATTTTGAAAATGCCATATGTAGAAGAAATATATTTCACAGATTTCTGAAGTAAAAACAACACCCTCTTCACTCTACAGGTGTTTGTGTTTAAATCCATTCTTTTTATTTTGCTATATGATGGTTTCTTGTTTCTTTCTCTGGTCTATTCCAAGCTGTCTTATCACCATTTATGACAAGGAATTTGAGGAAGATGTACTATGGCCCCGGTTTTGCTTGGGTTTTCCCCATTATAATCCTTTTTTTTCCATTCTACCTACTTCAGTCATATTCAGACACATTCTCTAGCTGAAAAGCATGGGACTACTTTTTTTCTGGAGCAAAAAAGGGTTTCTAAGGGGTATTTATTTATTTTATTTAACCAGTTTTATATACCACCTTATCCTTCAATCAAAGTAGTTAGCAACACAAATTGTGAGTATACATTCAACAGGAGGTGGGGTATGAGAGGACATACATACAGACTATCTGCAATTAGTTCTCATTTGAGCATGCGGGTTGTCGATGGGCCATATGTGGCACAATTCTGGTGACTGACAATTTTATGTTACTTGTCCACAGAAATCCGTGAACAGGAGGTTTTGAGAGATTTGTGGAAGTCCTTGAGGTCATATAGGGCTCTTAGTTCTTCAGGGAGGGAGATCCATAGGGCAGGTGCCGAGATAAAGCGTGTTAAGGGTGCCAGTGTGTCATTAACACATGTTATCGGCACCTTTGTGCCCTTAATGTGGAAAAACACAACTTTAATGTGTGTAAAAGGCTCCAGCAGTGTAAAGCACACTGGGCAGAGAGTGGGCGTTAATGGGGCGGAGGGAGAGTGTTAACAACAGGTGTACCCTAAACGCTTGTTGCACAAACGTGTTCTAAAGTGCTTTAACGCTGGGAACTCTAATGCAAAGTAAAACCATGTGGAAAGAGTGTATTTTGAAAAGAGAGCCCTTTTTTTTTTTTCAATTTCTACAGTACTATGCTTACAATAATACCAGTTCACTCATTAATCACCTTCCTGTACATATACATCTGCATCTGGCATGTCATCCTATTAAGTAGCATAGAATTCTAGTATTAGATTCTAGAACTAGAGAAACAAGAAAATAAAAAGAGAACTATGCGGATAAAACATCCTTCAGTGACGAGCACCACCTCCATGAGAACCAGCCACCTAACTCTAGCATGATGCTTACATGCTGAGGGCATCCCATTTTTTCAACTGTGAGAGGAAAGAAGGGTATCGTGTTGCATAAGCTTTCTCACAGGCCCGGTGATAGCAGACAAGGTTCCACCAGTACACCACAGTCAGGCCCTCAAAGTTCTTCCAGTGACTCAATATAGCCTTCAGGGCAAGACTTAATAGCAAGTCAAAAATAGCAGTATTATGCTTTTGCAACATTGGCACTCCAGCCAATGACTTGTAAATCACAATACGATATGTCAGTTCTGTGTTGAGTTCTAACAATTGTGAGATTCGGGTCCAAACTCTTTGCCAATATTCTCGAAGTGCAGGGCAAAAGTATATCATATGGGCCAGGGTACCAGTGTCCGTCCCACAGGACCAGCAGTTTGCATCAGTATTCTCACTCCATTTTGCTATGCGGGCAGGCGTGAAATAAGCACGATGAGCCAAAAAATATAACATTTGATTGAGCGAGGCTGATCTTGTTAGCCTCCTCTGCATTTGCCATAGCTCCTCCCACATATTGGGGTCCGTCATTCTTCCCGTCTCAGTTTCCCACACCCTTTGCAAACCTGTGCAATGTCTCTTCCCTCCATCTCTGAGAATTCCTACGAACCTGGAGAGGAGTTTCGATCCTACCTTAAATTCCTGAATTTCTTGATGAAAAGGGCGTTCCCTGCCCAACGCTACAGGTAGGACTCCAGCCTTACTCAAACAGTGTCTCAGTTGGCACCATTGATAAAGGCAACGGTTGGGCAAGTTATATTCTTGTTGCAGGGATTGAAAGGACTTGTAAGCTTTATTGAACACCAGTTGTCCTAAATTGTAGATACCGAACCGTAGCCAGGATACCCATAGGAAGCTGCGACCTTCAATCTTGAATTTTTCGTTGTACCATAACGTAGTGGATTCTGAAAATTCAAGATCGACACCCATATGCTGTTTGATCAGTTGGTAGGTCTGTTGGGTGTCTCGCATGATCTCATTGTCAGGTCCAACACTTCCATATTCCGCACCTAAGCGCATCCACAGCGGGACCGGCTGGCTCAAGGCATTCTCTATTCTTAACCAGACCGGGGCCCCTTCTTCAACATTTTCTTCGCTCCACTGAGTACCCTGTTTTAGAAGGAATGCCATGTGGTACCAGTAAAAATCAGGGAAATGTATTCCACCTCTGGTCTTTGGGGATTTAAGCTTCCATGTCGCGATACGAGGCGGCTTGTTGCGCCAAAGAAAGGATATTAACATTTTTTCAATTCTCGTATAGAATTTTCTCTCAAATAGCTTCGGCATCATATTGAGTATATAGCAGACTTTAGGCACAATGACCATTTTGATAGTTTCCCCTCTGCCCCACCAAGTCAAGTTCAGCGGGGACCATTTATTTATGTATTCTTCTACTATGCTTTCACACTGACCCATGGACCTTCGAACTGTATCTTGTAGGGTAATTCCATATGTCACTCCAAGATATTTAAACAATGTATCTTCAATTTTAAACGGGTAACTATGTAGAAACGTTCTAGAGACGTGATCGTTTAAGGGTATGATAGTAGTTTTGGATAAGTTCAGCTTATATCCAGATACACCAGAATACTCAGAGATGACAGCCATTGCAGTTTCCAATGATTTAGGATGTAGAAAAAGCAGGAGGTCATCCGCATATGCCGATAGTTTGATCTGAGAGTTCCCTAGGCGCACACCCTCAATATTTGGGGATTGCCAAATTTTCATCAGTAATGGTTCCATTGCCAAATTGAATAGTAGGGGCGATAAGGGGCATCCCTTTCTTGTGCCTCTTGACAGAGTGAATTTAGAAGAGAGTCCACTGTTTGCCGCTATCCGCGCTGTGGGCCGGGAATAAATCACCCGAACACTAGTCAGGAATTCTTCAGGTATTCCAAACCACTGCATCACCCGAAATAGGTAGGGAAGTTCTACACGGTCGAAGGCTTTCTCAGCGTCAAGGGCAAGACCCACCACTGGTTCTGCTAGTTGAGAAGTTCGCCACAGCACATGTGCCAGCAGATGTCCGTTATCAGTTGTAGCCCTGCCCGGCATAAAACCACATTGGTCAGGTTGGACCAGAGTTTCCATTACTGTACTTAGACGATTAGTTAGAACTTTAGCGTAGATCTTGTAGTCCAAATTAAGAAGCGAGATTGGTCGATAGTTCTCTATTTTCTGGTCATCTCGCCCTGGCTTAGGGTGTATGACTATTGTAGCAGCCGCTAACGATCCAACCACTGGACATTCTCTTTTGAGTTCCGTGTAGTATGTATGCAATTCGGGAAGCAGTTCTTGAGAGAAAGCTACATAAAACTCAACTGGTAAGCCATCTGGTCCACACGCCTTTCCTTTAGCAAGCTGACGCATTGCTAGCTGTATTTCAGCACATGTTATATTCTCCGATAATTGAAGTTGCTGTACTTTCGCTAATTTGGGGCCCACCAATCCCGTTACGAAGTTAACAAAACCATCTTCAGTGAAAACTCCTTCGGTTTGGTATAGTTGCGAGTAGAATTCCTTGCACACTTTCAGTATATCTTCATCCCGTCTGTGTATTTTCCCATCGGTGTCCTGCAGACCAGTGATATGTGATTTGATGCTTTTGGCCCGTATTGCTCGAGCCAAGAGTGCACTTGCCCTGTTGCTTTCATGGTAGTACATTCCCTGCTGAGTTTGAATCTGTTTACTTGCTTCATCATTAAGAATAGAGTTGTACTGGTATCTCAGTTTCTGTAGTCGAAGTAGAATAAGCGCGTCAGATCGCTTAGATAGGATCCGTTCTCCTGCGCGTATATCCCATTCTAAGTTGGTCAGCTGTATTGTCACTTCTTTTTTCTTGCGGATACCATTTGATGTTATGCAACCCCGTATGGTGGCTTTAAATGCTTCCCACCACGCCCAGGTTGGGGTGTCGTGCAATGCATTATGCTCAAAGTAGTTTGAAATTGCTGGACGCAGAAACTCAAGAAATTCACCATTATTGAGCCATGCACGGTCAAGTTGCCATCTAGGCGCGGTCTTCCCTGCTTGCTCAGAATGGATGTCTATCCTTATTGCCGCATGATCTGAGACTGTTTTAGCAGAGATATCTGCTGTTAGAAGCTGAGGCACTAAGGTCTTAGAGATCAAAAAATAATCGATTCGTGTCTGTGTGTTATGTGGCATAGAATAGAAGGTGTAGTCCCTCTCCACGGGATGCAAAAGCCGCCACGGATCCACTAATCCAAGTGTTTCCATCATGCTCAGCAGCTTCTTGCTGGATCGCGGTTTGTGCTGTTGTTTGTAGGGTGTCCGATCGATCAGAGGATCTTGAATGAGATTAAAGTCACCTCCAAGTATTACATTCGTGGCTCCGATCATCAATACCTCCTGAGCTATCCGCTCAAAAAATACTGGATCATCGTGATTCAGGCCGTAGACAGTCATAAGAGTATATTCTTTATCTGCTATCCGCACTCTCGCTTTGGCCCAACGCCCCTCAGGGTGGTCGCCGTGTCTTCGACACTCGGCTTTAGCGCCATTCGCACTAGTATTAAGACACCTCCTTTCCACTTGAGAGCTGGCGCTGATAGTATATTCTGATAACCCTCTCCAGCCACCTTGTGAGATTCAGACAGTGTCAGATGGGTTTCCTGAATATAGACCACATCTGCCTTCAATATCTTGCAATAGTTTAATATTTTTTTCCGTTTGGTAGGATTGTTTATCCCTTGCACATTGAGGGATACCACTTTCAATCTCTCGCTACCCATTACGGCTACCGGTCTTCTTCCTAGAGGTGGTACTCGTCACTTGCACACAAACAGTAAATTTATAACATTATGAAAAACACCAGATCTGATCGTCATGCGGTCAGCATATAACTTAGTTACTTGAATGGTGGAACCCGACCCGCCCCCCTTCTACTCCGCTGCCTTCAGTTCCCACTCCTTCCCACCCTGACTTCATCTTAATTCAAGGTACAGTCACATTCCCCCCCCCCCGACCTTCTATCTAATGATAGCGTCTAATACAAAATTCCCCATGCAATTCCTATTCAGTATATTAACATTACTGCAATTTGGTATGAGATGTCATCCAATAGCATTGATTAACATTGCACATTGAGCAAGAGCATTCACTGACATTCTAAGTCCCTACTTCCATTTGCTCATAATTTTGAAGATAGGATCGGAGGCTTTCGCCATTATCAAAAGTGCACGTGCTGTTTCCCAGTGTGACTCTCATCCTAGCAGGACAGTAGAGGCCATATCTCGCTTGCAGTTTCTGGAGTTGTGGCCTGCAGTCCAACAGGGCCTTGCGTCTCTCCACCGTTCTCTTACATAAGTCCGGAAAAAAGGCAATTTTGGATCCATCTATCTGGATGCCAGCTCTCTGTTTAGCTGCCTGCATGATCTTAAGCACTTGCTGATATCGCAATACCTTGATAATTATGGGCCATGGGTGTTGCCGTTTCCCAGAAGTGTGCATTGGCACTCGATGGGCCCTTTCTAGCTCAAGCTGCGTGTCAAAAGTGAGTTGCAATACTTACGGAATCCATTTTTGTGGGTAGGCTATGGGGTCCAGTCCTTCTCGACTCCCTGGTATTCCAGTAATACGAATATTATTCCGTCGAGCACGATTGCTGTGATCTTCCATTTGCTCCTCCATCGCTATTATGCGCTTGCTCAATGGGCCCATCTCAGCCAAAAGCACTTCATGTCTCTCAACTACTGTTTCTATTTTATGCATACGTTCGCTTTCTCCGGCAAGCCGTTCTTTGACTTCTTGCATATCCTCTTGTAGCTGTGTGAGTAACTCATTATTGGATGCGATCATCTCTTTCACTACCCAGAGCTCTTGTAGGATTTCATGCACTCCTTCTATGGTATCTTTCTCCGCCGCCATCTTTAGTGGGGACACCACTTCTTGTTTAGTGCGTTTAACTGCATGCCCCGTCGCTGGCATGAATTCCAGCCTCGCAGGTTTGAGAGAGGACATCTTTAGCAACAATTCCTACCAGTTTGCAAGTCAACTATTGATATTAGGGGGGATAATGTGCAGGATTCTTTAAGCACGGGCAGGAGCGGGACTTTCAGGCAGCCATTTCCGATCGCGGCAAGCTCCGCCCCCAGAGTGAGCCCTTTTTAATGTCTGTAATGTGATGCACAGATAGGGGAGCCCAAGATAGTGATAGTAGTGCTCTTTTAACAGCAACAGCATAGTTCCCAAATATGTTGATAGTGAAAATGGGGCAAAGGAGGTGGCACATGGGGCATGCAATGTGAGTTGCTGGTGCACAGGGCGGGCCAGGCAGCTGCCCAGGTGGCACATAACAACATAAGATTCTAAAATAGGCCAGATTGTGTCAGACCAAGGACCATCATGCCCAGTATCCTGTGTCCAACAGTGACTAATCTAGGTCACAATTACCTAGCAGTTTCCCTAAAAGACACACAAGATCTACAATGCTTGTATTGGGGCAAGCAGTACATATTCCAGGTCCTCTTTAACAATGGTTTATAGACCTTCCCCTAGGAACCTGTCCAAACCTTATCTAAACCCAGCTACACCAATAGCCTGTACTACATCCTTCGGTAATGAATTCCAGAGTTTGATTACGTGTTGACTGAAAAAATATTTTCACCTTGTAGTCCTAAATGGGATACATGGTAGCCTCATTGCATGTCCCCTAGTCTTTCTATATTCTGATGGCATAAACAATCTTCATTTACAGCTGGGTCTGCTGCTTTTTGACGTATTCATAAATGACCTGGAAAGTGGAATAACGAGTGAGGTTATCAAATTTGCAGATGACACAAAACTATTAAAGTTGTTAAAACCCAAGAGGATTGTGGAAAATTGCAAGAGGATCTTGATAAATTGGAAGACTGGGCATCAAAATGGCAGATGAAATTTAATGTGGACAAGTGCAAGGTTATGCACCTAGGGAAGAACAACCCAAACTATGGTTACACGATGCAAGGTTCCACATTAGGAACCACCACCCAGGAAAAAGATTTAGGCGTCATTGTGGAAACCATGTTAAAATCCTTGGCCCAGTGTGCAGCAGCGGCCAAGAGAGCAAATAGAATGCTAGGTATGATAAGGAAAGGAATGGAAAATAAAACAGAAGATATTATAATGCCTCTATATCGTTCCATGGTGAGACCGCACCTTGAATATTGTGTGCAATTCTGGTTGCCGTATCTTAAAAAGGATATAGCGATTTTAGAAAAGGTTCAGAGAAGAGCCACCAAAATGGTAAAGGGGATGGAAGGATACTCCTATGAAGAAAGGCTAAAAAGGTTAGGGCTCTTTAACCTGGAAAAGAGATGGCTGAGGGGAGATATGATAGAAGTCTATAAATTAATGAATGGAGTGGAACGGGTAAACGTAGATCGATTGTTTACCTTATCAGAATATAGAAAGACTAGGGGACATGCAATGAAGCTAGAGGGTAAACTATTTAAGACTAATAAAAGAAAATATTTTTTCACTCAACGTGTAATCAAACTCTGGAATTTGTTACCAGAGGATTTAGTAAAGGCTGTTAGTGTAGCTGGGTTTAAAAAAAGTTTGGACAAGTTCCTGGAGGAAAGGTCCATAAACCATTATTAAGAAGGGACCCAGTATATCAATGCTTGAAGCATTGTGGAACCTGTGTCCCTTGGGGAAACTTCTAGGACTGATATTTTTGGCAACTAAATGATGGCGGTGTATGACACAATGCACTGTAAGAATCAAAGGACATACATTTTTTAAGTGGGCAATAAATCACTTATGTTTTTCCACCATGGATGGAGCATCATCAGTTGCACAGGATAGTAAGGGGTATATTTACTTAAGTGCTGTAAGGAAGCCATGGGTAGCAAATGGTAAAGGCAGTGGTAAAAGTCAGAGCGGGCAGTAGGTGTTCCGGCAGTAAGGGCACCTGGCTCCACTTATTGGGCACTAAGAGGATGCCAGACGTTAAGGTGACAAGTGTGCACTGTCAGGCAGTGGCCAGTCCGCCGCCTAGGGGGAGCAGGTCTGTCCGCCTGATGACCCTTTCGATGAAGGAGTAGTTGTGGACACGAATGGGTCAGGTACAAGATAGGATTTTATTTCCCCTCCCGGGGTTGGATTTTCAAATATACAACACAACAAACTTAGGACAATAAAGCCATACACTCTGGCATGTGATAAAGGAAAATGAAAGACAGCTTCTTCTTGCTTCTTACTCAAATTATATCCACAGGAAACAATATTCTCAGCATACAGTTCCTTTGCAAATGAACAGCAAATCTTGTGATCTTTACAGCTAGCCTTAAGCAATGCACAAACTCTGGCTTAACACAAAAAAGTAATCTTGTCTGAAATGGTTAGCGTACAATCCATTGGATCACCAAATGAATCTTCACTAGCAGAATCAATTATCATAGGCTCCTGCTGACTTTCAGCTGGACAAACGTTTTCTTTATTGCACAACGTTTGTAAACCTCCATCTAATGTATCTTCATGGGGCTTATCCAGCCAGCCCTCTCTAAGGTAAGAATTACTGTTACCATATATATCAGAGTGTGAGAGAGGAGAGACCCACCTTCCAGGATTTTCAGCATATAACGTTTTATAAGAACTTTTCCCTTTAAAGTATTTACTTGTCCTACCTTCAGGTTTTGGCTGAGGATAATGGAACTGCTCTACCCTGTTAGCAAAAGTTTTTGCCCTTGGAAGCTTTCTCTGAGGTTTAGGCTTTTCAAACTCTTCTTCTTCTAACATGCAGATATCTTCTACACAATACCTCTCCCTCTCAGGGGCTTGTAAATGCTCCCATGCTAGCTCTCCTGTTAAATCCTTCTGGTGGCCTTCCCAGCACCACACCAGCCTTGGACTTTTCCCACGAGGCTTCTGAGCATTAACTCTCCAGGTACTTCTGCTGCCAGTAAGTTTCCTTAAGTCTGGTTCAGAATCACTTCCAGGGTCATAATTCTCAGATACATACGGTTCCACTCTCTCAGGCTTCCATTCACTCTGCAAAGCACGTTGCCTCTGAGCTCCAAACTGCGTCACAGCAAACTGACTCTCACAGCTGTTTCTCGCTCTCTCTCTGGGTCTGTCGCTGGATCTCTCTCTGAGTTCCTTCCTGTTTCTTCCTTCTCCCCTTTCTACCTCTACTGAGTGTTTCTTATAGTGCTGATTAGCACTTCCCCCAGTCAGGTGAAAACTATTTGCTTCAGGAGCTAAGGATCGCTTGCTAGTTGGGCGGGGTTGCAGACCTCGTGGCTGGGTCTGTTTACGTTGCTCCTGACAACTATTGATCATGTGGTTTACCTGCCTGTCTGATTCTGACCTAGTTCTCACAGAACCCTGTGTTTTTAAGGCCCAGGATGGATCTTCCCCATTATAGCACCTTAATGGCTGAAAACGGCTATCACCTTAACGCAGGATGAGGGAGCCCCTGTAAAAGACACATATGAACTGATGGAAGGAAGGAAAGGCAAGAACTGATGGACATGGCATATCCTTGAGCATCCTATGTGTCAGGCAGTAAGTGTGATGAGCATGTGGGAGGCAACTGTACTGAATCAGTGAGGGGTGCCCATATAATAAGCTGTAATGACCATGTGTGGCCTAGGAGTGTGAAGAAGTGTTCCCCTGTGGAGCCAGAATCACCAAGAGGTAGGCATCCAAAGGATGACTGAGCAGGAGTGTGGATGTTCAGATCATTCACAGGAGAGACATGAGTGATACATCCAAATGATGAAAATATTCCTGTGTGAACCATAGTGTAGCATCTTCCAGGAGAATACATGACTGTAAATAATGGGCATATACTGATGGATGGGCCGAAGGATGGATGGTGGGAGAGGAGAGTGTGGTATGGCCCTGCTGCCCATATGTACATGCTGTGACCACACAAATGCAGTTGTAGTGTGTGTGAAAAACATGTAACTGTGCCAAGGGGAAGTCCAGGTATGTGGATATAAGAGCTGTGTCAGCTTTTCTAACCACCCTGTAATATGCAGGGACAATGTGTGCTTCCAGCACATGACAGCGGCAATATGTGCAAATGACCCATTTCTGAAGTCCTCTGAATGTGAGGGAAGGCACAAATAACCTGGTCAGCAGAGCAAGCCCTGCAATAGATGGACTCTAACCCTGTTAGTGTGGCACAGGCATTGTCTGCAGGGTGAGGTGCTAGTCAGTAATCTGTATAAATGCAGTATGCTGGAGTAGCTTGTCCGGCCCTGCCCCTGTTGGCCAAAGACTCTCCTAAAACAGATCGTGCCTGTCCATAATGTTGCATCAGCTGTTGCCACTTAACCCTACTGCAGTGAGTGTTGTCTGGGCAGGAGGGCAGGTGCTGACACCAAATGGATGCGCCTGTCAAGACCCTTGTTAGCTGTAGGCTAGAAACATGGCAAAGCCAGCTGCCACCCACACTGTCCAGGAAGTCCAGGCAACCATATCAATCCCAGGCAGCTGGGGAATGTTGGACAACAACCTCCAGTATCAGCCACTCACATACCATCTATGCCTAGTACACAGGTCACCACAAGCTGTAAGTGCACATAACCACCATGACTGCATGTACAGGAATGACCATGACTACATCAGCTATGTGCAAACAGCATGGATACCCAGAAGCCTTTCCAGTGAATAGACAGCCATAAAAGCGACAGCCCACATATCACTACAGCTTAGTCCTATATACCACCATGTGTATACATAGCCGTGACATGGTCACTGCTCGGTCAGAGTGAGAGTAGCCACTCGGCATTGACAGAGGTGTGCACCAAGGCCATGCCCGTGGCAGACCCATGCTATGATAGCACAGCCATTGACTTCACCTCTGATACATCTACATACTGTTCAAACCACTCTGTTTTAGGCAATACCCAGAAGCCTCTGCTCCTCATCATGTACCTGGTTATCTTGGATCTAGGGACAGTTCATGTAATGTGTGGCACAGTGGAAGGTGGGCCATAGACAAGCTGAAAGCGCATGCTGGCTCATGGTGGCCTACATCAGGGACATACACAATTCAGGTGTCCCTCTTGGCAGGAGCACTAGGCTTAGTTCCATGTCTGTACATGCAGATATGGTCATGTCCCTAGCTATGGACACCTCAAACCTGGCCAGTGTACCACATGCATGCTCCCATGCTGCAGATACAGCCCCCCCCCCCGGAGCATCTAGAAACAGTTGCTGGTGACACATACCCCACTATTCTCTGCCTCTTTGTACTCTAACACCATCCTTATGACTGTCATACTCGTAGGGAGGCAATGAGACTGTCATGGCATATCCATGAGCATACTACATGTCAGGCAGTAAGTGTCCGGTCTTCTGATGTAACACATGCAGACAATGAGTAGGCGTACAAGGGTTCTGGCCATGTGAACATAGGCCTTAGACAGCAATGCCACAGATTAAGGGCACAGACTATACACGAATAGTATGTTTCCAAGCACCCCAACCCCCACCCCCAACATTCACCTCCAGGCTCTGTTTGCCCATATGATGATGAGGGATGCAGAGAACAACAGGACATCCTGTGCCACTTTTTGGCAACTGGACATGTGCATGCAACATTCAGAAATGTGTCCTACTGTCCCAATTTGGCGCACAGGTTCTTGTGAGATTTCATGTGAGATAATAGGTAATGGACTGCTTGATGTCTTTGTCTATGATCTGTAGACAGTGTCATAATGGTGGTTCCTGTGGGCGACATTGCTCGACACATACCTCCCTGTATGTGCATACACTGCATAGGGCAAAGCGACTCAAGGCTAGCACTCTGCGAATGCAGCATGGGACAAGAGCAGCATGCATGCAGGTAGCTGGCAGAGTCCTGCCTGTGTCACAGATTGAGTGAATGGATTGAATATTCACAGAAGCCAGCCCTCCCCATGAGCCTAGTTCCCAATGAGATGCTGCTGCACCAGGTGGGGGAACACTTGCCATGGATGCAAATGTTATGGCAGTTGGCATTAATCTAGCCTCATACCTGTGCACATTGGGGTGTGTGACCTGGAGGCTGTGTCAGAGGTGAGGGTTGCAAGGCACATACATGTGCCCCCCTGCTCACTCCAGTCATATCAGCAGATGATTTGGGAGCTGCACATCAATGGTCTGTTGTGTGGTACATATAAGGGGATGCTGTGGTGATGGGCCTTGGTGATGGTGTAACTAGGCATGCATTACAGCGTCACAGCCACTGGTTGCAACTATGTCCTAGAAACTAATCTTTTGCTTGTAACTGGTGTATCACACAGTATGTGTGGTTGCTGTATAGCTGAACTGCAGCATGTTGTATATACAGCCAGAACACCTGGGCAGCACATGCATTGCTTTGGGTCACACAACTCTGGAGACACAGACACACACACACATGCACACACATGCACAACCCCACTGTCCAAAAAAGCTACAGATTGGAATTCCTACCTGCCCCTTTGGCGCTCCACCATTGTCATCACTTGCACAGTGTTCAGGCGCTATTAGCGCACTCTGTTATACTCAGGCACTGCCAATGCCTGCTCAGTGTGCAGGCACTATTAGCATGCTCTGCTATGCTTTGGTACTGTCAATGCCTTCTCAGTGTGCTGTGGTATTAGATTTCTCTGCCATCCAGCCTTGGGTGATACAGCTACTCAGTTTAGGCAGCTGAGTGTGTGGACTGCTACTGGATGAAGTGTCCAGGATTGCACATGCTGATCCATTCCTTGGAAGGTTGGATAAAGTTAACACACCTGGACCTACCATTCCTGCTCCACAGGCTGATCTTGAACCTGCAACTCTTCTTTCTTACACACACAGGCCCTGTGCTTGGAGACACAGAGAAGCCATGTAGGCTCATCAATCCATGGGTATATCTGTGCGCCGTGTCTGCATGTATGTGGGCATGGGTCAGGGTATGCCTCTGTCTGCTTGCTTCCCTGCAGTCTCTCTGCCATACTTGTCTGACATGGTCTGTCAAGCTGCTGTGGGAGAGGGATATCCTGTTAGATTGGTTGGTGGAGCTGAATTGATGTGCTGCTGCTTGAACTGATGTTCATGTCTTACATGTGGGATCTGTCCTGCCAGATAGGCAGGTCATGATGCATGACCACACACATGCAAGATCCTTGATGACCTAGAAGAGCGAACAATGTAACCATTTCATGGGTTGTGCTTATAGGCCACTCCTCATATGATCCCATGATTGATAGGCCACTCCAAGCTGATATTGCCTAATCTATCTGCCTCTGTGGCATATTTTGCCCCCAGCTGCACATATCTACTCACTATGTGTGGTAGCGGGCATCCTGATCCCCAGGGCCAGCCCATCCAGTAGGACAACTAACCAGGTGCCAGGGTCCAATGATCAGGGTGGACAGAATGCTATTCGATCCCTCCCTCTCTGCCATCATGGCACAACCACTGCTTCAGTGCTGCAGGCAGCCTCATTGATATTGCACACATGCAGCTTGGCACACTTTGCAACTCCTGCCTCCCTACACCGAGGGATGTGGCCAAGCATGCTGCTGACTTTGGCTTCGGTAGGGAGGGATGCCCTGTGCTATGCTATACCTGATGCTGTCAAGCTTTCCATACCACTCACAGTGGCAACTTCTGCACTGCACCGGGCACACAAGGCTGGGACAATATTTCATCTGCAGCAGGCTGCATCTGCTGCACTTACCACCCCCACCCTCATACCATGCTGACATGGCAGCATGATGGCTCTAGGGGTGGTGTACCTCCTCTTTGGCTGTGGCACCAAGTATGTGGGCTGCCACTGTCACAGTGGTGTCCTGCCATGCATCACAGATACATGCCCTTGGCAACTGCCTTAACAGTCTTTGTGGATCTGCCAGCCCCACTGCACCACCCATGTGGCAACCTCTTTGCCAATTTGGCAACATCAACATAGTGTCCTTTCTTAATAGGGCACCTTGCTGTTGCTGCCAGTGGAACACTGCTATCACACTTTTGGCATCAGTGGCAGGTGGAGCACAGTGCATACACTCAAATAGGCTCTCTCCCCTCAAAAATACTTCTCTGTGAGTTTTCAGCTGCCATTAAGGTTCCCAGCACTGGGAGCTCTAATCCATGGTATCACAGCCCTGCGGTGAGGGAGCACATGCTGTCCTCGCTCACTCTCCACCCCATCGAGTTCTACCCCCCCCCTCCTTTTCCCTTAAGACTGTGGGCCTCTCTTCCGATCATAAATCCAGTGTTATCTGCACTTTCCATATCATTAACCGCTCACTGGCACAGATAACACGCATTAACAGTTCATTTGCTCCATTACCACCCTTTAGTAAACATATCCCTAAGTTTTCAAAGGGTACTTGTTTTTCATCAAACCAAGATCTCAAAGCCTCAAAAATAGATGATCCAGTTGTGTCGGTTTCCAAAGACTTTAGGAGCAACATTTCTTCACACAGTTTGTAATCTTCATCTATAAAATGGATGTATGCCATAAGAATAGCTCTACTATTACTAACTGTTGATTCATCAATTTGAATTGAGAATTTTCTGTTCTGAATTTTTCAACAAGATGGGTTTCTACATCAGATGACATTTCATCAATTCTTCTCTGAATCAAATCATTACTCAGTGGTAATGCTTTTAAAACACTTGATGAATCTTGACGCAAGACAGTTTTCCTAATAGTTTCAAAGGCAGGCCATATAATATTTTCAGCAACTGTATGCACACTTACAGTTTTTGCAATGATTTGTGCAGTCATTCTGTCTGCATTTGTTTGTTTATTTTTTGTAAATAAAGAAGGAACAGTTTTTCGTTGTTCAAAATTCTTTTTCAAAATTTTGAATTAATCAATGTGTTCGTCAATTTTATCAGGATGTTTTCTTTTTAAATGCTCTAAAAGTCTTGATGGCTTCATACTGTAGCTTCATTTGAAAATGAGCTGTTACATATAAGACAAATAGGCTGTTTTCGATCAAATGGGCTTTCAACAAAGCCATAGGACAAATGCTGCTCCAGATACTGCCCACACTTCTTCTTTTTCCACAGACATAATTAATGATGGGATAAATATGAAAATATAATAAACAAGCAATGCTTTGTTTGCTTTTAACGTAGGTCATTCAATTATTATCACAACACCAACACCATTAAACCTCAGAATATCACCATGAGGATAACAACTGCACAGACATCATCCAAACTGGGCAAATGGGGCACATACGGACATGAGGTGATACCTGCAGGTGGCTATCCGATGGGTAGGATGTGTCTGCATGTATTGCAGAGATGCAATGGAGCCAAAGTTGTATATGATGTCAGACATGACTCAAGTTGCCCAAGTAGGTAACAGCTGTATGCCTGTTAGTATACCGCTGTAGCAATGCACTCACATCGAGATACATCTTGCCATCAATTGGTAATATCTGATGATAAACAGGGACTCTACAGACCTGCATTCAGCTGAGCCATTGGTGGGTTAAGTGATCTGCTCAAGGTCACAAGGAGGTTTTGTCAGTCCATGAAGGTTATGGCAGATATAAAATGTGAAATGAACACATTCCAAAATGTCACATAAGGAGTGGTAGTGGACCTCAAATCATGGCATCTTGGCCCCCAAGCCATTGCCATAACCATCATGCCATGCCTCCAAGCAGGTGCCTGACATCTGCAGGGCAATCATGTCTGATCCCCTGCAATGGGCTGCAGCACAGCCAATAAAGCCATGCTCTCAGAAGGCCATGATGGGGCTAGCATGTTTGCTGACCCAAAGTGTGTGGCCAGAATGCATAAAAAGTAGAATGATGAATGTGTGCAAGTCACAGCAAAGCCAGGAACTCTACAGGCAGGAAAATTACCTGAGTAGCACACAAGCGCAAAATGAACAAGCGGGAAACAAACCCTTGTCCCCTGCTTATGGGAACATCACACTAACGAGTAGGCTATACCTCCACACCTCGCTACACAGGAATGTCTGGATTCAAAGAGCCTACAGGTCTCTGTCTAAAGTGTCTGCTGTGTGTGCCAGTGTAGGTGAGCCCCTCCAGTACCCACGAGGCACTGCAATCGCAGAACAGAAATCTGCAGCTGATTGCCAAATGGAGAATGTACTGATCCATCATATCAGCTCAGTAAGATGCACTGACAATGTGTGCTACATGCACATAACAGCTACAAACCATGCTACTGAGCAGTGTTATCAGTCGCCCTGATGGCGAGGATGGGTGCCCAGCACCTGGTCCACAGAACTTGCACTGCTAGAGATGGTCCCTGCTGGCCATGTGGCAGGTCACCATCACTGTCAGTGTGGTATACTAGTCACCTTGTTTTCTGAACAATGGCAATCACAGCTGGGCCCTCTGTCCTGCCTCTGTTGGGTAGGAACCCTCCTAGAACAATGAATGTCAGTGCCCAGTGTTAGGAAACTGATTCCATAGACACCAAATGTAGTGGGGGCTTCTAGACTTGTGTGAGGCTTCTGTTGCAGCTGTTGCTACTATCCTGCCATGACCACAGTGAGTAGACCAGGAAAATCTGCTGTCCCAACCATTTACAGTAGGACTAACAATCCTTCACAGCAAGCTCAGTCAGACTGTACCTGCCCCCCCCCCCCCTTTGGGCCCTTTCAACCATGCACATATCCTCTGCGGCCAGTCAGCACACAATGCATGTGTACAGTGAGACCATACGCATCCTGGCTTACGATGAACAGCATAGACACCCAGCGTTTGCTGAGGACAGGCAATCAAATGGAAGGTGATGATCAACAGGGTCAAAGGCAGCAGAAGGTTCAAGAAGGATAAGGGTTGAGTAAAGGCCCTTGGATTTGGAAAGGAACAAGTTGCTGGAGACTTTAATGAACAGTGAATGTTAAGGTGCCTATTTACTAAGCTGTATTAGACATTTAACTCAAGAATGAACGCATACTAGATCTCTCTTTCAGCTGCTAATACGGAAAACATCATTTTGGAGAACAGAAAGAGTGGGAAAGAAACGAGGACTGTACCTCATAATGTAGATATTGTTAGAACGTAAGAACATAAGAAATGCCAAACTGGGTCAGACCAAGGCCCATCAAGCGCAGTATCCTGTTTCCAAAAGTGGCCAGTCCAGGTCACAAGTACCTGGCAGGTTCCCAAAAAGTTACATAGGCTGCACAACCCTTGTCCTGGGGTAAGCAGTGGATTTCTCAAGTCCTCTTTAATAATTATTTATTTTTATTTATTTTTATTTATTTATATTCTCTTATATACCGCGCTATTCCGCATCAGTGCGGTTTACATTGAACAAACTGAAATTACCTTGAACAGGGCATTATAACTTGGAGATAACTATTTTACAGGGAACATGGGCTAATAATGACTTATGGACCTTTCCTCCAGGAACTTGTCCAAACCTTTTTTAAACCCAGCTACACTAACAGCTTTTACTACATCCTCCGGTAACAAATTCCAGAGTTTGATTATGTGTTGGGTGAAAAAATATTTTCTCTTTTTACTCTTAAATGGGTTACATTGTAGCTTTATTGTGCATCCCCTAGTTTTTCTACTTTTTGATGGAGTAAACAATCTACATTTACCTGTTCTACTCCATTCATTAATTTATAGACCTCTATCATATCTCCCCTCAGCCACCTCTTTTCTAAGTTGAAGAGCCTTAACCTTTTAAGCCTCTCCTCATAGGGGTATCCTTCCATTCCCTTTATCATTTTGGTTGCTCTTCTCTGCATTTTCTCCAGTTCCACTAAATCATTTTTAGATATGGTGACCAGAATTGCACACAATATTCTAGGTGTGGTCACACCATGGAACGATACAGAGGCATTGTAATATCCTTTGTTTTATTCTCTCTTCCTTTCCTTATGATGCCTAGCATTCTGTTTGCTCTCTTGGCTGCCTCTGCACACTAGACAGAGGTTTTTAACATATCCACAATGACACCTAAATCCTTTTCCTAGGTGGTAGTTCCTAATGTTGAACCTTGCATCGTGTAACCGTACTTTGGGTTGTTCTTTCCTAGGTACATAACTTTGCACTTGTCCACATTAAATTTCATTTAGACATCCAGTCTTCCAATTCTTCATGTTCCTCTTTCATTTTTTCACAGTTTTCTTGTGTATTAATAATTTTGAATAATTTTGTGTCATCTGCAAATTTGATCACCTCACTCATTACTCTCATTTCCAGGTCATTTATAATTATGTTAAAAAGCAGCGGGTCCAGCACAGATTCCTGGGGTACTCCACTATTCACCTTTCTCCATTGAGAAAATTGGCCATTTAGCCCTACTCTCTGCTTTCTTTTTTTTTTTTATTGTCATTTTCAGTCAATATACATAACCAAAATACAGTGAAAAGTCAATCCAAAAATGCAATATGCATAATAAAAGAAACATAAATAAAGGAATTATATCTAGGATAAAGTCCACATTATAGGATCAGTGATGCCTATACTAATTACAATATACAAACATAGGAAATCTAGAGATAATATAATCTAGAGATAATATAATCCCAACATTTGGAGGCAACATTTAATTAAACATCAATCCCGTCTGCCACCTGCGTCCTTCCAAGAAATTTTTAAGATGAGACACCTCCGTAAAGGTGTCCTCCAGACCAACAACACATTTGCAGGGGAATCGAAGAAAAAAAGAAGCACCCACTGCCAAAACATGGGGCTTAAGCTGTAAGAATTGCCACCGCCGCAATTGAGTACTCCTTGACACATCAGGAAAAATACTAATCTTATGCCCACAAAATTTTGCACATTTAACCTTAAAAAAGGCCCTGAGGATGCGGTGCTTAACCTCGACGGAGGAAAAAGTAACTAACAAGGTGGCACGCGTAAAGATATTGTCCTGAGAATCCTCAAGAAAGGCTGTCAAATTATCCATTGTAGAGGCTACTCTCTGCTTTCTATCTTTTAACCACTTTATAATCCTCAATAGTACGATGCCTCCTATCTTTTAACTTTTTAATTTCATCAAAAATTTCACATAATGAACCTTGTCAAAGGCTTTTTGAAAATCCAGATACACTGTATTGACCAGCTCCTGTTTATTCATCTCTTCAGAAATTAGTAATACAGCAGATTAATATTAGCGTGGCAGATATTGCAGTGCGATATCTCAAGAGGTATTGAAAACTGCATTGTGATTTATCTTCTATGCAATTAATGCACAGTAGCAACTTTTTCACTGTGTTAATTGCACTGTAGTGCTCTCAAAATGCTGTGAATGCCCCCAGCCATTAATGTGGAGACCTTGTAGTTACCACACGTTGATTTTGTGAATAGTGATTCAGGTGTGTTATGTTGGGGTTCATATAGGGCTTCTCACCTTTTTTTTTTTACTTGCAACAAAGTCACTCATATGCAGGCTCTTTCATTAATACATGAGGACCATGTGTCAATTTTAGCAGGTGATGAAAAAGGTGTTGGTACTCCGTACCACTGAGTACCCCCTCAAAAACATCCCCGGCCCAGCTTCTGCTTTCAGTTTTTAACCAATAAGATACCCCCTTGCTTGCCTTGGATCTTCCATTCTGTTTTTGTGCTAGTGATAACGACTCAGCTGAAAAAATATTCAGCCACATAAGGCACCCAGCAATAATACCTACAGTGTAGCAGCAAAGCGCAGACAAACCAATGATACCAGGAGTCTGTTCAGAAGGTCCAAATCATTTATTTGTGCACAAGTCTCAAGCAAAATCAATTTCAAAATGGCTGAGCCAAGTTTTCTAGCATTACAACAACTTTTATAGACTTCTGTTCCATTCTAGGTATAGAAAAACATTTCATTGGTCCCGGTAACCTCCCGTACCTCCCGTACCCCTTCCATTGGTCCCGGTACTGATAAGATTATCCAATTATGTTCCTTCAGTGGGCTCAGCACCTGCTTACCCCCCTTCTAGTCCCAATTACAATGGCCAGTTCATCAACTTGTTACTTTCATACTCTCAAGGCCATAGAGCCAATTTGTGCATGCAGGGGAGCAGGGCTCTGCAACTCATCTGTCAGCAATCCCAATTAAATTCCTTGCAGATGTACTTTCTTATCAGTAACTTTTAAACATATTTTTCTGTATTTTTCCATCTCCCAGTTCTGCTTATCTAAGTTAGTTTAGTACTCTTGCAGAGTTCTATCCTACAATAGCAGCATGTTGGGGAATGTGTAATTCCTATGAGCCTCTTCACAGGCTTCATTTACAGGTCAAGCTAGTTAGGCCTGCCTGCTTATGTCAGACACTGTGGATCACAGGCCTGCACCTGCCACATTCCCCCCTTTGATTAATCTCACCCTATTACTTAATAAGGTGTGAGAATTAAATCACCTTTAGAAGAATCACATCATGATCGAACGATTTCGACTAGGGCTGGCTCTATATAGGGCCATTATTTTAGTTGCGGTCTTCCGCTCTACTGTGCTGTCAATAGCATTATGAATAGAACGCATACAACATGGGATTAAACATGGTAATAAGAAAATAACAACAACAAGAATTAATACCAATATAATGAAAGTTTTAAATCCTCCCACCCATGAAAAAAGGTTAGCAAACCAGTTAGGGAATTTCAATGAGTGCCAAGTTTGCACTGGCACATAAGCATGTCTTTGCATATCTTTAGCAATTTCTTCAACTACTTGACCCTTATCATCTATTTTTAAACAGCAATTAGTTAAATTCAGTTTACCACATACTCCTCCTTCAGCTGCTAACAAATAATCAAGTGCTAAGCGGTTCTGATATATAGCAGTGCGCATCTGAGTACTTTGTCTAGCTAAAAGTGTAAGAGCATGACTAGTTTCATTGGTTATTATTTCAACTACTGCCTGTAAGCGGATAATACGATTAATCATATAGATTGGAGTTCGATAACCATACATACCATCATCATTCCAAGTGGCAGGCCCATAATACTCAATGATTCTTTCTGGTGGCCAATCATCACCTTGCCACTTCTCCCACTTGCCTACCTGGAGGGGTGATCTCTTCTGTCTTAGTGCTCTTTTGTGTCGGTGGGTAGTGTATACAGGGTATCCTAATTGTTCTCCATGTTCAGTGTTTAAAAGAAAGAAGGAAGGTCTGATGGTTCCTAAGACACATGCTCCTCCCCATTGTGGCGGGAGTTGTGCATACGCTCGGTTTCCACAGATCCAATATAGGCCAGGCGGGGCTTGCCAGGCATGGCCTTTGGCAAGATTAGTCCATAAATCAGCAAGTTCAAGAAATCTGGCTAATGGGTTAGGAGGTTCAGGGTGTTTGATTCCTGACCACCATGCCGTCTTTTTGGTCGTGGCATTATAGTACTTCTGGCTAAGACAGACCAGCTGTCCTACCTGTTGGGTGAACTGGGGTCCAGTTCTGGCATAGCACAGACGTCCAACGATTGAGTGCGCTAACACCCATTCACTAGTAGTCTTGTGTAATTCAGTCTGATTGTAAATCAAAGAATAATTCAATTCTTGGGCTTCCCATGGCCACTGGTCTCCCATTTGGGTTCCGCCACAGAAATAGCAATCTGAGATCTTAAGACTAGATACTACTGCTCCGGCTAATTCTAAAAATAAATTCTGAGAAGGATGAGGAATTTCAAACTTATTTACATGCATGGCCTCATAGAAGGTATTATGGATATGATATTTAGATGACTTGTGGGCTTGGGTATTCAATCTGATATACACAATGGTTCCTGGATCTATTGCCCCTCCAGCAATACGTAAACCAAACTTGTATCCTTGTTTCCATGCATAGGGATTGTGTATGCGTAAGTGTAAAGGGTTACAAGCATCTTTCTGACATTTATCATTTGTTGTTGACTTGGTTAAAGTGGCCATTCGTTTATCTATCTTCTCGTCAACTATACCATTATTCCAGGTAGCATAAAAAACACATTCCCAATCCGGGCAATAGTAATCTGCTGCTGGGGCAGTACTATAGCCTGGTTCCTTTTTACCTGTACACTTCCTCCATCCTGTGGCACCCTCTGGACACATGTACTTATGGTCATTTCGATACGCTTTCTCCCAAGTACCACAGGTGGAATAACTATCTCTGTTAATGACATTACATGCATCAAAATTCAAAACAGCAGGTTTAGTAATGTCCTTAAGTGGTGGCGTAGCAGCTATTATAGGTCCATCTGCATCCTTCCATCGTATTTCCAACGTGTAATAGGATGGATTCTGATGCGGATTATAGCATGCTCTAATTTTGCCATAAGTGCAAACATTTAGTTCAGTGGTGTTATAAATATACCGAGTCACTTTTCCCTTGCAGGTATAGTAAGAATGATAAATCAAAGTCTGAGTTACTTTCAATCCAGTTCGAGTAGAAGTAATGCAAGCAGTGCATGGAGGTAAAGCATAAGTCAGTTCAAAACCTCCAAAGAAGGCAACCAGGGCAAAGCAAAAGTAAAGATGCATGTTGATGTTGATTGGAGTTCTTCTGAATCTTCAGCTTGCTGATCTTGATCCCGACGTTCTTTTTCTTCGTCCCGTTTGCTAATGAAGCAATTTAACGGGTGCTGAGTGTTGATTGAAGATCCTCAGGTTGTCCAGTACACATTAACCAACTTATTAGCAATTTCAGTTGGCTTGTGAAGTCTGGCTAATCAATGTAGTATCAAAGTAGTGTGCAGAATCACGCACAGATTGAGTTCGTTGAAACAAAACTGTTGCTGCATGGAAAACAGCAATCCTCTTCGAAAGACTTGGCTACTGCAAGGCACTGTGACAAAGTGTCTAAGTTGCTGGTTGCCGTCTCAGAGTAACTCGCAAGGGTGCATCAAGATGCTGCTCTGCTGTCCACTGCTCAGGTTCAGGATCAGCGGCGGGCTTGACTCTGCTGTGGTGGATCCAGGCGTCGATCTTGGCTACCTTTACTGCAGTTGGGGTAGACAGGATGACGTTGTACGGTCCCTTCCAATGGGGTTCCAACGGTGTCTTCTTCCAATCTTTGATCCACACCGAGGTACCAGGCTGATAGGGATGCAAAGGTTCCGTCAAGTTGATAGGCAACTGGTCTTGGATCCACGCATGGAGAGTCTGCAGAACAAAACTAAGAGCTAGGAGTTCTTGTCTGGTTACTTCTGAACCAATTTGGGCTAAACTTCCTTTGATTCCCTGCACTATTGGTGGGGGTTTACCATACAGAACTTCAAAAGGGGAAAAAACCTGTTGACTTTACAGGAGCTGAGCGTATTCTGAGTAAAGCTATCGGGAGCACTTGGGGCCACTTCAAGTGTGTCTCCTGACAAAGCTTGGACATTTGGGCTTTTAGGGTACGATTCATTCGCTCAACTTTCCCTGAACTCTGGGGTCTGTATGCAGTGTGGAGTTTCCATTGTATCTGCAAAGCTTTTGCTAACTGTTGAGTAACCTGGGAGACAAACGAGGGTCCATTGTCTGACCCTATTACTGCTGGAATTCCAAACCTAGGGACAATCTCTCTCATTAAAACTTTGGTAACTTCTCAGGCTTTCTCAGTTCTGGTTGGGAAGGCTTCTACCCACCCAGAGAAAGTACAAACTAATACTAATAGGTAATGGTATCCATTGGCTCTTGGCATTTCGGTAAAATCAATTTGGAGGTTGTGCATGGGGGTTACACCTCCTGACTGAACTCGGGGTGCCGTTATAAGGCCTTGCTTGGCATTATTTTTGGCACAGATTAGACATTGACGTGCTACTGAAGCTGATATGGTTGTCAACAGAGTAATGTAAAAATGTGGTCTGAGTGCTTTTTCCATAGCACTTTTCCCATAATGGGTAGCTTCATGAAAAGCTTTGACAAAAGATGGTCCTAACAGTTCAGGAATTACTATTCGCCCAGGGGGTTGACTGCCCTCTTCTGGTGGCAGCTCAATCCATCCATCTTTCAGTACTCCATCTTCCTTGTTACAGTAATAATCTAATTCTTTGGTGGTATATCGTGGTGTCCATAAATTCAAAGGTACTGGAAACAATGCTGCTTGCATTGGCATAGCTTGTGGTGTAATCTGTCCCGTCATAGCTGCTTGTCGTGCCGAGGCATCTGCAAACCTATTTCCTCGGGCAACTTCTCCTTTTCCTGCTTGATGTCCTCTGCAATGCATGACAGCTACACGTGTTGGGGCCCAAACTGCATCAAGTAACATCAATATCTCGGGACCATATTTGACTGACTTTCCTCCGGATGTGATGAGCCCTCGTTCTTTATAGAGAGCTCCATGGGCATGCAGAGTGGTGAAGGCGTATTTGGAATCTGTATATACATTTAGCACAAGTTTTGCTCCTAATACTAATGCTCTGGTGAGTGCTATCAATTCGACTTTCTGGGCTGATGTGCCTGAGGCTAGGGCTGATGATTCAACTACTTCGTGTTGAGTGACGACTGCATATCCGGCACAGCGTCGTCCATCGAGAATGAGACTGCTCCCATCAACATAATAAATCTGGTCAGGATTGTCTATGGGCACATCTGTCAAGTCAGGTCGACTGGAGAACACAGTTTCCATGACTTCGATACAGTCATGTTCTGGGAGTTCTTCGCTAATGGGTATCAAGCTGGCTGGATTCAAGGCATGACTCACTTCTAGTTGTATCTGTGGGTTTTCACATAACATGCTCTGGTATTTCAACATTCGGGAATTGGTGAGCCAATAATTTGCTTTCTGTTCCATGAGGGCAAGGACTGCATGTGGCACAGTGACTCGTATGTTCTGTCCTAGTGTGAGCTTGTCTGCTTCACTCACTAATAGTGCTGTAGCTGCAACTGCTCTCAGGCATGGTGGCCATCCTTTGGCCACCGGGTCCAATTGTTTCGATAGGTATGCTACAGGTCGCTCCCAATTTCCCAATTTCTGAGTCAACATGCCTAAGGAATTTCCCTGTGCTTCATGTACAAACAAGTGGAAAGGCTTGTGGACATCTGGTAGTCCAAGTGCTGGTGATGACATCAATTCTTCCTTTAACTTCTTGAAGGCTGTATCCTGCTCAAGTCCCCACTCCAGTGGCGACTTCTCTTCACCTTTTGTGGCTTCATACAGTGGCTTGGCAATTTGGGCAAAGTTGGGTATCCAGATTCGGCAATATCCTGCCGCTCCCAGAAAGGCTCTGACTTGCTTTCTGGTTGTTGGGGTTGGAATTCTACATACTGCTTCTTTTCTCTCTCTACCTAGTCTTCGGCTTCCTTGGGTTATACGAAAACCCAAGTATTTCACTTCTTTTTGGCATAGCTGTGCTTTTGATCTGGAAACTTTGTATCCAGCTTCATCTAGTAACTGCAAGAGATCCTTGGTGGCTTGTATACATTCACTTTCTGATACTGCTGCTATCAGCAGGTCGTCCACGTATTGGAGAAGCACTCTCTTCCCTGGGGCCACTGGATAACTTGAAAGGTCTTGATTCAGTGCAGCACTAAAAATGGTAGGCGAATTCTTGAATCCTTGGGGTAATCGTGTCCAGGTGAGTTGGCCCCCTCTTCCAGAGATGGGGTCCTGCCATTCGAATGCAAACAATATTTGACTTACAGAGGCTAATCTTATGCAAAAGAATGCATCTTTTAGATCTAGTACAGTGAAATGGGTAGCTTCAGCAGGTATCAGTCCTAGAAGAGTGTAAGGATTGGGTACAACTGGATGTATGGTTTCAACTGCATCATTTACTCTCCTTAAGTCTTGTACTAGGCGGTAATCATCCGTCCCAGGTTTCTTTACTGGCAAAAGTGGAGTGTTCCATGGGGATTGACATACTTTTAGTAGGCCATATTCGAGCAATCTTTGCAAGTGGCGATGAATGCCTTCAATTGCAGCTCTTGGGAGAGGGTACTGTTTGACGTGTACTGGTGTAGCACTAGGCTTGAGGGTTACAATCACTGGAGCTATATGCTTGGCTAGGCCTGGGGGACTGCCTTCTGCCCATACTCCAGGTGGTGCATGAATGTTCTTTAAAGTTTGTTCGAAATAAGTGTCTTGGATAGAGTCATCAATGTAATACCTCCATTCTTCTTCTCGGGGAACTGTCAGCAGCATTATTCCTGCTGGTTTGGCTTGGGGATTTACTGTCATTTGCATTTCTCCTTTTTCAGAGAAAGATATTTGTGCTTGGAGTTTGGCTAACATATCTCGTCCCAGTAGTGGCACTGGACATTCGGGCATGTAAAGGAATTGATGAGTTATTTGCTGTCCTCCTAGACTGCATATACGATTCTGAAGAAAAGACTTTGTAGCTTTGGCACCAGTTGCTCCTATAATGGTGACTGCTTTTGTAGAAAATGGGGCTATCTTCTTGTCTATTACTGAATGTTGTGCTATAGTATCAACCATAAAGTCCATAACTTGGTCTCCTATTTGTATTCCGACCATAGGCTCCTGGAGACCTAAAGCAAATTTGGAGCCCGGTCTGTCCTAATCCACGTCATTTTCATCATGGATCGTTGTGGCCAATGCTTGAATGGCTCCTCCTCTTTCTCGCTGGAATTGTTCTCGATTGGCTCCTCCGCGGTTTTGGGGACGGCCTCGTCTTTCTTCTCGCCATTGATGATTGTTGTCATCATCTTGCTGGGCGTCTTCGAGTTGCGGGCAAGCATCTCTCCAATGTCCTTCTTCTCTGCAATAGGCGCATTGGTTCACGCCTAGCTGCTGGGACCGGCCTCCACCTCGGCCCCGCCCTCTTCCTCGGCTCCGTCGACTAGGGATACCTCCCCTTTTCTGTTCAACTATGGCCGCAGCCAAAAAATCAGCTTTCTTCTTCATCTTTCTATCACATTCTCTCTGCCTTTCATTATCACGATTCACATACACTTCATGAGCGACTTCCAGTAACTGCATTGCATTCATGCCCGCAAACCCTTCTAATTTCTGTAATTTACGTCTAATGTCCGGTTGAGACTGGTTTACAAAAGCAGAATTCACCATACATAAACTTCCTGGTGCTTCGGGATCATAGGGAGTATACATTCTGTATGCTTCAATTAATCTTTCATGAAAGTCTGCTGGGCTCTCATCTACACCTTGGATAACTCCTGCAACTTTGGAAAGGTTCATAGCTTTCTGGCCCCCCCTTTTCAGACCTTGTAAAAAGCCTTGGCGAAAACGGGCTAGGGCTGTGGATCCTACTTCTGTATTTGGATCCCAATGGGGGTCTTCATTCGGGAATTCTCTCTGGGCCGCTTCCCGATAGTCTATTCTGTTCTGCCCCAGTCCCGGAGCTACAGGGTTATCTGCCATCCACTCAATAGCTGCTTTTCTAATTCGTGCTCGCTCCTCTGTCGTGAATAGGGTGGTCAGGAGCTGGCGGCAATCTGGCCAAGTGGGTTGGTGGGTTTCCATAATAGTAGTTACTAATTCTGTAAGTTCCTGGGGCTTACTAGTATTGGAGGCATAATGCGACCTCCAATTTAACAAATCCGTTGTGGAGAAAGGGATGTACACGTAACTTAGGGGTCCCGCTACCATCTCATCATTTTCGTTCTTTATAGGCACCCCCGGGACTTGCCGTAAAGGCATCATTTTGGCAGTAGATGTCTTGTGGGATCTAAGGGTTGTTTTTGTAACTGTCTTTCCAGAGGTCACTTTCATTTTCTCAACAGGTTTCACTTTGGGTGTACATTTTGCTGGCAAGCTAGTGCTGGCAACCACTTGTACGCTGTCATCCTCGCTTAGGGCATTTTCAATTTCTTCCTCCTCTATCTCTATATCTGACTCGCCTTTTTCTGTTCCTGTAATATCACCTTCTTCAGCTAAGGGAAATTCCTCTCCCCGCCCTCCGGGAGGTGGGTCAGGAGTTGGGTCCCGCTCCGGCTGTCTCTGGGGCTCTGGGGCAGGACACCGGGCTACTCTTACTGGACCTGGGGTTCGAGGCTGTCTGGGAATTATTTCTGGGGAGTCAGGATCTACCAGGATGGGCTTCTTCCTGGACTTCTTATCCTGCTCTTTCATTCTAGGCTGTTCTGTTTTCTGTCTAGAATCTGTTTTAGCTAACATTATTCTGCACTGTTCCTCATAACCAGGAATCTATATAGGGGTACTGATCGGGGTGCGCTATCCGCACTCTACGATGTACTAACTGAATAATTTCTACATTAAACGTTCCCTCTCGGGGCCAGGTGGGATCTATATCGGGCCACTCCCTAGTACACAATATCTGTAAACGGGCTGCTGTCATTTTAATACCATAATCTCCAGAATATCCCTCTTTAAAATGTGCGATCATACATTCTAATGGAGTGTTCCTAGTAGACCCCGCCCCTCCCATTTCGATGTGTGCGCGCAACAACAGACAAAAGGGAAAAGGAGGGCGGACCGTGGGTAAGGGGTCCTCACGGCCCTGGAAACGTATAAGGAGTACAAATAACAAGACAAGACGACAATCGCTTCCCCCTTTTCGCGACCTGAACGCGGTCGCCCGGTCAGGAAATGCGCTACTCAGGGGTCCGCCTTCACTTGGTCCGTGCTGCCAGACCTCTCATTCACACTTCATTCACACAATCATGCTAGCAACGTATCCCAGAATGCATTCGTTTCTATCTATTCTGACTAGTCTTATCAATTTCCCAATTACAAAAAGATGGGGGTTTCACCCTGCGAATACTCATGCGGGGTTACTCGGCCCTTCTTTGAGAGGTGATCAGGCTCTCTTACCAATTTCCAATTTCTCGAGATTACAAATTCCAAGTTTCAAGTTCCAATGGCAGTACTGCTCTTTCTATATCTGTCTAGACACCAAATCAAAACTATACTCACCGGATCCGGTCCTCAAACTTCCCAAGCAGGCGCATGAGTTGGACCTCGGACTCCCCTCACTCGGGTTCGAGGCGTTGGCTCCAGCCGGGCCCGGCACCCGCCGAGGTCCGACCAACTCCCTCCGATACAAGGGACCGGCGGCGCCAGGGAGCAGCCCTCGTCGGAAGGGCGCGATCCTGGCAGGACCAAGCCTATAGAGGCGGAAAGTCGTGGTATATTGCCCTATATACACTTTGATTCCACAACTTCCCGGCCAACGCACCAGGAATATGTAGCAGCAAAGCGCAGACAAACCAATGATACCAGGAGTCTGTTCAGAAGGTCCAAATCATTTATTTGTGCACAAGTCTCAAGCAAAATCAATTTCAAAATGGCTGAGCCAAGTTTTCTAGCATTACAACAACTTTTATAGACTTCTGTTCCATTCTAGGTATAGAAAAACATTTCATTGGTCCCGGTAACCTCCCGTACCTCCCGTACCCCTTCCATTGGTCCCGGTACTGATAAGATTATCCAATTATGTTCCTTCAGTGGGCTCAGCACCTGCTTACCCCCCTTCTAGTCCCAATTACAATGGCCAGTTCATCAACTTGTTACTTTCATACTCTCAAGGCCATAGAGCCAATTTGTGCATGCAGGGGAGCAGGGCTCTGCAACTCATCTGTCAGCAATCCCAATTAAATTCCTTGCAGATGTACTTTCTTATCAGTAACTTTTAAACATATTTTTCTGTATTTTTCCATCTCCCAGTTCTGCTTATCTAAGTTAGTTTAGTACTCTTGCAGAGTTCTATCCTACAATAGCAGCATGTTGGGGAATGTGTAATTCCTATGAGCCTCTTCACAGGCTTCATTTACAGGTCAAGCTAGTTAGGCCTGCCTGCTTATGTCAGACACTGTGGATCACAGGTCTGCACCTGCCACAACAGCATACCTCGAAAACACTAATAAATACTGATTTTATATGCCTTCAGTGAACCTCTAATGAGCTGGAAAAAAACACACAAACTCCTACATTTACATGTTTAAACACCTAAAATAGAAGCTCTGGGAATAAAGCACTTTGAAATCTGGAATTTACAGCCATATGCTTTTTGGTGAGGTTGTCAAAACAAAATGATTAATTGAAGACGCTCGCAGAATTGCTAAGAAAGGGAAGTGTTGCTGCTAAGTGACTTCAATATGTCCAGTGTTGACAGGGACATCCTGTCTACAGTGTCATTTAGAAGTTGGGAGATCCTGGATTTTCTACAGGGAAAACTCTTCTGGCAGCTGGTAATGGAACCAATGAAAGAGGGTACAATGAATAGATATGATTTTTATGAACATAGAAGGTGTTTCTGATGTCATAGTGATCATGTTGGATTCAGCGATCAGTGAATGGTATGGTTCAATATTAGGTCACAGACAATAATGGTTTATTCAAAAATGAAGGTCCTTGACATCACGAAAACTAACTTCATCAAGATGAGGGGGTTCATGGAGTCATTAGCTGGATGGGACCTTCTAGAGGACGTAAAAAAGTAGTGGATACAACTAAAAGGAGCTATTGTAAGGAGAACAAACCAATTAGTTAGGAAAGAAAGAAAAAGTAAGAGGTGAAATAAGCTGCTATGTTTTTCAAAAGAAGGAGCTGAAAAGGTAAGGAAAAAAAAGCTAGCATTTCATAAACTACAAAAGATCTCTGAAAGACAGGCAACTATAAATAGGAAAAAGGTAAGAGAAGCAGTGAAAGTAGACAGGAAAGCAATGATGTCAGTGGAAAAGGAAATGGTTACTATAGTAAAATAGGAAGGGGAGAATACTTTTTTGAAGTATGCTAGTGACAGGAGGAAGTCCAAAAGAGGCATTATGAAACTCAAAAGTAAAGGCAGTTGAGATTTAATGCTAAAAAAATGCAGGGTCATGCATTTGGGATGCAATAATCCAAGGAAGTGGTACAGTGTAGGGGGTGAAGTACTTCTGTCCACAAAAAAAGAGTGGAGCTGGGTGTGATTGTGTCTGAAAATCTTAAAGTAGCTAAAGAAAAGGTGATGATGAAAGCTAGAAGGATGTTTGGGTACATAGCGAGAGGAATAGCCAGCAGAAAAAAGGAGGTGATAGTGCCTATGTATTAGTCTTTAGTGTGGCCTCATTTGGAGTATTGTGTGCAATTCTGGAGTCCACACCTTCAAAAGTATATAAACAGGTTGGAGTCGGTGCAGAGGGTGGCTACTAAAATGGTTAGTGTTCTTCATTATAAAGCATATGAGGATAGACTTAAAGATCTTAATAGATATACGTTAGAGGAAGGGCAAGATAGAGAAGATATGATAGAAATGTTTAAATACCTCCTCTTTCAATTGAAAGCAAGCTCTGCTATGAGGGGCATAGGATGAAGGTGAAGATATTTCTTTATGAAAAAAGTGGTAGATGCATAGAATAGTCTCCCAGTGGAGGTGGTAGAGATGAGGACAGTATCTGAATTCAAAAAAGCATGGAACAAACACAGAGTATCTCAAAAGGAAAAAAAGGGACTACTGTTCTAGTCGATATGGAAGGGCAGACTAGATGGCCATGTGGTCTTTTCCTGCCATCATGTTTCTATGTTTCTGAATAAGTAGAGGCTGATAAGGAAAAAGCAGAATTGTTTAACAAATATTTTTGTTTGATGTTCGCTAAGGAAGGCCTGAGAGAGGACCACAGAATACAGACACAGATAGAAAAAGAATTGAGGTACAGCCTGAACAATTTTCAGAAGGCTGTGGGACTGGTGGCTTACATGAGCTGCTGACATTATTCCTTGGAGAGACATATATCTCCCAAGCAAGGGAAACAGTCCCAGGTGCAAAGATGTGCAATCTTGTAGTTAGTGTAGAATGATGTGAACATGTTGAAGATGCAAATCCTGGTCATAGGTGTACATGTTTCTCACAGTACGAGGTCTAATTTGAAGTTTCCATATCATACAAGTGAGAAGGATGATGTGCAGATGCTTCCAAGAGATTGAGCTGCTCATGTAATTAGTGGTATTACTCAGGGCATTTTCCCCAAATTGGTTAATTTTGAAGATACCATGATTGCAAGAGGATCTTGATAAATTGGAAGATTGGGCATCAAAATGGCAGATGAAATTTAATGTGGACAAGTGCAAGCCCAAACTATGGTTACACGATGCAAGGTTCCACATTAGGAACCACCTCCCAGGAAAAAGATGGAATGGAAAATAAAACAAAATATATTATAATGCCTCTATATTGTTCCATGGTGAGACCGCACCTTGAATATTGTGTGGAATATCTTAAAAAGGATATTGCGTTATTAGAAAAGGTTCAGCAAAGAGCCACCAAAATGGTAAAGGGGATGGAAGGATACTCCTATGAAGAGAGGCTAAAATGTTAGGGCTCTTTAGCCTGGAGAAGAGACGGCTGAGGGGAGATATGATAGAAGTCTATAAATTAATGAACGGAGTGGAACGGGTAAACGTAGATCGATTGTTTACGTTATCAGAATATAGAAAGACTAGGGGACATGCAATGAAGCTACAGGGTAAACTATTTAAGACTAATAAAAGAAAATATTTTTTAACTCAACGTGTAATCAAACTCTGGAATTTGTTACCGGAGGATGTGGTAAAGGCTGTTAGTGTAGCTGGGTTTAAAAAAGGTTTGGGCAAGTCCCTGGAGGAAAGGTCCATAAACCATTATTAAGAAGGGACCCAGGATATCAACGCTTGACCCAGTACAAGCATTGTGGAACCTGTGTCTTTTGGGGAAACTGCTAGGTATGTATGACCTAGATTGGCCACTGTTGGAAACAGGATACTGGGCTTGATGGACCTTGGTATGACCCAGTATGGCATATCTTATGTTCATGACAGTCGTGAATCTCACATCTAAGCCAGGGTATGTGGAGTATGATCTTAGTCTCTCAAATTTTTTGCTAATGCTCAATGTAATACTTGCATCATGCCAAAGAGAGCTTCCTTCTGGAGTTTGTAAGATGTAAGAGGTATGGTTAGTTTGTCAAGATGTGCTTGGAAATTCTTCTTTATCAAGCCGTCACATATTTCTTTACTTTGATATTTGAATTTAATGATCTTAAATTTGCATCTATTGCTTTTTGCTGTTGCAGTTTAGTGGCAATTTTCTTCTTTCTTCCAGCTTATAGCGGATCCTCTTTGTATATCCTCTTGATTTAAATATAGGGTTTGTAGCATAAAAATAGCAGTACATTATCTCCACTTTATCTGCAGAATTTCACTTAACTGTAGTTAATCTTCTTAACTTTTTCATGAGTTTTTGTGGTTTATCTCCTGCCGCAGTAGCTCCATGAACAGGCTCACCATGGCCTTTATCTGTGGCGGGGATGTTATCTACATCTGCAGCACTTGCACTATCGCAACCACCATCGTCAGCCCTTTTTATCCTGGGTGACATGTAGCCAGTATGAATTTTTCTTCTTTGTTCCTACCATACTTCATTTTAGTGTCACCTTGCTGAGATTTGGTATAGACGGTATATAATGTGGTCACCACATGAAAGTACTCAGCAAGACTTGAGGAGGGAACTTTTATTCTTTCCCCCTAGGAGGTACACATCAACAACTGTTGCACACCTCTTTGACCTAGTGGTGTTCTATGAGGGAATCAGGGTAACTTGAGGAAGAGTGCAGATATGAGTGTTTTCTATTATACCCCTGCTGTGTTGTATCCAGTATATGCAACGAGCAAGGATTGTTGTTGATGCACCCACATAAACCACCCTTTCCGAATAATACATATGTGTACTGACTGCAAGGTCAAGTACGTAGAAACATGACAGTAGAAAAAGACCTCATAGCCTATCTAGTCTGCCCTTCCAGATCAACTAGTACAATAGTCCCCTTTTTCCCTTTAGAGATCCTCTGTGTTTGTCACATGCTTTTTTGAATTCAGCTACTGTCCTCATCTCCACCACCTCCACTGGGAGACTATTTCCACGGATCCACCACTTTTTCCGTAAAGAAATATTTCCGCATATTACTCCTGAGTCTATCCTCTTTCACCCTCATCCTATGTCCCCTCATAGCAGAGCTTGCTTTCAATCAAAAGAGGCTCTCCTGTGCATTTATGCCACAGAGGTACTTAAACGTCTCTATCATATCTCCTCTATCCCGCCTTTCCTGTGCATTTGGCTGATCCTCTCAGACATCCCATACAAGCATTTGAGTTGGCTCATCCCATACTGATGGTATTTGGTCATGTTGCTATACCACAATGGTTCAGACATGTAGCCCAGCTTCTCTGCCCCCAAACTCTACCTCAGGCAGACCACAGCACACCACAGCAGGCCAAGTTCCTACATTTGATGGTGGTGTGCCAACTTTGCAGCTTCTGCTATGCCATCTGCAGGGGTTGCAGTACTATATCACACCACAGCTATATCAGGAACAGAGGCTGTGTTAGCTTCTTTTATTCAACAGACCAATTTAGTGAAATTCATGCTCTCAGAGCTTGGAAAAACATTATGCCTCATAACCCTAAGCTTGGTACATGTCAGTACTGCTGATGTTCCTGCTCACCCGGATATTTTCTTGGCAGAATTTGGATGTTAAGCACTTTCTGACTGCCACATTGGATGACGGTGAAGGGGGATAGACTCAGAGGTAATATGCAGACATATTTCTTTACATAAATAGTGGTACATGCGTGGAATAGTTTCCTAGTGGGAGTGATAGATATGAGGACAGTATCTGGATTCCAGCAAGCATGGGACAAGCTCAGAAAATCTGTAACAGAAAGAAGGCAGCTACTGTAGCTGATATTTTATTTATTTATTTGCAGGTTTTTATATACCACGCCTTCTGAATATCAAGGGCGGGTTACATATAACTCAACTGTATACATTGAACAGGTGTGGGGTAATCAGCATAAGGGAGTAACAAAACTTGGGTGGGTTCATTCAATAACTATATACAAGGTTAACTATTTACAGTGCAGTATATTTTGCATAGTATTAAAGGTGAAAGGTTGGTCATTTGGTGGTGGGAGGAGTGAAGAGCTAAGGTCTTCTGTGTGTACTGGGGTTATAATGTCATTACCATAGTATTCTACATGGTAGTGATGGAGGGGGAGATGTGGAGATAAGGTTTTCTATGTGTATTGGGGGGGCTATAATGTCATTGTCATAGTTTTCTACAAACAGATGTGTCCTAATTTGTTTTCTAAATGATTGGAGGTCCTTAATGGCTTTCACTGTGTCTGGGATACAGTTCCATAGGGTAGTGGCGATGAATGAAAATGTTCTGTTACTCATGGCTTGTTTAATTTTTCTGTATTCTGCTGGTACTTTGATTGTGTTCAAGTGGCATCCCCTTTAGTTTCTGATATCTGTGGTTGGATGTACTAGTGTTGAGAGGAATGAGGCGGATATATTAAGTAGTTTAAATGTGGTCATTGACCACATTTAATCAAACTATGAACGGGCAGACTAGATAGGCTATGTAGTATTTTTTTGCCATCATGTTTGTATGGTTCTATTGTTTCCTACGCACCCCATGCACCATTGATAAACATACATAGTGCAACTGGCTTACAAGAGATGCTCTATTACAGCATACTGCACCTGTGACATGCCCATTAGCATATATCCTTCATTGACACATAGGCACTGCATCACCTTGACATGACACTCATCCTTTCCTTGTGCTACTGTAATTCATGTGCCAAAGGTAGGGGCTCCACGTGAGAGGGATGACATCATAATGACCATAAATGAATCTTTCTTGACATTTGCAAGGCATATTGGTTGTGAATGATGCTTACACTCACATACATGTGCATATTTCATTATGAAACGGAAAACAACAGTTCTCTCACTCTTGAAGGATTTTATTTAGGGCTCATGTACATTGCCACATAACATACGTACACCCCTGTCATATTGCTACACACATTGTTGCTCATATCCATCCACATATGACCATCTACTTCAGTCATATCTACCTCTGTCAGCTGCTACACTATGCACAACCCAGTTAGCTTCTTACCATAACTACACATCACTCACATCTATTATGTACGTATTGCACACAGCAGCACTCTTGCACTATCATGCCTTTCATGGACACATCAGGGCCTTGGAGCCTCCTTGTAGGCACACTTACTAATGATCCGAGACCACACACCAACATCAGGGCACATTCATAGACTACTTGTCACTTTGACAGTATCACTGGCTACAACATTATCCTCCTACATATTGTGTGACACATAAGAACCATTTGGGTCATTGAGGTCCAGCTCCTCTTGCCTTTCTTTCCATGCAGCCAGGGCCAGCCCTACAGTTGGTTCAGGAGTGTTGGCGCCCTAGGCAGACATCAAGCTTTACACCTCCTCTCGCTGTCAAACTCCATTATTTAGCTTGGATTACCCAGCTTTGGCTGTCCTCTGGAAATTGCTGCCATAAGTGATCATCTAGTTTGCCTAGTCGTTAGGATGGCCCTGCATGTAGCCCCTGATATGTCACTTTCAGACAGGCTCCCTTATCCTACATTAAGATGACAGCCTTTTTTGGATGGCAAGGTGCATGATTGCCACCTTAACGTCTAATATCCTCTTAGTGCCTGATAAGTGTTCCCTTAATGCCAGTACGCCTACTCCCTGCCCTGTCCTTTATCGCTTGCAAGCACCCTTAATGCCGCCGTTTATGCTTGAAATCCGGTGTTCCCATAATGCTCTTTAGTAAACATACCCCTTTCTCTCTAAGATCAACATGCACACTCTCTCTTTGTGAAACACACATGCTTTCTTATTTTCCTTATCTAAGAAACATACAGATTCGATCACTCTTTAGCTCCCCATCGATAGTGCATGGACAATCATTTAAGGTAGCAGGTGTTAGCTTAGGGTCTCATTGCTTTTTACATCGCCAACTTTATGTACTGTGCCCAAGAACTGGAAAAAAGAATAACTCTCAAACAAAAAAAAGGTTGCATATCCCAAAACTTTCCAATAAAAATCTTATCTAGTATGTGTTCTACGAAGTTTATATAAAACCTAACCGTTTTCTAATGTGCCAGAGTTTGACTATTTGATTTCCTGAGCAACAGCACTTAACTTGTCAAGTATGAATATAAAACATTGAACATTCTACTAAAACAATTAAAAAATAATGCTTTAAGAAAGACGGCTAATTAAATTCCTGCTAAATTAGCTTTCCCAGCTGTTCCAATGAGGTTGATCTTCCTTCAGAATTACAGATGGCATAACTACGTTACTAAAATGCCCTTTTTGACCTACGTCTGTATTATTTTTAATTCATGATGGCTTCTTTTGGCCGTCTCCATAGCGATGGCATTAGCTCAGCCTCAAAGCCCTGTTACACTCTACATTATTTATTTTGCTATGTGTAGGCACGCTTTTCTATTTTTCTTAGAGAGTCTACTGGTTGCTAGTAGTAATGTGGGAATTTGTGTTTGTCTGTGAAAGCCTAGTAAAATTTATATCTGTTTGCATCTGCTGCTTCTAGGATTGTAAAATTGCACTTGTCCTTTTGCATTTCTTAGTGGTGGGGCATGGCCTAGTGTGATGAAAAATTAGATGAAAAATCAGAAAATGTTTTTATTTTTACAAAATAGCACGTAAACATAAACTGACCAAAAAACAAAACGAAAACGTAGACCCTAATTTATAATGGGTCATGTATACTAAACGTTAGCACTTTGCTATCTGCTGCAACACCCATGTTATTCCAATGAGCACAGTGACAGAAAGCACACGCTAACATTTAGAGACTGTAAATAAATAAATAAATAAATAAATAAATAGTAAACATGACCCTTAGGGACCCTTTTGCTGAAGGGCACCAAGCGATTACCATGGGTTGCAGCATATGCTAACCCTGCTCTGTGACCCGCAATAACCGTAAGTGGGGGGCCATCACAATTAGCTTAGCCTGATTTCCACTCTGTGCTGCATGCATTGGGGTTTTAAGTGGTCGGGTTAGGAGTGGAGAGTGTGATTAGTGTGAGTGCACTCCCCACCTCCTCCATAGGTGCAACTAAATGCAGCCGTGCTAATTTTAGGCTGTGTTAGGGCAAGGTGTACCGAATTAACTACCAGGAATATGCTTTTCACACCCCTGACAGTTAATGCAGTGGTGTTGCATCTGATGCACTATGGTTTTCAATGCTATTATTGCATTAGGTGCAATACCAGATTATCTTTTAGTAAAAGGGCCCCAGAGTGTTTAACAAATTAGCAAGTTCAAAAAATTGTTTTATAAATCAGTTTGTTCTATTTGCATATGAAAAAGGCAGAGTGCTTTATGCCAAATGAATATGAAAATGTACTGAAAATACATTTTAAAAGAAAGAGCTCATATCAAGGCAAACGATCACTGTTTTGCCCATAGCACGATTCATCACTGCCCTTTCTTATTTTTCATCTGGAATGTTACACCTCTATTCATTTCCCTTCTCTCCAGTTTGTTTCCCCTATAATTAACCTTTGCCTAGTTTGGTGGAAACTTTATGTATTACATGGCCATCGTACTTCAGTGCACAGAATTTGGCTCAAGCACAGTGATTTTGATAGATAAGTTTTCGACTGAGACACTTAGAGAATGTTCATGCAGAGGTTTCCCTTGGGCAACTTTGCAAAAAATGCCTCGATGAGGTGTCGTTTTTGAGAAAAACAGCACGTGAAGACATTTTTACATGTAAGTTTTCAGAAAAGTCATAAAAATTAGGTGTTTTGCATTCTTTGCATGACATCTGCTCATTATGATTAAGTTTGCGTATACTTTCTCTTTTCTCTATGTCTGTAAATAACACTCTACGGCTCCTTGTTTCCTCAGCAAACCTTGGCACCATCTTTGACGCCTCCCTCTCCTTCTCCACACACATCTAACAGATAGCTAAAACCTACTGTTTCTTTATAACATCAGCAAAATTGACCCCTTCCTTTCTGAACACACTACTAAGACCCTTATTCACTTCTTAGTCACCTCCCGTCTAGACTATTCCAACCTCCTCCTTGCTGGTTTTCCTCTGAACCATTTCTTTTCACTTCAATCTGTTCAAAACTCAGTAGCACGGCTAATCTTCTGCCAGTGTTGCTATGCTCGTGTAAACCCTCTTTTCAAATCACTTCATTGGCTCTCTATCTGTTTCCACATCCAAATCAAATTTCTCCTATTGACCTATAAGTGCCTTCATTCTGCTGCTCCTTACTACCTTTCCTGTCTTATCTCTCCCTACATCCATTCTCAGAAACTGTACTCTTCTGGCAGATCTTGTCTATCTGTGTACTGCTCTTCCACTGCCAACTCCGGACTTCGATCTTTCCACCTTGCTGTTCCTTATGCCTGGAACAATCTATCCGAGTCTGAATGTCAGGCTGTATCTCTGGCCCTATTCAAATTCAGGCTAAAAATTCACCTCTTCGAGGCTCCTTTTGAATCCTGATCTGCTTTGTCTCATGTTCACCTCATGTGTTTCCGTACCGTTCCCCTAGGTATATCCTAGTCCCCAGTTATTGTGTTGTCTGGTTTGAATATACTGTAAGCTCTGATGAGCAAGGACTGTCTTATATGACTCTGTACAGCTCTGCGATTGTCTTGTAGCGCTATACAAATAATTAGTAGTAGTAGTACTTTTGCATGCAATGGATTATACATGAAGGTTTACAGTACTATGACCATTTCCCCCTAGCTCTACCCTAGTCCCTTGTTTGTTGTGAGTGTTTGTCTTGGATAGATTGTGGCTTTTTTGAGCAGGAAAAGTCGTTATACAGATAATAATAGGTAATAGTAGTAGTATAAATGTTGTCCAGACTGTCTGTAGTTTAACAAACCAGCTGTGTGCATGTAAAAATGTGTGAAAGGATGCAACGATGCCATTTTTACTTATTTTAGGCCATTTTACATATTTTCTTTTCACAGAAAGGCACCCATCTGTACAATTCTTTGCACTTTACTAAGAGGTTGATATAATAAATGCTAAGCTGTACATACCAGTTAGTACCAAGCTGTGCACATTATCCCTCAAATAAGCACATTCAAGTCCTGAAGGCTTAATGTAATTTTTAAAGCTGAGACTTTAACATCTGGTCTGAGGTGGAGTAAAGTGCTAGCATTAGTGCAGGTAGCAGTGCCGGCTTCATGAGACATGATTTACCTGTAATTCTTGATCTTGTTCACCTATCTCCCTTACTGGCAGCACGGCCCCATGCAAGACTAGTAACCATTTGTAAAGATGAAGCCATGGGGCTTGCCCCTCACTACCTAGCAGGTATATTTTAGTGGTTACTGGGGGACAAACTGAGAATGGATCTGAATGGGGAACTTTGTGAAAGGATCAGGGTATCATGCATGGGTGGGTGGACTTACTTGGGGGAGGGAGGGGCTATTTGGAAGCATTCAATGGCCCTTTAAAGACAGTGGGCTTAACTTGTGCCACTTACATTTGCATCACTGCAGCTACAAATGTGTGATATTCCAAGCTGTGGTAATATATAAACAAATGGTGGCAGAAGCCTTCAGCCCTTGTCACTCAAGCCGAGATCCTTGAATCGAGCACAGAAGAAATGTAAGTCACCCTATTTCACTGTTATTTAGAGGGCCCTCCACTGCAACACACACCATCCTCCCTTATAACCTCAACCACTTGGGTACAAATAACCTGGCTAGAATCAGTGTCTCTACAATTCAGAGGGGCTTCCAGATTCTGAGACAGAAACTCTAACCCATTGTTAACACTGTAGCATTCTCAGGAGTTCTATCTGTTCTTGGTAAGGGGGCAGAAAGGCTGCATTTGCATGATGAACTTTAATACATGGCTCCAAACTAAGCATTATTATTATTACTAAGCATTTATAAAGCGCTGCAACATTTGAAGCGCTGTACAAACATAAAAAGAGACAGTCCCTGCCCGTTGGAGCTCACAATCTAGTTAAGACAAAATATGAAATAGATTAGACAATACAAAAAAAACAAATTAACAAGACAAGAACAAATGTTTATGGAGAGAACAAGAAAGGACGAATTAGGAACAAAAAGCAATAGTGAAGAAATGGGATTTCAATTTGGATTGAAGATGACCATGGAGGAGGCTTGGCAGACAGAGACAGGTAGAGTATTCCAGGAAAAGGGTGCAGCCAGTTGAAAGGAGCGAAGTCTAGAATTAGCAGTACGTGTAAAAGGCATAGATAAACGAAGACAATTAGATGAGCGGAGTAGGCGAGAGGGGGTGTAGGTAGAGATGAGGGATGAAAGGTAATGAGGGGCAGAAGAATGAATACATTTATAGGTTAGAAGGAGGAGTTTGAACTGGATATGGAAGCAGATGGGGAGCCAGTGAAGTGACATGAGGAGAGGAGTAATGTGTGAAAAACGAGACTGACGGAAAATCAGACGAGCTGCAGAATGTTGAATAGACTGGAGAGGAAAGAGGTGGTTAGCAGGGAGGTCAGCAAGGAGAAGGTTACAGTAATCAAGGCGGGAGGTGATTAAAGAGTGGTGTTAGTGTCAGTTTAGTAGTGTTATCAGAGAGAAAGGGGTGAATTTTGGAGATATTGTAAAGAAAGAAATGGCATGTTTTAGCGATGTTTTGGATATGTAAAGAGAAGGAGAGAGATGAGTCAAAGATAACACCAAGGTTCCGTGCCGAAGAGACAGGAAGGATAACAGAGTTATCCACAGAGGTTGAGAAAAGGGAAAGAGGAGGGGAGGCATTAGGGGGAAAGACAAGGAGTTCAGTTTTGGCCATGTTCAGCTTCAAGCGGCAATAGGACATCCAGGAAGTAATGTCAGAGAGGCAGACCGAGATCTTAGCTTGAATTTGAGGAGAGATAACAGGCATAGAGAGGTAGATTTGAGAGTCGTCAGCATAGAGATGATAGTGAAAGCCATGGGAAGAGATAAGGGCACCTAGGGATTGGGTATAGAGAGAGAAGAGGAGGGGACCTAAGAGAGAACCTTGAGGTACACCCACAGGTAAAGGGGTAGAAGAGGAGGAGGAGCCACTGAAGTACACACTGAAAGAGCGGTGGGTGAGATAGGAGGAGAACCAAGAAAGTACAGAGCCTTTGAAACCGAGTGAAGACAGGGTGATAAGAAGAAGATTGTGGTCAACGGTGTCAAAGGCAGCAGAGAGATCCAGAAGAATGAGGACAGAATAAAAGCCTTTGGACTTAGCCAGAAACAAATCATTGGCAACTTTGCAAACCTTGTGCAAAAAAGAAGAATTTAGTTATATAGGCAACTGGGAAAATAGATGTAACAACAAGACGCTATACTATGTTGATGGAGTACATCTCTCTGTTGCAGGGAAAAGGATCCCAAAAGAAAAATTCAGGCATTATGCAGACAAGCGTTTAAACTAGGAAAAGTGGGTGATGGATGGAGAAGAACAAGTTCAGGATGTCACTTCCAGCAAAAACATAATAACATTGGAAACTATTAACTCACACATCAGTGGCAAGTGGGAAGAGGCATGTAGATCAAAATCCATGCAAAATACAGGCAAGCCAGTCAACAAATGCTGGAAAGCAATGAGCACAAATGCTCGAAGCCTAGCCAACAAAGTTCCTGACCTGGAAGCCCTAATGGTGGAAATGGATTTGGACATTGTGGCCATTACAGAAACATGGTTTAATGAGTCACATGAATGGGATATAGCCATAGCTGGCTATAATTTATTTAGGAGAGATAGAGAAGGCAAAAAAGGAAGAGGAATAACTCTATATATCAAAAACAATATTAAAGCCGCTGAAACACAGGAGATGTGGGGAAAAGAAGAAGCACTCTGGATTGTGTTGGAAAGAGGAAATTGCACTATCATCAATACTGGTGTAGTCTTAAACCGAAGAAATTGATAGAGACTTGATTATTGATATTACAAAGGTAGCCATGAAGGGAGGAGTGATAATATTGGGTGACTTTAATCTACTCGATGTGGAATGGAGTATTCCTTCTTCAAATCTGGAAATAAGTAAAACAATTGTGGATGCCTTCCAAGATGCATTGCTTAGACAAATGGTGATATAACTGGGAACGTTTGATGCTGGATTTAGTGCTCACCAACGGAGATAGCGTGTTGAATATCCGGGTGGGTGCCCATGTGAGCAGCAGCGATCATCACACTGTGTGATTTGAGATAAAAGCCAAGGCAGAATCCAATCACAGCAAACTCCAAGTCCTAGTCTTCAAAAACTCTGACTTCAGTAAAATGGCCAAGTGCCTGAAGAAGGAATTAGCAGGGAGGGAGGGGATAAGGAAAGTGGAATTGCAATGGGCTAAACTAAAGGAGGCAATAAAAGGGGCAGCAGATACGTATGTAAGAAAAGTAAATAAAAAGAAGAAAAGGAAACCTATTTAATTCTCCAAAGAAATGGCTGCACAAATAAAGGCAAAAAAACACACCTTGCACAAAATTCAGAAGTTCACAAACAGAGGAACACAGAAAGGGAGACAGGATAAAGCTAAAAGAGACAAAAAGAGAAATAAGAATAGCAAATTCAAAGGCAGAAGAAAAGATGGCTAAAGATCTAAAGTGTGATGATAAAACATTTCAGGTATATTCAGGAAAAGAGGATGATCAGAGGTGGAATTGCAAGACTCAAAGGTGCCGAGAATGGATTCGTGGAAAGTGACATTGAAAAAGCAAAAATGTTAAACAAATAATTCTGTTCTGTTTTTACTGAAGAAAATCCTGGAGAAGGACCACCTATGATTGACAAATATACAAATGGGAATGGAAGAGATACCACACCATTCACAGAAGATGATGGGACTGATATTCAGCAAGGCACCAAGGCTGGCCATACCCGCAGAAAGATACCCACTCAGGAAAAGTGCTTGAATCATGAGTCAGGAGCCGACAAAATGGACAAGCAATGAAAATGCAGCACAAACCAAGCTCAGCGGCGGCATCTACCGCAGCATTGATGGATAAGTGCAGGGTGTGTATCCCAGGCACTGCGCTCAAGGCACAGGCGATACCTGTATAGTTGACCACCACAACAGTTGCCAGAGAAGTAATACGGAATGTGGTTAGGAACCTGTTTATTGCCCTTCCGGTGTACCCTTGTATTACCCATCTGGCATACTCATACATAGATGACACCATCACGCAGGCCCTGCGGGCTGCCTGTGAAGGAGCCCCCTGTGGATGAGTGGACAGACACCAGAATCATGGTGGTGAGGAGAAGTGCAAACCAGTCTGGATGAAAGTGAGTGCCCTGTCCTCTCTGTGCTGCAGCATGAGGGGCTCCTCTACCCCAGAGGGGGCAGTCGCCCAAACCTGAGCCTGGCAACAGCCATATGGAGGGGAATCCAACTCTGGCTGTGCAGGTAAGGAGGCCACAAAAGGCAGGGAGGGGGGCTGAGCAGCATGCTAGGCAGACACACCCTGAAAGACACAGCTGTGTGCCTGCACAGGGAGACAGGGCATGATGCCAAACCACATGCTGGTGGCTGCCCTAATGTGTGCCTATCAGGAGATGGTGGTGGATAGGCCATGCATTGGTACAGGTGCCAGCCCCGATTGCCTGCAGCAGAGGGCATACCCACACACGGCAGGTAGAGATGGTGCTGCACCCCCTGTTGGTAGTTGGTAGTAATGCCACAGGGCATGCACAGCAATGGAAAAGCCCTGTGCAGAGGGAGCTGTGGCAAGGCTGGGCACCGCAGAGGACAATGGCAGCCAGTTTGGATGTTTTGAATATCTGCCCCACCCCCTAGCCCCTGTGCCCTGGTGCAGGGGTCTGGGGAGACCAGTGGGAGAAACCACACATATGTTGCCTGTCTGTCCCTGCAAGCAGCTCTGAAACCACAGCCTGCCACCAATGGATATACCCCTGTCCCTAGGATGGGGATGTCATCAGACTGTTGCAGGATACAGGTTACAGGATATGTGTGTCCCCCCTCTCACCTATTTGGAATATGGAGTATGTTCTATACTGGAGACCCTCAATTGCCACTTCTGAACACTGCATCAGAGGTGACCCAACCAGCTCCAGTGGATCAGGGTGCGACTGGTGGATGAGGAAGGTCAGTGGGGTACACAGTGGCACTCATCAGATGCAGGGGGCAGCAGCCATGGTTGCCAGACTGTTGCAGGCAGACCACCTGGTGGCAAACACTCCCTGTATGCAATGATGGGAATGTGCTGGAAGCAGCTGTGACATCCCTGGGTGCCACCAGCCCATGTGTGCACCACCTGGCACCCACAATATGCAGGTGTGTGCAAACCTGGCTGGCACATGGCATAGAAGGGCAGTACAGGGACACACACCCAAAGTGGAGGCCTCAGGGGCACATAGTGCACCTGCCCATGCTGTCATCCATGTGCACCCATTGTTAGGGGTAGGCAGGGCACAGCACAGCATGTAAGAGAGGAAAAGAGCTGGCTGGAGGTGGGCAAAGTGGAGGGCACACAGTGTGCACTGTGGGGGAGGGAGGCCCCTGTGGGCTTAAGGTGGGTGAGCAATGCATGTGTGGGCCCCCCAGTGGTATGCAAGTCCCACCTCAGGGCCATGTCTGAGTGTACTATTAACACCCTCCCTTTTCCCCACAACTGTCTCCAGGGGTGCCCAGGAAAGTGCTGGCCCACCACACTGGCCACCCAGGAGTGGCAGGGCTGCACCACCCAAGCAGAGCAGCAGCAGTACCACTAGCATTAATGGTGACGAGGAGACAACAGCAACCAGTGACACTGTACCAGAGGACACCACATCAGAGGAGGGTGGCAGTGAGGGGGCCATAGTACAGTGGGAGGAGGAAGATGAGTCAGAGGAGGAGGGATCAGAGGGCCAGAGGCAGGGTGGGGAGGATGAATCAGAGGAAGAGGAGAGATCAGAGGGCCAGGGGCAGGGTGGGGAAGAGGGGTCAGAGGAGGAGGAGGGATGGGAGTTCCAGGAGCAAGGTGGAGGGGAGATGTCAGAGGAGAAGAAGGATATCAGAGGGGCAGAGTGGGGACAAGATGTCAGAGGAGGAGGAAGAGGGATAGGAGCGCCAGGGGTAGGGCAGAGAGACTGAGGTGCCAACAAAGGAGGGAGCAGAGGGGTTAACAGGTGGGATGCAGGAACTACCAACCAAGTGCCCCAGGTATGGCAATGTGGCACAGGGCACCACCGGCAGGCACCAGCAAGGACCCCAGAGGCAGAGCTGCACCCCCCAGCAGAACCGTGCAACCCAGAGGTGTGCCCACCCCTACCCCACTAAGGGGCCATGTGTCCATCGCATGGTTCAGCATGGGCCAGGTGAAACAAGGAGCAGGGCTGTGGTCCAGCTCCCACAGCTGGGGTCCTCCACAGCCATTCCAGCATCCAAGGATGCACCTCAACTGTGCCACACCTGGACCCTCAGCACCACCACCCTCTCATTCACAGAGTGACTGGGCCCTGGAAGCCCTGGTGGCGGAGGTGTACCTCTTCAGGGAGGAGGTGCATACGGCAGCATGGACCATTGCCGTGCACCTAGAAGCACAAACAGCAGCTGTATCAGGGCACAAACAGGGCCCCCCTGTACCATAGGGCATTCCCCTGTCAGTTACTCCCTGGGCTGGGGCAGTTTGCAAAGATGTACAGTTGTGCATTGTCTGCTATGGTTGGCAGTGTTGTACATAAGATGTCACAGTTGTTTAATAAATGGTTATTGTTTATAAGTACCACCTAAATAGCTGTACAAGAGCTAAACTAACCTAAAAACTAAAACCAGCTCTTAATCCAAAATATATTCAAACCAACATATTCTTCCTCCAACCCTATAAAATCACACTTATCTCAGGCAAAAATGACCTCAGGATGGCTTATACCCTGCATTCAGTGAAAATATCACTATAGGGAACAGCTGACGCTCACATCACTGGTCAAAAAAGCCTTCTATAAAACTTCTTTCAAATAGATCAGACTTCCAATCATAACACTTTAACCCACATAAGTACTACTGGGAAATCCAAAACACTCAATAAAGCACCTTAACACAAACATACACATTCATTCATATTGTTTGTAAGTGCCATGTCGTCCATTTTGTGGGGGCAGGGAAGCATGTCTGCATGGGTGGTGTGGGGGACCAGGTGAGGGGTTCCAGGGGAGAGGGTCTAGGGAAGGGGGTCCAGGGCTCCATGGGCATTGGGTGTGGGTATGCCCATTTTCCATGGGTATGGCATAGGGCCACTACCTGAGCAGACAGTCATGGGCAGTGCCCTGCACAGGTAGTGCCTCAGCAGGTGTGACCATTTGCATGGGTAGTGCCCCTGCTATACCTGTGCAATATAGCCATGGCAGCACTGGTGCAGCCCAGCACCCTTAGGATGCCCCCTGGCCAACGAAGGCACACTGTTGTGCTTCTCTGGCTACTGTTGTGGTGGTCACATACACATATATCGCTTGGGCCTTGGGCACAGTGTTCAGGTTACGTGCCCTGCACTTATCCATCATGTCCATCTACTGTGTTATGCTTCCTATCTGGGTATCACTGTCTGGGCGTCCCTGCACACCTATCTTGCCATCACTCAGCACTGTGTGGTTATAGCGTCCTGTGGTGGTGAGCTGTCACACAGATATTCATAGTGTCAGAACCCAGGGGCATACGTGCTTACCAGATATGCCTTTGGACTGGGTGTGGCCCCGCTGCATGCTCTATCCGCGTATGCATAAGAGGATTTATGCGGATAAGCGAATGCTGCCTTATCATGTTGTTGCTTCACAATGGCTGACAAGGCACCAGAAGCAGCGAAGCACATGAGAAAGGTGAGCTTCACTCCATCCGAGACAGCTATGGCCATGAGGCTCATCCTGCAGCAGCACACCATCCTCTTCATGGCTGAGGATGCTAGCAGGCAGCATGGCGGGACATCATGAACAGGGCTAATGCAGTTCATCACCACAACCAAGACATGGAAGACCTGAAGAAGAAGTGGCTTATGGTCCATCAAGCAGCAAAAGTATAGAGGACCAGGAACAGCAGACTGCCACATGTGCAAAAGCGCAGCCTCACCCCACTTGAGGAGCAGGTGCTGCAATATGTGGAGGAGGTCTCCATCAGGGGTTCCAGGCTTTGACAGCTCCACCACAGGCACACAGAGGAGTGAGTAAGGGTGCCCCATAGCCTGGGTGTGGCTGTGACAGCCATGTATGTGTCCCCACTGTGCCTTCGTCCACCCAGACCATGCCTGTGTGTCAGTCAGACTGCAGGTACTGCAAGGAGTGGGAACAGTGTGGGCCATGCTTCACCTGCTGGTTCTGTGGTGGACAGGGTACTGCTCCTCAGGCTATGCCAGCATGCCATGTCACTGCCACCTTTGCTCTCCCACAGACCTGCCAGGAACACCGCATTCCCTTCCTGGGACTGATGCACCAGGGGGAGCCTCACAGCCCACCATGGAGGATGCCAGTGCCCAACCAGGGTGAAGCATGGCCTTTGATGCTGGTACGCCAGCCTGTGATGTGGAACAGCCCACTGTGATGACTATTGCAGAGGAGTTGTTGTGTTCACCACCCAGGGCAGAAGGGCAGGCCAGTGTGACTGCCAGTGTCAGGGGACCAGCTGCGGATAATGCACCACTTGCTGAGATACAGTTTGCCATCCTGTAGAAGCCAGTGGGTGCAGCAGGTGATGACCTGGACCAGGCTACAGGAGGGTGCATGCCTGGTGGCAGGCACTGAGGGCATAGTATTGAAGCTGCTGGGTATCCGGTAGGACCTTCAAGATGTGGAACAGGCCAGGGAGGCTGAGTGTGAGGAATGGGGGAACCATAGACTACATGGGGAGCGCCACATGGAATTGGCACCTGCAGCTGATATGGGAGATGGCAGCATACCAGACATCTATTGCTGGCTCCTTGTGCAGTTTGGTGGGCCTCATGCAGGTACAGGGGGTGGGTGCTGGGACTGCCAGCACAACAGCACAGCCACCTGCTAGCCCTGCACCATGTCCTCCAAACCACCTAGCAGCCATGCATGTCCAAGCTGACCCCCAGCTGCTGCCTTTCCCATGCTGGACTGTGCAAGGACAAATGCATCATGGCAGGACCCTGGGTAGCGGGCACACACATCAGTAAAGTCCATGTTGGCATCCACAGTGACTTGCATGTTCATCGATGTGTACCCATGCCTGTTCCGGTATGCCTTCTGATCCAGCCGTGGTACCCACAGTGCAATATGGGTGCAGTTTATACATCCAAGCACAAATGGGAAACCAGTAACACTGTAGTATGCCTGCATGGTCTCCTGCTTCCTCTGTTGTATCCAGGGGAGGGCTATGAGGTGGCACATCCTCCACAGCAGGGCCCTGGTGAATGTTCTGATGCAGTGACTGGCAGTGGGTTATGTGATTCCAACAGTTGTCCCTATCACATGCTGGAAGCTGCCGGTTGCAAGGAATCCCAGGGCAGTGGTCACCATCATGGCCACTGGTAGGGCCTGGCTTCTAGATGTAGAGGGCTCCAGGTCCACGCTGAGTATGCTGCACAAATCGGTTATTGTTGCCTCATCCAGTCTTTATCTCTGGTAAATCTCCTCCTCTGTTAATTGCATGTAGCTCACCCTGGGCCAGTGTACATGTAGGGCACAGTATATGCATCTTGGGTGGTTGGCCACTGCCTGCTGCTGGGTATGTACTGCCTGTTGGGATCCTCTGCTGTGCATGTCTTCACCTCTGCATCACTATGTGCATGGCCTATATGGCATCTCCGCCTGTCTAGCGGCGCTTTACGTCTGCATGGTTTGGATGCAGGCTTGCTCACACACCCTTCACTCTACTGTGCCCTGTTCCACCACTATATGGAGTCACGGCTCACTTAAGGCTACGCGGTTAGTGACTTCCAATATAGGCGCACACGGGTTTCATAAATCTGCTTTACGTGGGTTTCACTGCAGCATGCCCCTGTTCCGCTCCCGGGCTTTGGCGCCTAGCACTGTATGGGTAGCTGGGCCTCAACAATTCAAGCTGCCTTGTTGAATATGTGGTTTACATGATTATGGCTGTTTTACATGGGTAGGGTCAGCCTTCACACATGTAGCATGCACCTAGGGCTTCGAAAATATTAGGCCGGATGTGTTTGAACAGATTGCAAAACCGAAAATAGACAAGGCCATCAAATCAGATGGGATACATCCCAGGATACTGAAAGAGCTCAGAGAGGTTCTGGCAGGGACTTTAAAAGATGCTTTTAATAGAACCTTGGAAACAGGAGACGTTCCACAGAACTGGAGAAGGGCTGATGTACCTCTTCACAAAAGGGGTAAAAGGGAAGAAGTGGCAAACTACAGGCCAGTAAGCCTCTCCTCGGTGGTAGGAAAAGTAATGGAGGCACTCCTGAAAGAGCGCATAGTGGACTTTCTCAAAACCAATCGGTTGCATGATCCGAGGCAACATGGTTTTACCAAAGGATGATCATGCCAAACAAATCTGTTTGAGTTCTTTGACTGGTAGCCAGAGAACTAGATCAAGAGCATGTGATTGATGTGATCTACTTAGATTTCAGCAAAGCCTTTGATATTGTTCCTCATTGGAGGCTTATCAATATTTATTTTTATTTTATTTACATTCTCTTATATACCATGCTATTCTGCATCAGTGCGGTTTACATTGAACAAACTGAAATTACATTGAACAGGGCATTATAACTTGGAGGTAACTATTTTACAGGGAACATGGGCTATGGAGGGTTAAGTGGCTTGCCCAAGACCACAAGGAGCACCTGTGGGACTAGAAACCCCAGTCCTTCCGGCCCAAGGTTGCTGTCCTCTAGTGGGATTTGACCCCCTGACTTTCTGGCCTGAGGTACCTTGCCCCAACCACTAGGCCACTCCTCCACTCCCTCTTTTCACTTGACCCATTCTGAGAGTTGAAGGAGCTCCGGGAAGCCTGCTGGGTATGGCGGGGGGGGGGGGGGTGTGGAAGGAGGCCCTCTGTCTACCGCTGGGCTTGATGTGTCCCTTAGCCCGGAGTGTTGCACTCCTCCGGAACAGCTGACAATTAAGACCCTGCAGGAAGGTGGGGGAGCAAGCGCACGAGTTTTGATTCTGATGAATTCCTTGTGTTTTGTGACCCATTTTACCTCCTTATATTGAGGACTTGAGGTTTGGGTATATTCTTTTTGTTAGTTTTCTTTGATATGATTGGTTTTGCCTATTGTTTAATTTCTGTACCTATCTCTATCTGTGCAAGATGGTAATTTCTTGTACTATTTTTTTTAAATTGCATAAAAATAAAAAAAAAGAAGACATATGAGAAAAGACTTGAAGACCTAAATATGTATACTCTAGAGAACAAGAGGGACAGGGGAAATATGATACAGACCTTTTAATACTTAAAGAGTATTAATGAATAAACAAACCTTTTTTTTCAAAAACAGGAAAGCTTCAAACTAGAGGGCATAACCTGAAGCTGCAAGGGGGTAAACTCAAAGGCAAGTCAGGAAATACTTTTTCTTTCAAAGGGTGGTATATCCCTCTCTCTACTTCTTGTCCATGCTTATTCTTGGAATCCATATTTTGATACCATCCCAATAATTCTCACTAAGATACTAAAAAACACACTTATCCCTGGCATCAAACCAAGGAACAGACTCCATAGCACTATAATCAGGATTAAACCTCAAGAGCTAGGTAAGCTAATAGCAGAACTACTCAACACCGACATCAACCTATGGTTTATTGAACTTGCTATACCACCTTTTTAGGTTAAATAAAGCATTTTACACAATAAAGGCATATAAATCAGAGGTTGAAAGGAACTCCAATATAGTTGACAGCAAGTGGGGAGAGAGGTATAATAGAACAGATGTAGGACACCTCACAGACAAGGTATAGGCATAACAAGGTCAGGGCAACATAAGAACACAAGCAGAGTGGGTAACTATACACAGGTGCTTGTTAAAACATGCTCTGCTTGCAACAAGATCCCAATACTGATGGACTATCTCCTTGATAGTGACATAGATATCACGGGGGTCATTCCGAGGCATAAATAGCAGAGATGAACATCCCATTGGGACATCCATCCCTGCTATCCTTGCCCTCTCTCCGAACCTGTCTAACTTCCTCATGCATTGAGCGGGGAAGTTAGATGGGGACAGGAAAGGGGCGTATCGGGGGTGGCATTGTCCCCGATGTACAGGGCCAATTCCAATGTTGGCCTTGTATGTCAGGGCTGGTGGCTTGAACGGGGAACCTATTCCACCTTGGAGGTAGAATAAGTTCCCCTAGTCGGCAGGGAATGGCGAGCCCAGGACACAGAAAGGGCAGGAGGGGGCACAGGACATTCTCTGCTGTCTGACTCTGGCCTTGGAGGCCAGATCGGGGTCAGGCTGTGAGGAAAGCACATTTTAAGCCGGTGGCTGGGGATCGCGGATTTTCAATGGAGCCGCGGTGCCATGGCAACCGGACGCCATGGTGCCTTGGCTCCATTGAAAAGCAATGACTGAGTTAACCGAGCAAGGCCTGTATGTGCAGGCTGGACTGAATTGGGGTCCCGGCCTGTACGTACAGGCCTGGACGTGATTCTGATCCCGTGGGGCTAGACGTGCCACGTAGGTTCAGAATCCTGGCTAACTCTGTGCATCCCATTCCAAATGGACGCACAGAGGGCCAGGACATCCATGTCGGAATCAGGCTTCATGTGCGTAACAGAATCATGGTTTACTGACACCGACAATGTGCTCCTAAACCAACTATTCAAACCAGGCTATGACCTCTTCAACTATCCAAGACTCACACGGAGAGGGGGAGGAGTTTTTATCCTGACTCAATCACACCTAGGATTCTGCTGTTTGGACACATGAAATGCACAGGGCTTGAACATGCTCACAATAACCAATAGATGTACAACACTCTGACTAGCTTATCAATCACCTTCAGCCAAACAGAAGTACTCACAGCCCTCCCAGAAACAGTGTGCAATCACACATCATAAAACAGTTTTTCTTATTAGGTGACTTCAACCTATCCTCAACCACATTCAGACTTTCAGAATCCTTTCTGAAGGCTATGAAAGCCTTTGGTTGCAGTCAAATTGGAAATGAACCAACTCACTCTAGATCTTATATTTGTAGCTAATCTTGGAATGAGTGGTTTCCACTCTTGCTCTCTCACCTTATCCCCATCCCTTGGACTAATCATAAAACACATTCCTTATCCCTCAGAACCGAAACAGACATAACCACTCAACTTCAATCACTTAACCATAGATTCTGTACTCTTGACAAGCAAGCATTTTTGGCAAAGTACTGCCTCAAATCACTCTTGACTCAAATAACACTGATACACTAATTCAGAACTGTAACAAAGTTATAGCCAAGGTTGCTGCAGCCCCTCAAGCAAATAGAATGATTAGAAAACATCATAGCACCACCTGGTTCACTGTGAATCTAGGGGACACCAAACATATACTCAGACAGATGGAAAGAAGATGGAGTCGATCAAAGAACTCATGCAACCATGATGTCTACATGTACATGCTCCAAGACTATCATGATTTAATGAACAGGATAAAGAGAGAATATCACTCCAAGCTTCTGTTGTGCTCATTAAACCTTCCTAAATCAACAAATAGACTGGCATACAATTCTTTGACTTTTTGATTTCTTAATCTATTTTTGATCTACCCAGAGATTTTTGTGTGCCGATCAGCCGATCAGCTGTGAGGGGGCGGCGCTGAGCAGTGCTCCTCCCCCTTGCTTTTCTGATTGGTCTGTGAATCATTTTGGGCTGGCTCTCATCCGGGCACCTGTAATTTTTTTCATGATAAAAAACGTTGGTTTGAAGACGCTCTTCAAGGCTGCTTCTGCTGGACAAGGCTGGAACCTGATGCAGGGGCAATGTTTTATACCCCGAAACGTGTCACGTCGTTCATGATGCTAGCTGATTAGTCTTTACAGCCTGTCTCCACATGAACTGTGTTTTTGATGCGGGAGTTTAATACCGCCGACATTTTCAGATAAGTGTACTTTTAAACACTCGTATAAAGTATTTTTACGATCTTATTTGATTAAAAGGATTGGCTACAGCGGTTTGGGGTAGTTCCCTTTCCCCTTGCTGTGTTAGTTGCTCCGACAAAAAAAAAAAAAAAAAAGATTGATTGCTTCACAATTGTGGTTTAATATTGAGTCTTGGGTTACGTTTTTGTCATAATCCAGAAGGAACAGACCACCCCAAGACCTCTGAACTAAACCAAACTTAAACTTCAGAGACAGGTGAAGCGCACGACGCAGTCCTGAAAAACTGCTGAGAAGCAGGCCCAAATTATCTGAAAATAAGAAGTATTAGACTGATTGGGACTTTTGGGAAAATCTACAAGCCATTTGGGCTACAGCAATTGCAATACGCACACCAGCTCAAGTTTTGCTGTAACATTTCTAAAGCTTTTTTCATCACTTTCTATCTTGCTTTCGACCAAGTGACTTAATGCCTTGTCCATCAATTTCATACTCAAGATTCTGTCAGTCTGTAAATAGTTCGCCATATGCTACTATGGATGATCTGTTAATGATCTATTAATGTAAATAAGTTAATTGTTTTATATCTTGTTCATATGTTCAATGTAATCTGTTCCATGTAAGATGTCGTTATTTTGTAAACCATGCTGATCATGAATAGTGTGGTATAAAACCCAATAAATAAATTGGACCAGGGAAATCCACTGCTTACCCCTGGGATAAGCAGCCTGGAATCTGTATACTTTTTGGGAACCTGCCAGGTACTTGTGACCTGCATTGGCTACTGTTGGAAACAGGTTACTGGACTTGATGGACCTTTGGTCTGACCCAGTATGGCATTTCTTATAGTCTTATGCTCTTAGGGCCCGATTTTCGAAGGCATTTACATGGCTAACAGCCCGCTTTAACCATGTAAATGCCTTAATTGGGGATTTTCAAAAGCACCTACACAGCTAGTGTCTTTGAAAATCCCAGATTAAGTCCCCTAATTGCCCCGATGCTATCCGGTTAGCATCGGGGTGTGTCGGGGGCATTCCAGCGCGGAGTGGAAGCAGGGAATGGCACTAACTGGGTAGCAGCAATTTTGGATGCTGTCCGGTTAGCGCTCTGCACCTTAAAGATAGGCGAGGAAAACCCTTGCCTATCTTTAAGGCACTGGGGCTAATCAGGCAGCATCCAAAATCGCTGCTGCCCGGTTAGGCTTGGCAGCTTTCCAGCTGTGCTTTTCACTTCCGTCATCGCGGGGTTAAGGGGTCGGTGGGCAGGGCTACATGGCTTAGCCCTGCCCAATGCAATATTGGGCCCTTAATTCCTAATTTAATTTGTGTTAAATTTATTTTGCATATGCTAAATGTTTTAAGTTTTGCTAGCTAACCAAACGTGTGCTCTGACAAATGTACTTTACTATGCTGGGGTTAGCAGAGAAAGTTTGGGAAGTCCTGGGCTACTGCCTATTCTAGTATCAGCTTCAGTGCTTTTCTTATTCATTCACCTACTCTGCTCATATTTCTTTGATTTACATATCTGTGTACGAAAGAAAGATTTACTGGAGCCATCTATTTCCTCTAAAAGAGAATTCTTTATCATGTCTCTGCATGTCAGAGTTTCTAAAACATAAATTTAAGTTTTTTCCTTTTGGTTCCTACTAATGTTTTGAATAATAGAGACATACACAAATGGGCTCTTTACCAAAACATATTTTCTTAGGTTTCACTACTCTGTTCATGCTGTTTTCCATCTGTTTTGCTAGACTAATTAAATACCTCTAATTTATCTTTCTTGGGTATGCTATGCATATGCGGGTGTTGAGAGATAATGGGACCGAAGGGGCATATACATTTGTTTCTTGTTTCGCTGCAAATTTTAAGTACTAATATACATTGCATACAACCCAGTACTGTATGGTCATCTAGGATGGAGAAGGGGTATCCAAGTAAGGATGTTTACAGTTTACAGTGTATTTTAAAAGAGGAACTCTTTATAAAAAACAGATAAGACTGCAGGAAAAATATGTGCATCTCATAGCATAGAGAGAAGACACAATAGGCAAATTTCAAAAGAACAGCAGCATCATTTGAGGCTTTGTGCAGTCGGTATTTATACTAGTAAGCAGAAGATTTTGCTACCTACAGTTCTATAATATCTACTATTAGATAAGTCTACTACTACTACCTATCATTTATATAGCAAGGCAAGATGTGCACAACGCTATACAGAGATACGCAAAAGACGATCTCTGTTCCATAGAGCTTACGGTGTACTCAAGACAGACAACATAACACTTGGGGAATAAGTTAATCTAGGAGAGTGGTAAAGATGCCCATAGGAGGTGAACAGGAGACTAAGGGGTATGTTTACTAAAGAGCATTAAGAGCGCACTGCTTAGCAAGCATTAATGGCAGCGTTAAGGGTGTTATCGTGTGGTAAAGGCCAGGGCAAAGCGTAGGTGTTCCAACAGTAGGTGTGCTTGGATCCACTATTCAGGCACTAACAAGACACCGGGCATTAAAGTGCAAAACATGCATCTTAATGCCTGAAAATGGGAGTCACCTTAACGCAGGATATGGGAGCCCTTGTGAAAGTCACATTTTAGAATAGATCATGTTCAATAGAATGATCTAATTCAATATTTTGATTAACTATCAAAGTCAAAACGGTCAGGTAAAGGTTTTTTCTGCATTGATTTTGAGTGGAATTAATAGCTTGCCCTGGCTCTCATTTTTTAAAGAACATAAGAAATTCCTTGCTGGGTCAGACCAGTGGTCCATTAATCTCAGTATTCTGTCTCTGACAGAACCCAGTACAGGCCACCTAAAAGCACCTAGGAGATTCCAGAAGGAAAAGTCTGTTCCATATTTCTCACTTCCGGATATAACAGGTGAAAGCTTTCAACTCTGGCTAAAAATGTACCTGTTCTCCCAAAATTGTTCAAATGTGTTTAAAACTCAGCTATACTACTAGCTGAACACATTCTCTGGCAGCAAATTTCATAAGCAAAAGACTTGAGATTTAGAATGATTTTTTAAATATGTCATAGAGTATTTCATAATTTAATTTTAAGGGGCATGTTTGCTAAACCTCAGTAACAGAACGGGGTTTAGTGTGCACACCAAGGGGTATGTTTACTTAAGGGCGTTAAGGATGCATCCTTAACGTCCCTTTAACGTACAAAAATGGCAGCGTTAAGGCCCCTTGCACGTGGTAATGGCAGGGACAGTAAGGAGGCGTTCCTGCGGCGTTCCTGCGTAAAGGGCTCTAATGGCTGGTTAGTGGGAAGTAAAGGGACAGTGGGCATTAAGTGCACCGAGCATGCAGGTTAACGCACGATAAGGATGTCGCTGCAATGCAGGATAAGAGAGCCTATCTGGAAGTCATAACTCAGGTGCTAGATGGAAGGCAAGGGAATAAGTGATGGACATGTCACATCCGTATGTCCCATATGTGTTAGACAGTGAGTGTAAGGATAATGTGGGAGGCAGTTGGACTGTATCAGTGAGGGGTTTGTCATGCAATGCACTGTCCTATCAGTGGGTGCATAGAAGTGTGTATGAGTGTGTCATGGAGGAGCGGCCATGCCCATGATGCAGCCAAAGCAAGAATGACTGGGCATCAGTGCTGCCCTGCACATCAGCTGCAGTTGATGTGTGAGTGATATGCCGTAAGGACTGAAGCGGCACAGTGTGGGCCAGGGTGTAGTAGCTGCTATGAGAATAAATGAGTGAACATTATGGATATATGGAGATAGATGGGCTGAAAGATTGATGGAGGTAAATAACAGTGCTGTATGGCATTGTTATTTTAAAGTACTGCTGGGATTCTGCACCCAATATTGTGCAAATGTATGTTTGTATGGAAGAAATCTTGATAGTATATATGTAACATGAATGCATTGTCAGTGTAACAGACCGAGCATGCAGGTCCCTGACACAGAGATCTGAAATCTGTGTTCCCAATCCCAGCAGAAGGCGGAAATGGAGAGCGTCATGGTAATCCCCTGGGCATGATCACTAAAAGGATGGGCAGTAATCGTGGCCTGACAGATTCAGCAAGCTTCAACAGAAAGTGCAGTGGTATGTGTGGTCTGTGAAGGTCCCGGTGACCACCTTGGCACTGATGTGCAGGGCAGCAAGTGTGGGACACAAAAACTGCAAGACAAAAGTATGTTTAATAGCAGGATCCACTTCAGTAGGCACAGCTGAAGTAACTCTTGGTCTGAAAAGCAGTATGGTTATTCAAAGAATAAGAGTATGAATCCCACTCAATTCCTGTGTTGCCTCACATAAACAAACAGCTTTTGTCACTGACAGTGTGTGGCAGTTCAAAGTACCGCTACTACCTTTCATGGCATGACAGCGTCTGACAATTTGGTACATTTCCGTCAAGGGCAGGAGTTAGGCTGAGGGATGGGAGGCAGAGAAGCAGTGCTTCCTGTTTGAATAGCTGTTGTACTCTTAACAGGATCACATGCTAGGGGTGGCAGTACAGCAAAGGGTGTATGGGATAGGATGAAAGCATCTGATGAATGCCATCCATACCTCTAATATGGACAAGGAACTGCAAGCCACAGACCTACTTTGTGAAGGCTGCACTTGATGGCCAATGCACAGAGCACTCTGAGAATCATGGAACATGTGTTGTTGCATGTGCCAATCTCCTGCAATACCTCTACTTAGGTCAACAGCTGGGTCTGTAAAGGGGAAGATGTGCTCTATGGTAGAAAGCATGCAAATCACCCATCATGTATTTATTCTATGTACATGTGGACAGGATATGTGTGTGTGCATGTGTTTGTGACCCTAAAGCAGATGCTTTCATGTTGCAGCTCACCTTCCTCAACCTTCTATAGCTCAACATCGAAGTTGTCCAAGGTAATCACACCAGGCCTTCACCAATGCTTCCACTGCCGTGCTGATGCTGCATCTGTAAAAATGTCCATCTTGTCTATTGCTATTGCACAGAGCTCATAGGCAGTTGTGCTACTAACAAGGTAACTGCCCCTATCCACACACATCAAAGGTTGAGAGTTCAAGACCTGCCACTGGCATATCAATTGTATGTAAAGTTACCACATGTCCCCAGAGATGCTCTCTGATCTCTTGGACTGGAACCACAACCTTTCTCTTGTGTGTACTGTCAAATGAGACAAGGGACACTAATCTGCTACCAACCCCTCAAATGCAGTTTCCACAATGCAGGAAGGAGAACATGTAAACATGACCTTGCGTGTTGAAGAAGAGAAGCGAGTAGCAAAATAAATAGAAAACCTTGACTTGACAATAAAATCACATTTTAGAATATATGCACACATCTTCCCTGAATTATGGAACAGTTACCTGGACAAGCTTAGAGTATACTGCAACAATGCCATCAACGCCAAACAGGAATACTATAATAACACCCTCCTCCATGCTCCAAAACACCGAGGGAACTTTTCAATCTAGTAAGATCTAGTAGGAGGGAGGACTGGTCTAGTGGTTAGGACAAGGTACTTCAGGCCGGAGGGCCAGGGGTTCAAGTCCCACCTGGGGACAGCAATCTCAGACCGGAGGGACTGGGATTTCTAGTCTTGTAGGCACTCCTTGTGGTCTTGGGCAAGCCACTTAACCCTCCATTGCCCATGTTCCCTGTAAGTATTAGCGTATTTGTCTCATATCCCCTTGTGTTAAATGTATCCCCCAATTGACCGCTTTGACCCAGTGAAAAGCGGGATATAAATACAGCTAAATAAATAAATCTCTCACAAGGGATCCCACTCAGCCACAGTAGATCCACACTCACAACCCCCAGGACATGGCCGACTTCCTGAAAGCCAAGCACAGATTCATCAAACCTGCCACACTCCTCATACCTGCACCAGATGAGACAACTTCAACCATGCAACCTTGGACCACTTTCAGAGACATACTTCCTGAAGAATTCAATGATGTCATCTCACACATCAACACCACCACCTCCCCACTGGACCCCTGCCCAGTCTCCTGGGTGAAAGCTACAAAGATCCTCACCATGAATTTCAACCATCCTACAAGCCTCTCTGTCACAAGCCTACCTCTCACCCTCTCTAAAGCAAACCTCCATTAGACCTCTCCTGAAGAAACCCAACCTAGATCAATGTGCACCTGCCTCCTACAGACCCATAGCCAGCATACCCTTCCTTGCTAAAATCATAGAAAATGCAATTCAAGTTCAGCTCCATGCACCCCTGGACAGATAACAACATGGGCTTTGCTCCTTTCACATTGCTGAAACATTGCTCACCTCCTTGTTATCAACACTCATCAGGAGTGGAGGAGTGGCCTAGTGGTTGGGGCAAGGTACTTCAGGCTGGAAAGTCAGGGGTTCAAATCCCACTAGAGAACAGCAACCTTGGGCCAGAAGGACTGGGGTTTCTAGTCCCACAGGCGCTCCTTGTGGTCTTGGGCAAGCCACTTAACCCTCCATAGCCCATGTTCCCTGTAAAATAGTTATCTCCAAGTTATAATGCTCTGTTCAATGTAATTTCAGTTTGTTCAATGTAAACCACACTGATGCAGAATAGCACAGTATATTAGAGAATATAAATAAATCACAGGAACTGAAAAGATCATCAGTGTCTTCATACTGCTTTTTCTAGATATATTTGCAGCGTTTGACATAGTCTCCCACAAAATGCTACTTAACCAACTTAATAACAATGGAGTACAAGGCAAGCAGCTTGTCGTGCTGTGAGGGTTTGTGTGCATCAGTGATGCTGAGAGCTAAGCTTTCAGTAGTTTAACTACTGACAGGGTCTTCCAAGATGGACCAGTCTCAGCTGAGGTGCCAGACCAAGACAAACCATACATCTGGGCAGCAGCAGAATGGGATAGTGTTGACGGTGAAGGATCAAATTTTTGTGACAACGACAACAACACTAAACTTAAACTGTGCAGAGGAAAGACCTGGCAGTCTACTTCTGTATCTTGCCTTGAAAACCCATCTGGGCAGCAGCAGAATTGGACGGTGTTGGCAGCGGAGGATCACATTTCTGTGACAACAGCAACACTAAATTTAAACTGCACGGAGGAAAGGCCCAGCAATCTACTTCTGTATCTTGCCATGAAAACCCAATGGATAGTCACAACAAAACAAATTGCGCTATAGTGCTGGAAGATGAGACCCCCAGGTCAGAAGGCACTCAATTAGCTACTGGGGAAGAGCTGAAGACTTTTCAGAGTAAAGCCAGCATTTATGATGTGGTTGGATCAAAGCTTGCAGGACGTCTGACTGCTGATATAGCTGTGCATGAAATCAGAGTCAGAAGCTGTAGAGATGTCTTACACTTTGGAACATGGAACGTATGAAGCATGAACCAAGGGAAGTTGGAGGTGGTCAAGAATGAAATGGAACATGTACAACTTGATTTGTTGGGTGTCAGCGAACTGAAATGGACTGGAATCAGGCACTTTGCATCAGATGATCACACGGTCTACTGTGCTGGAAATGAAAGACAAAGAAGAAATGGTGTATTTATAATAAAGAAGAAACTTGCAAGAACTATAATGAAATACAATGCAGTCAGTGAACACTAAATCTCTATTTGTCTATGAGGAATGCCTATCAACACAGCTATAATTCAAGTATATGCCCCAACAACAGCTGCAGAAGAGGATGAAATTGAAGAGTTCTATGAACAAGTTCAAGCTGAAATTGACAGAACATGCAAACAGGATATCCTGATAGTCATGGGTGACTGGAATGCAAATGTTGGCAACAAAGAAGAAGGCAACGTGGTTGGAAAATATGGACTTGGTAATAGAAATGAAGCTGGAGAAAGACTGATAGAATTATGCAAGACCGACGATCTATTCATCTCAAACACCTTCTTCCATCAACACAAGCGGCGACTGTGCACATGGACTTCACCCAATGGACTGTATAAAAATCAAATTGACTACATTGTGGAAGTCAACGATGGAAATGCTCTATAACATCAACAAAGGCAAAATCTGGAGCTGACTGTGGTACATATCATCAACTACTAGCATGCAAACTCAAGCTAAAGTTGAAAAAGAGCAAAGCACTCATGAATGCAGCAAATTATGACCTTGAGAATATACCACTGAAATTTAAAGACTGCCTGCAAAATCGATTTGCTGTTTAGATACAAATGACAGAGTTCCAGAAGAGTTATGGAATGACATCAAGAAGGTTGTGTTGTTGGGGAGAGCTTTTTGAGCGGGGGAGTAGACGCGGCTGTTCTTGGAAGATGCAGAAGCAGTGCAATCTGGTGTCCGGAGGTCCTGCTGAGATCGGGTAGGCACACGGAGGACAGCTCCGGTGTGGAGGACCCCTTCCTCTGCCTCTACATAATCCGGCATCTCCCATACGTGGCCACATGTCGCGGCCTGAGTGGCGTGTCCTAAGTGGCGTGTCACAAGGGGCAGGTTACGCCCCTTTGATGCAACTGAGGAGCTGAGAGGTCTGTGTTTGTTTTCATGGGTAAGCAGAAAGTGAAGTTGACTGTGAAATCTGGAGCCAAGGAGCAAGGAGGTAAGGTTGTGGGCCCCATGGACAAACATTTGACTTCCCAGTTGCCTGCTGTATCATCACTGGAAGGGGCTTCTTTGAGCTCTCATTCTCGGTCACCACCGTTGTTTCCTCAGCCTCCTTTTTCTTCGACTTTGTTGGAGTTGTCTCCTGAGGTTTGTCCTCCAATCCCTAAACCTGTCTCTCCGGGTATACCTGATGGTTTGATCTCCAATCCTTCAGTTGCGGAAGTAATTCTTATGGATATTTGGTCTGCTATTCATAATATTGATATGTGATTATCCTCCACTGTATCTTTTCTGTGTCAGTTTACTCACGATGATGTAGGTAAAATGCAATTTATGGATAAACAATTACGTTCCTTTTCTAAGGTTCTGGCCCGTACTGACTCTCAGCTCTAGTCATGTTCTGATAAAGATATAGCCTTAATGCGTGATTCCTTAGCTTTTTCTTATCAGCTGGAGGTACTTGAGAATCAGTCTCGGGCAAGAACTTACGTTTTTTGAACTTTCCTGTTACACATTTGTTATCTTCTGATATATTGTTAAAGAACTATTTTACTGAAGTGTTAAAATTAGATGGGAATATAGACACTATCCATAGAATATAGACACTAGCCATAACATGAACCTTTTTGTTAAAATGGTAAATAAAGGCAAAAGGAACAGGAGACCGCTATGGTTTTCGAAGGAAGTAGCTGAAAAAGTGAAGTAGCTGAAAAAGTGAAGAAAAAGAGGGAGGCCTTCATGAAATACAAGAGATCACAGAGAGAGGAAGACAGGCATCTGTACTTGGAAAAACTTAGAGAAGCTAGCAAAGTAGTCAAGAAGGCAAATATTCAAACGGAGGAGGAAATAGCCAATGCAATAAAATGGGGGGATATGAAATTTTTCAGATATATTAGTGAGAAGAGGAAGGGCAAAAGTGGTATTGTCAGACTCAAGGGTGCAGGGGGGGAATATGTAGAAGCTGATAAGGATAAAGCGGAATTGCTTAACAAATATTTTTGTTCTGTGTTCACAGATGAAGAACCAGGAGCAGGACCTCAGAAAACACCCACAAATAGGAACGGAAGCGAGGGACATCTTGAACAATTTTCAGAAGACTGTGTTCGTGAGAAACTAGCTCAACTTAAAGTAGACAAAGCGATGGGACCGGATGGGATACACCCTAGAATACTGAGGGAACTTGGGGACGTTCTAGCAACTCCACTGACTGACCTTTTCAATGCCTCGTTGGAGTCGGGAGTGGTGCCAAAGGACTGGAGAGAGGCTCATGTGGTGCCTTTACACAAAAGCGGAAGTAAGGATGTGGTTGAAAACTACAGGCAGGTTAGTTTAACTTTGGTGGTGAGTAAATTATTGGAAACGCTGCTGAAAGAGAAAATAGTGAGGTTTCTGGAGTCCGGCGGATTACAGGATCCGAGGCAGCATGGATTTACCAGAGGCAGGTCTTGTCAGACAAATCTGATTGATTTCTTTGACTGGGTGACCAGGGAGTTGGACCGAGGGAGAGCTCTAGATGTGGTGTATTTAGATTTCAGTAAAGCCTTTGACACTGTTCCTCACAGGCGACTTATAAACAAATTGAGCACCCTAGGGATGGACCCTAAAGTTACTGCTTGGGTTAGAAATTGGTTGGGTGGGAGGCGACAAAGAGTACAAGTAAATGGAGCTCACTCTGAGGAGAAGGATGTTACCAGTGGTGTGCCCCAGGGATCTGTCCTTGGTCTGATTCTTTTTAACATCTTTGTTAGTGATATAGCGGAAGGGCTGTCGGGTAAGGTTTGCCTCTTTGCGGATGATACCAAAATCTGCAATAGAGTAGACACCCAGGAAGGTGTAGATAACATGAGGAGGGATCTAGCTAAGCTTGAAGAATGGTCTAGAATTTGGCAGCTGGGATTTAATGTTAAAAAATGTAAGGTCATGCATTTGGGCTGCAGCAATCCAAGGGAGCAATACAGTATAGGAGGTGAAGTACTTTTGTCCACAAAAGAAGAGCGGGACCTAGGCGTGGTTGTGTCTGATGATCTTAAAGTAGCTAAACAGGTAGAAAAGGCGACGGCAAAAGCTAGAAGGATGTGTGGGTGCATACGGAGAGGAATGGCTAGCAGAAAAAAGGAGGTGATAATGCCTCTGTATAAGTCTTTGGTGCGACCTCATTTGGAGTATGGTGTGCAATTCTGGAGACCGCACCTTCAAAAGGATGTGAACAGGATGGAGTCGGTGCAGAGGGTTGCTACTAAAATGATTAATGGGCTTCATTATAAAGCATATGAGGACAGACTTAAGGATCTTAATATGTACACCTTAGAGGAAAGGCGGGATAGAGGTGATGTGATTGAGATGTTTAAATATCTCCGTGGCATAAATGTTCAGGGAGAGAGCCTCTTTCAATTAAAAGCAAGTTCTGCTACGAGGGGACATGGGATGAGGGTGAAGGGAGATAGATTCAGGAGTGATATGCGGAAATATTTCTTTACGGAAAGAGTAGTGGATCCGTGGAATAGTCTCCCAGTGGAGGTGGTAGAGATGAGGACAGTAACTGAATTCAAAAAAGCATGGGACCAACACAGAGGATCTCTAAAGGTAAAAAGTGGACTGTTGTAGTTGTTGTTATGGAAGG